>CM068883.1:3155000-3667500 GCA_035149815.1 Branchiostoma lanceolatum | reverse complement strand
CCGAATGCAAGTGTATTTTCATCATGATATCTCCACTATGAACAATTCTAGACTGCATAACATTCAACAGAATAGTTTCATCAGGTTGGTAACTCAAATACTCTTTGTACACAACCAAGTGTTTTATTCCAACGACGTTTCGGTGGCGTCTGTCGCCTTGCTCCTGGCAATTTTACATATTAATTAACTGTAGAGTTCCTCTTTAAACTCACCTAATCGTTGCACAGCTACCTCCATCAATCTCCTCTAGCAATGTTAAAGCTAATTAGTAGTAAATTGACAACCGTACTCGCTGAAAATGCATTCTGCCTTACAGTAGGTCGGTAAAAATTATAAACACCTGAACCATGTGTTGATATCACCAGTAAATTAAATCGTCAATTGACTTGTTCTTTTCTGGATCGAAACTTTTTGGTTAAAAAGAAGATTCCAAACTCACGGCACTCCTCTTCGGGAACACACTGGTTGGTGTCCTCGTCCAGCACATACCCATCAGGACAGAAACAGCCATCTTGTATCATGTCGTTGGCGTCACAGTGGCCGGTAGGATTGTCGCATGTCCGCTGACACGTGCAAGACTGCTCTACCAGACTCCCAGAGCAGTTCAACGCTAAAATAGGGACAAGCACCCTTGGTCATGATGTCGAAAAGGAATATTTCTGACCTAGGAAGAATGTATGCTATCACAGTGTTCAAGATTGTTTGCAGATTATGCAGTGACCATTGAGTGAAAAGAAAAAGTAAAGCAACCAAATATATTTTTCACCCAATCTCCCACTGCTTCATAAAAAGAAGTCAAAACTAACTCACTGGGCGACATCCGTAGCTCTTATCGTATATGGGATAGTTGACCACTAGTGTCAACATTTTCGGGCGTTGTTTTTAGTGGAAATAAAAGGGAAAGAAAATGGCTGGTGTAGCTATAATTTGTTTGTCGCAAGTAATTTAATAGTTATTTTTGTGCCCTAGATCATGTTGATATGACTTACGGCTGCAGCAGCTTTTTTCATTAATTATAGGACGTCTTAGATGTAAAAAGAATCAAGAAAGAGCACAAGATGAAAATAGGATATTTAGCGGTGTCAAGGTACAGATGTCCCCTAGCCCTATGATCCTTTGTTTTGATATGTATATCAAAATATAGGGTTATCATTTTGAAATTAAAAAAAAACAAGAACAAATTGAATTGGCCTGGCCTTTATCATGCCAATGTATGGACGTGAAGGGGAAAACCGTTGTTGGAGACTTACAGCAATGTGGCAATTCTATCCGCCAGTCTATGCATATTGGGTCGTTATGGCGTCTGGCTTCTTCGAAGCAGGTAGTGACGAAGGTTTCAATTGACTGGCACTCCGATACACAATGATAAACGTCATATCTGCACGCTCGGCGGAACGTCTCCGGATCCACATACTTGAAGCACTCCTCCAAAAGTGCATTCTCTGTGGGATCCTTGGATATGAAATCACAATCGGCATGTTAGAGACATTATATAAGGTTAGAACATTAAGCTATGATCTATATCAACGTTATTTGATAAAGGTCGGAGGGAGGGGTAAATGTTCACACTTCCCCTCTTCTTGAGATATGATTAATATTCACTCTGAGCTTTGTGAATAGCCTCATCAGGTTGGTAATTCATTTGGAAGTTCCATGCTCGCAAATGCAGTTTTCGACCAATATCTCTGCAGCTTGCCAGCTCCCTTCATCATGGCATAATCAACTTCTCTACTCGTCATCACCAGTCATGAACATAGGCGAGGGGGGGGGGGGATCGGTACAGCGACACAATGCCACCATGAAACAAAGATGTAGCAAGAGTTATTTATGTTTTGAGCATATGACACGTTCCAATGCATATGACAGGGCATTTGGCCAAACATCTGAACAGAGAACATAAGATTCAAACTTCCTCTGAGTGCATGACTGTATATTGCATTATTTAAAAATTCTATATGTCAGAATGAATAGCCGGCAGCCTTATACTCAAACTGAAGTGAAATCAACCTCTGTAAAGTTGCAGACATCTGGCGCTTTATCGTCATTCATAGAGACGGGGGGCGACACAAGTTATCTAGCACGTATGACCCGCTATTACGGTCACGTGCTTCTGACGCCACGTTCTAGGAGTAGACGGGTTCATTCCGTGAACAAGGTTGACGGAGTCAGCCAAAAATGTGGGTAAGTCCCAACTCATTTTTGTTGTTTAATCATTAATTCACAAGTCCTTCAAAGATACTATAGCAATGTCACATTTTTTTGCAATGTATGATATACGTACTGCACTCAGGTATTCATCGCAAACATCCGCAAGTTCCGTGCAGTTCTCATTCGGTGGAGGTGGTGATGTCGAAATGCACTCATTCTTGTGAGCGAGTCCATTTTCTACCAGGTACTCGCAAGCACACTGCTCTGGGTTCGTCTCCAAACAATCATCAGTCTGGTTATTGTTGCAAGTCCCTGGAACAAAGAAGCAGTTAGGACATCAGGGGTCTTTAAATACAGAGGGATCATTCATAAAGTTCCTAAATCATGCAGGACATAGCATAGAAATAGTTCTCTTATTCGAGACAGGCTCGGTAAGATCACGCTGATATATTTCCTTAATTCTAACAGACACAAAAGTAGGGAGAAGATAAACCATACTACATTCTCTTCTTGAAACTCTGTGTGTATCGTCATGGCACTAACGTCCTCCTCGGATACTATTTCTATAACTCTGGTTGATTTGCAACGATAACATACATGTATTGTGACTTAGATATTCTTTTATTCAAAATTATCCCGACTAATTACAAATATCATTTAAAAACCCTCTTGGTGTCTTGGAATGGACTCTAAAGTTGTAAAGGTTGACCTACCACAAAGGCCATGTATGCCATGAGCTGCTAGGTCTCCTGGCTCGATTCGGATCGTGACTTTGTAGCCAAGATGGCTGTACTGAACAAAGATCCCGTACTCCTCGATCCAGAACCAGACGTTGGGATTCCCAAACTGTTTGATGGCTTTTACCCCAGCCACGTTATAGGTACCCCATCCTGTGGGCTGCCCATCAATGAACATCTGAGATCAAGGGACAAAAATAGCTTCTGAGTTAATGAATGAATGAAGACCTTTAGTGCACATTTCTGCCACACTAGGCTAAGTACAGGTCGCAACAAAACAAAAAGTACAGTTTGCATATGCAAAAGAATATGGCTATCATTAGATAAATTCTACTTCTCCTCGCTCTACGGTTATAGTAGATATAAAAGAACAGACGTGTTTTTCAATGGGAGGTTTGTCTAGTCGCATTAGGAATATGAATTTTTGTACAGTACTTAAATGTGTGAAGTAGGAAAATAGGTTTTCTACAACCTTGTTAATATGTAGTCAAACCTGTGTCAGCAGTGATCATTCAAGAGAAAATTAACACTCTGTGACTGTACCTTAAATATATTTACTTGAGTTTGGTAAGGCTTATTTGTGTCAAGTAATAAATGTGAAGATGTAATTTAAGAAACTGATTAGTTTGCAGTAACCCATGTCACTATTACGTCATGGGACGAATATTCGCAATGATCTTTAAAAGACAACAGGAGAAACTTGCTATAGGAGGAAAAAGGCAAAAATGCTAAATATCACATAACATCAAAGAACATACATACATACATAATTCATTCTCTTTAAGGAGTTGTATCATCAACAAAGTTTCACAATGAATTCATAAAAAATTGGCTCATTACCTGAAGACCTTGATAAACAACCTTGAATGAATGCCCCCCGTAAAGGAGAGTCACGGCGGCCGTGCAGGTAACAACGTCGTTTGGACCATAGGGACTCTTGTGGTAGAAGAAGTTTGCGTTTGGTAGAGTTGAACAGTCCACGTTGGTGCCAATAATGGCAAATAGGTTGTCCGCAGTCGAAGCAGAGAGGATGTAATCGCCCGCTCCTTGGAATGGAAAGTATCCTCCATCCATGCCCTGGTAGTGAGGGTCTCCCCAACCAATGCACTCACCTGTATGAGCAAATTGTTGAAATCACAACAACAGTTAAAGCAACACAACATTGGAGGGGGGAGGGGGTTATGTTCAATTCAGTAAAGATTCTGCAAAAGGTCCGCATGAAACCGCGGGGCTAGAATCTGGTGTGTTACGCTGAATGGCGGTTATACCGGCGATATAGATACAGATTCAGATATAAGGTAAAATCTCCAAATTAAGCAAGATCTTCATGTATCAGTGAACCGATGAGTCAAATTGATGTGACCCCAAAGGTGCTGTTAATTTTCTAAGAAAAAAGCTTAGAAACTCTCTTAGTCAGGAAGTATGACCAGGGTTTTGTGAGGAAAAACAACTAAAAGTTACGGTGACCGTAGATTGTTGCTGCAACAATAACTGAAAGTTGCAAAGCGGGCAAGCATGTAATCCATGTATTACTAAGTCCGTGTGCTGCAATCTATCGGTATAGTGCATGTAAAGCCGTAGATGTGCTCCTACAGGTTCTTAACCTGAAAAAGCCCGCTTGTTTTGAAACCGGACTAGACTAGAAGTGCACCCGATACATATCCAATTCCCGATGGTAATGGTGTTATAGGGGAAGCAATAAGTGCATAGCTATGGTGCAGAAGGACGTCCTTCCGTCCTCTGAAGGAACTTCATTTACCATAGCTATGGGGAACGCATTTATTGGCTACTTATGCGCACAGGCTAATGGGAAGGCCTTTCGTGAGCACTTCAAAATGGCGGCTTTGCAGACTACTACTGCTTGCTGTGCACACGCATTCGTGTCGAAATTGTTAAAGATGCTGTACTTTTTGGAGTGCTGATGATCTACGAATTCACTGAAGTACTTATTGCCTGTCATGCCAACCTTATGATAGCTCTGGCAAGCTCCACCCACCGCAAGGCCGCACGCACTACACCAATATTTTGCGGTACTCCGTACGGCAATATCCTGAAGCGTTTGGAGCTCATAAGTCATATCTAAATATACGCAGGTAAAAAATATTTCAAACAGGGATAGCCTACGATATTGAGTACATGAAAGCGACTTTAGTTTTTCTGTAAATAAAACGATTCTTTCACTCCCGATCGCGAACCTGTTTTTTTCTTAGTCGCAAATAAGATACCGCAAGGCCCCGGCGCGCACTATATGTTTTGCGGCAGTATCCTGAAGCGTTTAGAGCTCATATATCATATCTAAATATACGCAGGTAAAAAATATTTCAAACCGGGATAGCCTACGATATTGGGTACATAAAAGTGACTTCAGTTTTTCTGTAAATAAAACGATTCTTTCACTCTCGATCGCGAACCTATTTTTTTCTCAGTCGCAAATAAGTTACCGCAAGGCCTCGCGCACTAAATATTTTGAGGTACTCCGTACGGCAGTATCCTGAAGCGTTTAGAGCTCATAAATCATATCTAAATCAACGCAGGTTAAACATATTCCAACCCGGGATAGCTTACGATATTGGGTACATGAAAGCGACTTCAGTTTTTCTGTAAATAAAACGATTCTTTCATCTCAATCGTGAACATGTTTTTTTCTCGGTCGCAAATAAGTTACCGCTAGGCCGCGCACACTAGATTCTTTGCGGTACTCCGCACGGTAAAATCCTGATGCAAACTGATGGTGAAACAGTACTCACAAGGCTTACAAGCAAATAGCAGTAGTTCTTGTGGAAATATATGATGATATGTAGCATACGGACCATACGACTGACCACAAATAACTTACTCCACTTTTCCACCAAATGTAAAAAAAAAAAACTGTTCTTTCAAAGCTGGTAATTATTGTAAATGCAGCTTGCCAGGACCATCATAAGGTTAGCATGACAGGCAATAAGTAATTCGTAGATCGTCAGCACTCCAAAAAGTACAGCATCTTTAACAATTTCGACACGAATGCGTGAGCACAGCAAGCAGTAGTAGTCTGTAGAGCCGCCATTTTGAAGTGCTTACGAAAGGCCTTCCCATCAGCCTGTGCGCAGAGGTAGCCAATAAAGGCGTTCCCCATAGCTATGGTGAATAAAGTTCTTTCAGAGGACGAAAGGACGTCCTTCTGCACCATAGCTATGCACTTATTGCTTCCCCTATAACACCATTACTATCGAGAATTGGATATGTATCGGGTGAGAAGTTTTGAGGTATGGCATCATTTTTATATGTATAACTTTCCAATGAATTGGTATTTGCTGTTGGTACAATTCATGTTGTCATGAGGCATGCTGATTCAGCTCATCATTTATCAACAAGGTTTGAAAATAATAAAGACGAAAGGTTGACAAAATTAAAAAGACAATCTTCCTCTATGCATATGTCTACATGCAAATATAATGAAGCTGCCGGCGACACCAATTTGATTGGTTGTTCTCATATATAAAAGGCTAAATTGTAACCTTGACATAAAAGCAACCTGAAGTGAAATTCTGTACCTTTGGACACATATTTTCTGACTGATGTATCCTGATGGAAATTAATGTGTTTGGTATTTATTAACGGTGCTAACTTACAGGAAGGACATGTTTTACTCACATCCACATGAATAATGTACACAACATCCATCGCTGAAATACAGCGGAATCTTGCCATTGGCACAGAGACCACCAAGTAGGGGTGGACATTCAGGGTTGTCAACGACAACTACGCCACAGTCTGAGCAGGTATATGTTTTGCAATCCCCGACTGTCCATATGGTGTTGAACTAAATGGGAAACAGAAGTATCATAATATCAACTTTTCGTTTCCCCACACAACATCTACATGACTTGTATACATTCACCATGATCGAAAGGAATTGGTTATGTAATGATGATTAACGTTTGGACGACCATACACTATATACAGCCGGTCACAATGAACTGGAAACCACAGGATTGTAAGAATTTGGCAAGCATAGTGATGCCTGAAAGGTAAACAATTAAGATTCTACCATAGCTTCAAACAAAATAGTAGATTTGTTTGCTCTTACAATATTCTAGGTTAGGTAGAAGAAGAGGATTTTACATGATAGTATGCATGGGTCGGCATTGTTTAACACATGTAATTAACCTAAAATGAGATCTCAGTAAAATAAAAAAAATACTTACAGGTATTGTAGCTACGATACCACCGAGCATCTGGAAGAGTGGTAACAAAGCATCATAGGGCAGAGTCATGACATTACAGACATCGGGACACGTCGTTGCGGGTGCGGCAGTTGTAGGTACTAGTGTTGTAGGTGCTGCTGTTGTTGGTGCTGCTGTTGTGGGTGCTGCTGTTGTGGGTGCTGCTGTTGTCGGTGCTGCTGTTGTAGGTGCTGCTGTTGTTGGTGCTGCTGTTGTTGGTGCTGCTGTTGTTGGTGCCTCTGTTGTTGGTGCTGCTGTTGTCGGTGCTGCTGTTGTCGGTGCTGCTGTTGTTGGTGCTGCTGTTGTGGGTGCTGCTGTTGTGGGTGCTGCTGTTGTTGGTGCTGCTGTTGTTGGCGCTGCTGTTGTGGGTGCTGCTGTTGTTGGTGCTGCTGTTGTTGGTGCTGCTGTTGTTGGTGCTGCTGTTGTTGGTGCTGCTGTTGTTGGTGCTGCTGTTGTGGGTGCTGCTGTTGTGGGTGCTGCTGTTGT
This sequence comes from Branchiostoma lanceolatum, assembly GCA_035149815.1. Taxonomy (NCBI): domain Eukaryota; kingdom Metazoa; phylum Chordata; class Leptocardii; order Amphioxiformes; family Branchiostomatidae; genus Branchiostoma; species Branchiostoma lanceolatum. The sequence continues at coordinate 3,659,924 of CM068883.1, read as the reverse complement.
TGGTGCTGCTGTTGTTGGCGCTGCTGTTGTGGGTGCTGCTGTTGTGGGTGCTGCTGTTGTTGGTGCTGCTGTTGTTGGTGCTGCTGTTGTTGGTGCTGCTGTTGTTGGTGCTGCTGTTGTGGGTGCTGCTGTTGTTGGTGCTGCTGTTGTGGGTGCTGGTGTTGTTTGTGCTGTTGTTGTGGCTGGTTTTGTTGTCGGCCTTAGCGTTGTAACACAATGAGCTGGAAGCTCACAGCATTGCACGTTTATTTCATAATCCCGGCAACTGAAAGATGTGGGTGGTTTTGAAACAATTGTGAGAAACATGAGAACCTGAACGATATTACAAAACAGTGGAAATGCAAAATAAGGAGAAAGACAGACGCATGAGTCTTGAGGTCATTTGACACACAGTTACGCTACCTTTGCAGAATGTCATCCATAATTCGTCAAAAGTAAAATGGGTCATTATACCTACTGTACGCGTATGTGGATTCAATGGACATGGAAAGAAACTTGGTTTCGTATTTCATTCAAAGTTTTAGCTAAAATCATGTCACGGTCAAAGCCAACCTTTCTTTCCAAATAGATATTAGTTATATGTATAAGGTCTTCACGTGCACAGACTTCAAGGTTTCCCATTTTCAAGATAATCTTTCTTCTGGGGAAATTCAAGAATATTTGGTAGACTCAAATGTTTGTTTAGAGTCCAGATGTGCACATAAACAGTAGATGATAGAATTAAACCATAAGTAGGCAACACAGGCGCAGGCAACGATCGCGCATGTTAACACGTCAAATGAGTCATCTGGTTGACTTAAAAGATGTTGTTTGAGGTCTTTTAGACATGTCAGATCATCATCACTTCAGTTAGAAAATGTGTACAAAATTCTGCCGTCTGATTAGAAACGATTTAGAGGAGATTGTTAAATGAAAATGGTCGTAAAAACCGTTTAGAATCATACAGTGCCTATTCGAACATGAAATAGAGGCTTCTCACCCAGTTGTTTTCTTTGAGGAGTCGCAGTATAATCCGTTATCAACGTCACATGTGACCCCATTTCCAGGCTGCATATATACGTTGGGTGCATTCCTATCTCTGCACAGTATTTTACTTGGTTTTTCGCAGAACGTATAGTTCTGACGGAGGGTATCATAGGTCTCGTCATCATTCGGATCTAGAAACACAGAAAAGTTTAAAGTTACTGGTAATACATCTATTGCTTTCAGCAACATTTGTACTTATAAAAACCCAATCACCCTGAGAGCAAATGCCAGTGAAGGGCCAAAAAACGGTGACAGAGGTCAAGAAATTGATTTCGCTCATGTTTTGCAAGTAGGTCAAGATAGTTCTTGACCTACAACCCCTCAGGGTTATTATTGTTAGAACTAGATGATTTCGATTTACGCTCAGCAATGAGTAAAATCAGAATTAGTGCCCACCCCCTTGATATAGAGAGGGGGCGGTACAAAAAGCTACCTGTGTGCGAAAGAAATACTGCATGTCAAGCACAGTGGAAGACGAAACACATTTTATTTCAAGTTGCCACTTCTATACGATAAAGAAAGAAAGGCGCTGTTTCATGGGGCCACCAAATTCTATCCAAATTTCTCCAAGTCCACTGACAAAAAGAAAACTACTCTCCTCTTATCATCGCAAAACCCACACATTATAGAAAAAGTGGGATCATTCGTCTTTCACTGTCTCGGAAAAAGAAGTCAAACCCAAATAAGATAGAATTTAGTGTTAGTATTCAGACTAGAAAAGTCACATGCTGTATTGTTATATATTGTCTGTCCGTCCTTTCATGTTACATGTACTTTCAATTAGCCTATGGGGAAGAACTTGCAATAAACTATTATTATTGTCAAAAACATAAAATATGGCGCAGTTCGGGGCACGATTACAAACGAATGCTTGACTATCATGGAAAAACGACAAAGACCAACTAAAATGCTTAAAATGACGATATCCGCGTAGGGGTAGGGGTGATCCGGTGTGCTTGTCCAAAAACGCCAGCCGTAGCGAACCCGCATTACACTACCACTAGCTACTTGAAAAAGCATTATGCTTCACCTCAATCGAGGATGACTTACTTTACCGCTTTATAAGTATCGCTCTTCTAACGGAATAGTTCAATGCAAGGCCATATTTGAACACTTCTGGCGTTGAAATAAGTTGATTAAATATGGAGATATTATTCTGGGAGATAAAGCGGTGAACATTTGTATTTAGTTAAAGGCTTGCAGGTTGTACATACATGTAGGATGGGCTGTCATCGAGGGAGTTCCATAGTTTGGTTTTTAGTCGATGAAAAGAAGCTGTCGCCTTTAAAGGACGTTGAGACAGGTAATTGAACAATGTACCAGGTGTGATTTATAGGAAATGCTAGCTGAATGAAAGGCTCCCAATGGCTAATAATAATGCTTTCTAGCGCTGAATCAATGCAGGGAATTATAGGTTCCACACAATACACAACATATATGATATCTTATCCACACTTGCATTTTGTGCAACTGTCGCAAGGGTCTGGGCGGCTGCCATTCGGCGCCACCAGGTGACCTCAATACGACTTTCCCCAACCGAAGTCAGGTACCCATTTACACCTGGGTGGAGTGAGGAAAGTCGTGCAAAGTGCCTTTCCTAAGGGCACAAAATCGGTGACATGACAGGATTGGAAGTCGGGATATCTTTGTTCTGAGTCGAACGCTCTGCCGTTGCGCCACACGACCCCAAGTTCGGACAAGCTGAGAGAGATCATCGGAGCAATGGTCATGAACGTACGCGATAGAAACGACACGAGGTGTCAACGTTCCGCTTATAACAAAGGGACGCCATATTTGATACCAACCAATAGCTAATGGCCGTACACATTCTCATTTCAATGCGGTCTGATAGTTGGAGACAGTCATTTGAAGATCCTTCCCAAAGACGAGAGCAATATTCCAGACAGGCACTAGCAACGATAGTGATGGTGATATCCTTTACAGATTAAGTATAATGTCGGGAGTGAGGTAGTTAATGGTATAGAGAACTTTCATAGCTGCAGATTTGGCACTCCCTTGTAACTAGTTTCAATTCATAGATATGGGTGGAAGAAATGGTTTACGGTATCTATTTACGCAAAGTGTTTTTAGTGTTTTTAGCTTGGCAAGAACTTTTTTTGCCAAACTTTGAATTGTAAGAGCAAATGAAGTGATAGGTTGGCTTCAAATTTGCACCATATATATATAAATATATATAAAAAATAACTGATAATGAGCACATTTGGCAATGATATGTTTGGCAAAGTCTTGGTTGTCACGTGGTTGTCCTCAAAGGAAAGTGTTTCTATCGAATTTAACAAAAAATATACTTTGAGTCCAGGGGACGGAAAATATACCCAAAACTTATTTTACCCGTTCCCAATGCAACAGTAGGTTTTGAGTAAAATGAAAGCTATTTAGAGGGGTATGGGTCAAGCACTATCACTGTAGAATTATGCATATTAGCCAAATAGTTTTTGAAACACTATTGTTTGATCCTTAAAGACTGTTGATCTATATTTGCTTCTTTCTAATGCCTAATTGCTGCCAATTCTAATGCTTAATTTCTGCCAATGTAAAAAACGTATACAATTTAGCCAGGCAATTTAAACAAAACTGAGACCATAAAAACAGAGACACATTGATTTCTCCGAAACATATTCAAAACATAAATGGTGTCAATATACTGACTGCTGCCACTAAACAAGTCAAAATATAAACTAACCTGGTGCCCCTCCATTCATAAAACCAGTCCATATACAAACAGGAACACAGTATGCAGTGGTTGTAGGTGCTGCTGTTGTAGGTGCTGCTGTTGTGGGTGCTGCTGTTGTTGGTGCTGCTGTCGTGGGTGCCGCTGTTGTGGGTGTTGCTGTTGTTGGTGCTGCTGTTGTGGGTGCCGCCGTTGTTGGTGCCGCCGTTGTTGGTGCTGCCGTCGTTGGTGCTGCCGTCGTTGGTGCTGCCGTTGTGGGTGCTGCCGTCGTGGGTGCTGCCGTCGTGGGTGCTGCCGTCGTGGGTGCTTCTGTCGTTGGTGCGGCTGTCGTTGGTGCTGCTGTCGTTGGTGCTGCTGTCGTTGGTGCTGCTGTCGTTGGTGCCGCCGTCGTTGGTGCCGCCGTCGTTGGTGCCGCCGTCGTTGGTGCCGACGTCGTTGGTGCCGCCGTCGTTGGTGCTGCCGTCGTGGGTGCTGCCGTTGTGGGTGCTGCCGTCGTGGGTGCTGCCGTCGTGGGTGCTTCTGTCGTTGGTGCGGCTGTCGTTGGTGCTGCTGTCGTTGGTGCTGCTGTCGTTGGTGCCGCCGTCGTTGGTGCCGCCGTTGTGGGTGCCGCCGTTGTTGGTGCTGCCGTTGTTGGTGCTGCCGTTGTTGGTGCTACTGTTGTTGGTGCTGCTGTCGTTGGTGCTGCTGTCGTGGGTGCTTCTGTCGTTGGTGCGGCTGTCGTTGGTGCTGCTGTCGTTGGTGCTGCTGTCGTTGGTGCTGCTGTCGTTGGTGCCGCTGTCGTTGGTGCCGCTGTCGTTGGTGCCGCTGTTGTGGGTGCCGCTGTTGTGGGTGCCGCTGTTGTGGGGGCCGCTGTCGTTGGTGCTGCCGTCGTTGGTGCTGCCGTCGTTGGTGCTGCCGTCGTTGGTGCTGCCGTCGTTGGTGCTGCCGTCGTTGGTGCTGCCGTCGTTGGTGCTGCCGTCGTTGGTGCTGCCGTCGTTGGTGCTGCCGTTGTTGGTGCTGCTGTTGTTGGTGCTGATGTCGTTGGTGCTGCTGTTGTTGGTGCTGCCGTGGTTGGTGCTGGGGTGGTTGGTCCAGGCGTTGTGCATTCGTGCATTTCATAGCAACATCTGTACCGTACCTCATAGTTTGAACAACTGTATTTGAAGACAAATTCAGTAATTATGTTTGAATAATTCTCAGATTAAAAGACTACAGTTAGTTTTTTTTCAATTTCGATATTGGAATGTGTATGCACGTAAGATTGAAGTTACGGATTTTTTCAGTAAACTCAATAAATTCGTGAAGTTATTTGTCATGAATAAAGGAAAAGTTAAAAATTATCAAAACCCAGTGGAGAGTGGATCTGATCCGCTACTTATATTTGGTTGAATACAAAAACGCTATTGCGTTGCCATTTTTACATTGAATTTGGATTTGGCCGCAATTACATTATACAGCATCAATATTCTAGTAACCCCCTAAGCACCCCCAGATAAAGTACAGGCAGCTTTTACATATTCTATTGCAAACAACCTATTGATAAACTTTAAGTTGGGCGTATTTCAGAAATCTTGGGTTGACTCTATAGTATTAAACATCACTGTATTTCTGGATACTTGTTGGTCAACTTATAGCCGTAGCAACTTTATTTACCGATTGCTTTAGGTCCGAATCGACATTGATTTTAAACATCCCATTGAAACCAATATTTAAGATGAAAAAGGCCCTTAGAAAAATAGGGCGTGCTGTGGAACTCTAGGGCCGATCTTGAAAATAATGTTTGAAGCTTGTATGTGGATAACATTATGACTTTTAACCTTTTAAACTTGATTCTTCTATCGGAAATTACGAATTGACAAACGAGCTCATCGACTATTTAGCATACAGCCTGTTCTTGGTTTTACTTCTATTGGACCATCCTAAATAGTAAATTGCTTTAACCTAAATAAGAAAATCAATTCACAGATTTCCTGTAAAACCTGGTTCGCCAGGTTTGTCCTTTAGTCACTAACGAAAGCTAGCGTGTTTTTTTTCTGAAATGTCTTTTTTTAATGTTATCCAGTTGCTTGGCTTCAGTTACTGTCTTTGGCGTACTTCTTCCATTCTTTCGTACCAAAAATTGACCTTGAACTTCAGCAATTTACCCATAATAACCAATAGTTAAGGCATCGTTCCCATCATGCAACACATTCCATCGGTCCGCATAAATGGGCAATAATGAACCATTTGATTATAAAGGCTTCATTCATTTGTTCATTCGTGATACATTTTTTACGATTTTGCTGATTTTAAATCAATAAAGATGTGGTCTTTTAGGAAAAAACGCTTCTGGAGTTGAGTATGCCTGTATTTAGTTTTAAGAGTGTTGAAAAGTACAGTTCAAAAGCTATCTTTATTATTCAACAAATTGTTTGGATTGAAGCAATAATGTTATATGATCCATCACAACATGTTACATTATTGGTCAAATGATTGGGGACTTGTAGAGCAATGTTTGTAGGCTAACAATTCTATACATGAACTTACTTGTATTCACACTGAGCACCGTATTCTAAGGTACATTCAGTGAGCCCGTCATCTGAGATGCCTCCATTCCCTAGCACGTAATCTGTTCCTACGAGCCGGCACTCAATGTCCATTGGCGTCTCACAAATGTCATATCCGTTTTCTCGAGCTGATTCGTCATCTTCGTCCTCTTCGCCTTGTTCTTAAATTAATCAATAAATATATATCTTCATCCCGTTATTCTTAACATCATTTATGTGTAACAAGGAAATGTGTATGACTGTAATGGTGTAAACTTTTGGAAGAGCTGAGAGGAACTATGGTCTTAGACAACGTGAATTAACTGTCCTGAACAACTCCCCGAGGGTTAATATTCTCCCTGAAAGAGAGACTGGTACTAAATTAGCAAACATACTTGTTCTATCAAAAGTAAATCATTATGAACAGTATGGCACTAAATTGAACTATCATAACACATTGTCCTGTGTCCGAATATAATTTTCACGTGTATCTTGTTTTGAATTTGATGAACCACACTGGATTGTATCATTTATGGACCGTTCTTGTTTATGTGTTTGTTGTTTGTTCCTACCTCCAGGTGTCTCACAAAGGAATTCCCTTGCAGTGTCACAATCCGTGGCTGTAAGGTCTCCATTCCTCATCATTAGGCAACGTTGAGTATCACTTCCATCAGGGGCATTGCTGAAGAAGAAATAGTTGTGAAGGTCTCTTATGAAAGGGCGTTGTTATTTCAGCATTGCTACATTCCTGCTAGAACTGCGTACAAATTAAGTTATTTTCCAAACATATGAGTTGATATTAAGTACAGGACACGTGTGTTGAGAGTAGTTTTACTCTGCCGTCTGATATTGATTTCCTTTCTATAGTTTCTTTCAAACTTTTGCTAATTTTTGCCGTTTTATTCACGGACACTTATAAGCCATCCAAGTGCTAAACATATTTTGGAATGACAGGGAAATGATAATCTCACAGCGATGTAAGAAGGTCCAATCCGTCAGTGCTTCCGCTGTCCCACGCCCAAGCATCATTTATCCACGTGGCTCCCAGATAGTATGTTTTCTCTTCATATTCATCCATGATCATGCCCTGAAGTTGGGACAATTGCACCAATGCATAGGTTCAACAGGTTGGAAAGTCAACTGAAGCCAAAGACATCAAGTATCTCCTAGTAGCAGAGAGTTTATCAAGACCTGCACAATGAAGGCATCTGACTACCTGTCAAAACGTTGGTACAAGGAGGGACGTTTACTTATATGTTGAAAATTCTACTTTCAGATGTAGGTTTTAAATTGATGCTGCCTGTATCAGAGTCAACATAAAAGTTCAGTAAAATTTCGCGAAGTGAAAAACAATTAAAGTATCTACTACTCAGGTTTGATTCATCTAACATGTAGCATGGGAACGGCTTTTACGTAGAAATGAATGGAAAGGGTCGGCAAATCCATGTCCATAGCAATGAATTCATAATTAAGAAAATAAGTTCCACTACTATGGTCTTCTGGGTTGACCTCTCCTTTTATCCTTGAGCAGATACTTCGTAACTATAATAAAACTATAATTATGGATTTAAGAAATCATGTACATGTATTGATTCTCTCTTGGTAAAAGATAGAGCACTTGATATCTACATTGTAATTTGTTCCCAAGGCATCAAAGACAATATTCCCGTTACACTTACATATTCATCGGAGGATGAAATAGACACCAAGCTGCCACCACCTTGCTGACAGATTGTTTCTGCAGAATCCTTGTCTGTTGGTTCTTCCGTTTCGTAATGATAGCAGGATTCCCCAAATGGCATGTCATTATCATCCTCACACACTGAACAGTAGGAAACAAACAGACATTGGCATCTACTATCAAATGAAAGATAGATGTTGCTTTACCTTAAAGTACCCATGACCACTCGCAAAATTTCTACATGGAAGGAAAAGATATACAAGACAACATGCAATTTTGCAGGGTTAAATAGGTCAAGCTTGTATCATGAATCTAAGATAAGCTAATGCTGCAGCGGAAGAAAAACAATGATTGGCATTTGCAAAAAGCCTAAAAAAATCGCAAGCTATCAAACTTTTGACGATTTCCAATTATATCAGACAAAAGCCGTCCCTACAACATAGACATAATTCTATTCAAGCTCTATCTTACGTGATAATTTCATACGAATAATATACATTCATTTTTTTGCTCCAAAAATTATTATCAATCTTAGTTTAAACCGTGTTTATCATATCAAATGTTCCACAAGATTCCTGTTTTTAACAGTTTCAACACCAACGTACCTGTAGGAGGGCAGTGTGTATCTATCCATTCAGACCATTGACAATCAGGTTCACATATTGTAGTTGGTGCTTCAGTTGTGGGTGCTGCTGTTGTGGGTGCTGCTGTTGTGGGTGCTGCTGTTGTGGGTGCTGCAGTTGTGGGTGCTGCTGTTGTCGGTGCTGCTGTTGTCGGTGCCGCTGTCGTCGGTGCTGCTGTTGTGGGTGCTGCTGTTGTTGGTGCTGCTGTTGTCGGTGCTGCTGTTGTCGGTGCCGCTGTCGTCGGTGCCGCTGTCGTCGGTGCCGCCGTCGTGGGTGCCGCCGTCGTGGGTGCCGCCGTCGTGGGTGCCGCCGTTGTTGGTGCCGCCGTTGTTGGTGCCGCCGTCGTGGGTGCTTCTGTCGTGGGTGCGGCTGTCGTTGGTGCGGCTGTCGTTGGTGCTGCTGTCGTTGGTGCTGCTGTCGTTGGTGCTGCTGTCGTTGGTGCTGCTGTCGTCGGTGCTGCTGTCGTCGGTGCCGCTGTTGTCGGTGCCGCTGTCGTTGGTGCCGCTGTCGTTGGTGCCACTGTCGTTGGTGCCGCCGTCGTTGGTGCCGCCGTCGTTGGTGCCGCCGTCGTTGGTGCCGCCGTCGTTGGTGCCGCCGTCGTTGGTGCTGCTGTTGTTGGTGCTGCTGTTGTTGGTGCCGCCGTCGTTGGTGCAGCTGTTGTTGGTGCTGCTGTTGTGGGTGCCGCTGTCGTTGGTGCAGCTGTTGTTGGTGCTGCTGTCGTTGGTGCTGCTGTCGTTGGTGCTGCTGTTGTTGGTGCTGCTGTTGTTGGTGCTGCTGTCGTTGGTGCAGCTGTTGTTGGTGCTGCTGTTGTTGGTGCCGCTGTCGTTGGTGCAGCTGTTGTTGGTGCTGCTGTCGTTGGTGCCGCCGTCGTGGGTGCCGCCGTTGTTGGTGCCGCCGTTGTTGGTGCCGCCGTCGTGGGTGCTTCTGTCGTTGGTGCAGCTGTTGTGGGTGCTGCTGTCGTTGGTGCTGCTGTCGTTGGTGCAGCTGTTGTTGGTGCTGCTGTTGTGGGTGCCGCTGTCGTTGGTGCCGCTGTCGTTGGTGCCGCTGTCGTTGGTGCCGCTGTCGTTGGTGCCGCCGTCGTTGGTGCCACCGTCGTTGGTGCCGCCGTCGTTGGTGCCGCCGTCGTTGGTGCCGCCGTCGTTGGTGCCGCCGTCGTTGGTGCCGCCGTCGTTGGTGCCGCCGTCGTTGGTGCCGCCGTCGTTGGTGCCGCCGTCGTTGGTGCAGATGTTGTTGGTGCCGCTGTTGTTGGTGCTGCTGTCGTTGGTGCTGCTGTCGTTGGTGCTGCTGTTGTGGGTGCCACTGTCGTTGGTGCCGCTGTCGTTGGTGCCGCTGTCGTTGGTGCCACTGTCGTTGGTGCCGCCGTCGTTGGTGCCGCCGTCGTTGGTGCCGCCGTCGTTGGTGCAGCTGTTGTTGGTGCTGCTGTTGTTGGTGCTGCTGTCGTTGGTGCTGCTGTTGTTGGTGCTGCTGTTGTGGGTGCCGCTGTCGTTGGTGCTGCTGTCGTTGGTGCTGCTGTCGTTGGTGCCGCTGTCGTTGGTGCCGCTGTCGTTGGTGCCGCTGTCGTTGGTGCCGCCGTCGTTGGTGCAGCTGTTGTTGGTGCTGCTGTTGTTGGTGCTGCTGTCGTTGGTGCTGCTGTCGTTGGTGCTGCTGTTGTGGGTGCCACTGTCGTTGGTGCCGCTGTCGTTGGTGCCGCTGTCGTTGGTGCCACTGTCGTTGGTGCCGCCGTCGTTGGTGCCGCCGTCGTTGGTGCCGCCGTCGTTGGTGCCGCCGTCGTTGGTGCAGCTGTTGTTGGTGCTGCTGTTGTTGGTGCTGCTGTCGTTGGTGCTGCTGCTGTTGTTGGTGCTGCTGTTGTGGATGCCGCTGTCGTTGGTGCCGCTGTCGTTGGTGCTGCTGTCGTTGGTGCCGCTGTCGTTGGTGCCGCTGTCGTTGGTGCCGCCGTCGTTGGTGCCGCCGTCGTTGGTGCCGCCGTCGTTGGTGCCGCCGTCGTTGGTGCCGCCGTCGTTGGTGCCGCCGTCGTTGGTGCCGCCGTCGTTGGTGCAGATGTTGTTGGTGCCGCTGTTGTTGGTGCTGCTGTCGTTGGTGCTGCTGTCGTTGGTGCTGCTGTTGTGGGTGCCACTGTCGTTGGTGCCGCTGTCGTTGGTGCCGCTGTCGTTGGTGCCGCTGTCGTTGGTGCCGCCGTCGTTGGTGCCGCCGTCGTTGGTGCCGCCGTCGTTGGTGCAGCTGTTGTTGGTGCTGCTGTTGTTGGTGCTGCTGTCGTTGGTGCTGCTGTTGTTGGTGCTGCTGTTGTGGGTGCCGCTGTCGTTGGTGCTGCTGTCGTTGGTGCTGCTGTCGTTGGTGCCGCTGTCGTTGGTGCCGCTGTCGTTGGTGCCGCTGTCGTTGGTGCCACCGTCGTTGGTGCAGCTGTTGTTGGTGCTGCTGTTGTTGGTGCTGCTGTCGTTGGTGCTGCTGTCGTTGGTGCTGCTGTTGTGGGTGCCACTGTCGTTGGTGCCGCTGTCGTTGGTGCCGCTGTCGTTGGTGCCACTGTCGTTGGTGCCGCCGTCGTTGGTGCCGCCGTCGTTGGTGCCGCCGTCGTTGGTGCCGCCGTCGTTGGTGCAGCTGTTGTTGGTGCTGCTGTTGTTGGTGCTGCTGTCGTTGGTGCTGCTGTTGTTGGTGCTGCTGTTGTGGGTGCCGCTGTCGTTGGTGCTGCTGTCGTTGGTGCTGCTGTCGTTGGTGCCGCTGTCGTTGGTGCCGCCGTCGTTGGTGCCGCCGTCGTTGGTGCCGCCGTCGTTGGTGCAGCTGTTGTTGGTGCTGCTGTTGTTGGTGCTGCTGTCGTTGGTGCTGCTGTCGTTGGTGCTGTTGTTGTGGGTGCCACTGTCGTTGGTGCCGCTGTCGTTGGTGCCGCTGTCGTTGGTGCCACTGTCGTTGGTGCCGCCGTCGTTGGTGCCGCCGTCGTTGGTGCCGCCGTCGTTGGTGCCGCCGTCGTTGGTGCAGCTGTTGTTGGTGCTGCTGTTGTTGGTGCTGCTGTCGTTGGTGCTGCTGTCGTTGGTGCTGCTGTTGTTGGTGCCGCTGTCGTTGGTGCCGCTGTCGTTGGTGCCGCTGTCGTTGGTGCCGCTGTCGTTGGTGCCGCTGTCGTTGGTGCCGCTGTCGTTGGTGCCGCTGTCGTTGGTGCCGCCGTCGTTGATGCCGCCGTCGTTGGTGCCGCCGTCGTTGGTGCCGCCGTCGTTGGTGCCGCCGTCGTTGGTGCAGCTGTTGTTGGTGCTGCTGTTGTTGGTGCTGCTGTCGTTGGTGCAGCTGTTGTTGGTGCTGCTGTTGTTGGTGCTGCTGTCGTTGGTGCAGCTGTTGTTGGTGCTGCTGTCGTTGGTGCTGCTGTTGTTGGTGCTGCCGTTGTTGGTGCTGGAGTGGTTGGTCCAGGCGTTGTGCATTCGTGCATTTCATAGCAACATCTGTACCGTACCTCATAGTTTGAACAACTGTATTTGAAGACAAATTCAGTAATTATATTTGAATAATTCTCAGATTAAAAGACTTCAGTTAGTTTTTTCAATTTCGATATTTGAATGTGAATGCACGTAAGATTGAAGTTACGGATTTTTTCAGTAAACTCAATAGATTCGTGAAGTTATTTGTCATGAATAAAGGAAAAGTTAAAAATTATCAAAACCCAGTGGAGAGTGGATCTGATCCGCTACTTATATTTGGTTGAATACAAAAACGCTATTGCGTTGCCATTTTTACATTGAATTTGGATTTGGCCGCAATTACATTATACAGCATCAATATTCTAGTTACCCCCTAAGCACCCCCAGATAAAGTACAGGCAGCTTTTACATATTCTATTGCAAACAACCTATTGATAAACTTTAAGTTGGGCGCATTTCAGAAATCTTGGGTTGACTCTATAGTATTAAACATCACTGTATTTCTGGATACTTGTTGGTCAACTTATAGCCGTAGCAACTTTATTTACCGATTGCTTTAGGTCCGAATCGACATTGATTTTAAACATCCCATTGAAACCAATATTTAAGATGAAAAAGGCCCTTAGAAAAATAGGGCATGCTGTGGAACTCTAGGGCCGATCTTGAAAATAATGTTTGAAGCTTGTATGTGGATAACATTATGACTTTTAACCTTTTAAACTTGATTCTTCTATCGGAAATTACGAATTGACAAACGAGCTCATCGACTATTTAGCATACAGCCTGTTCTTGGTTTTACTTCTATTGGACCATCCTAAATAGTAAATCGCTTTAACCTAAATAAGAAAATCAATTCACAGATTTCCTGTAAAACCTGGTTCGCCAGGTTTGTCCTTTAGTCACTAACGAAAGCTAGCGTGTTTTTTTTCTGAAATGTCTTTTTTTAATGTTATCCAGTTGCTTGGCTTCAGTAACTGTCTTTGGCGTACTTCTTCCATTCTTTCGTACCAAAAATTGACCTTGAACTTCAGCAATTTACCCATAATAACCAATAGTTAAGGCATCGTTCCCATCATGCAACACATTCCATCGGTCCGCATAAATGGGCAATGATGAAATATTTGATTATAAAGGCTTCATTCATTTGTTCATTCCTGATACATTTTTTACGATTTTGCTGATTTTAAATCAATAAAGATGTGGTCTTTTAGGAAAAAACGCTTCTGGAGTTGAGTATGCCTGTATTTCGTTTTAAGAGTGTTGAAAAGTACAGTTCAAAAGCTATCTTTATTATTCAACAAATTGTTTGGATTGAGGCAATGATGTTATATGATCCATCACAACATGTTACATTATTGGTCAAATGATTGGGGACTTGTAGAGCAATGTTTGTAGGCTAACAATTCTATACATGAACTTACTTGTATTCACACTGAGCACCGTATTCTAAGGTACATTCAGTGAGCCCGTCATCTGAGATGCCTCCATTCCCTAGCACGTAATCTGTTCCTACGAGCCGGCACTCAATGTCCATTGGCGTCTCACAAATGTCATATCCGTTTTCTCGAGCTGATTCGTCATCTTCGTCCTCTTCGCCTTGTTCTTAAATTAATCAATAAATATATATCTTCATCCCGTTATTCTTAACATCATTTATGTGTAACAAGGAAATGTGTATGACTGTAATGGTGTAAACTTTTGGAAGAGCTGAGAGGAACTATGGTCTTAGACAACGTGAATTAACTGTCCTGAACAACTCCCCGAGGGTTAATATTCTCCCTGAAAGAGATACTGGTACTAAATTAGCAAACATACTTGATCTATCAAAAGTAAATCATTATGAACAGTATGGCACTAAATTGAACTATCATAACACATTGTCCTGTGTCCGAATATAATTTTCACATGGATCTAGTTTTGAATTTGATGAACCACACTGGATTGTATCATTTATAGACCGTTCTTGTTTATGTGTTTGCTGTTTGTTCCTACCTCCAGGTGTCTCACAAAGGAATTCCCTTGCAGTGTCACAATCCGTGGCTGTAAGGTCTCCATTCATCATCATTAGGCAACGTTGAGTATCACTTCCATCAGGGGCATTGCTGAAGAAGAAATAGTTGTGAAGGTCTCTTATGAAAGGGCGTTGTTATTTCAGCATTGCTACATTCCTGCTATAACTGCGTACAAATTAAGTTATTTTTCCAAACATATGAGTTGATTTTAAGTACAGGACACGTGTGTTGAGAGTAGTTTTACTCTGCCGTCTGATATTGATTTTCTTTCTATAGTTTCTTTCAAACTTTTGCTAATTTTTGCCGTTTTATTCGCGGACACTTATAAGCCATCCAAGTGCTAAACATATTTTGGAATGACAGGGAAATGATAATCTCACAGCGATGTAAGAAGGTCCAATCCATCAGTGCTTCCGCTGTCCCACGCCCAAGCATCATTTATCCACGTGGCTCCCAGATAGTATGTTTTCTCTTCATATTCATCCATGATCATGCCCTGAAGTTGGGACAATTGCACCAATGCATAGGTTCAACAGGTTGGAAAGTCAACTGAAGCCAAAGACATCAAGTATCTCCTAGTAGCAGAGAGTTTATCAAGACCTGCACAATGAAGGCATCTGACTACCTGTCAAAACGTTGGTACAAGGAGGGACGTTTACTTATATGTTGAAAATTCTACTTTCAGATGTAGGTTTTAAATTGATGCTGCCTGTATCAGAGTCAACATTAAAGTATCTACTACTCAGGTTTGATTCATCTAACATGTAGCATGGGAACGGCTTTTACGTAGAAATGAATGGAAAGGGTCGGCAAATCCATGTCCATAGCAATGAATTTATAATTAAGAAAATAAGTTCCACTACTATGGTCTTCTGGGTTGACCTCTCCTTTTATCCTTGAGCAGATACTTCGTAACTATAATAAAACTATAATTATGGATTTAAGAAATCATGTATTGATTCTCTCTTGGTAAAAGATAGAGCACTTGATATCTACATTGTAATTTGTTCCCAAGGCATCAAAGACAATATTTCCGTTACACTTACATATTCATCGGAGGATGAAATAGACACCAAGCTGCCACCACCTTGCTGACAGATTATTTCTGCAGAATCCTTGTCTGTTGGTTCTTCCGTTTCGTGATGATAGCAGGATTCCCCAAATGGCATGTCATTATCATCCTCACACACTGAACAGTAGGAAACAAACAGACATTGGCATCTACTATCAAATGAAAGATAGATGTTGCTTTACCTTAAAGGACCCATGACCACTCGCAAAATTTCTACATGGAAGGAAAAGATATACAAGACAACATGCAATTTTGCAGGGTAAAATAGGTCAAGCTTGTATCATGAATCTAAGTTAAGCTAATGCTGCAGCGGAAGAAAAACAATGATTGGCATTTGGAAAAAGCCTAAAAAAATCGCAAGCTATCAAAATTTTGACGACTTCCATTATATCAGAAGACAAAAACCGTCCCTACAACATAGACATAATTCTATTCAAGCTCTATCTTACGTGATAATTTCATACGAATAATATACATTCATATTTTTGCTCCAAAAATTATTATCAATCTTAGTTTAAACCGTGTTTATCATATCAAATGTTCCACAAGATTCCTGTTTTTAACAGTTTCAACACAAACGTACCTGTAGGAGGGCAGTGTGTATCTATCCATTCAGACCATTGACAATCAGGTTCACATATTGTAGTTGGTGCTTCAGTTGTGGGTGCTTCAGTTGTGGGTGCTGCTGTTGTGGGTGCTGCTGTTGTGGGTGCTGCTGTTGTGGGTGCCGCTGTTGTGGGTGCCGCTGTTGTGGGTGCCGCTGTTGTGGGTGCCGCTGTTGTGGGTGCCGCTGTTGTGGGTGCCGCTGTTGTCGGTGCCGCTGTTGTCGGTGCCGCTGTTGTGGGTGCCGCTGTTGTGGGTGCCGCTGTTGTGGGTGCCGCTGTTGTGGGTGCCGCTGTTGTGGGTGCCGCTGTCGTCGGTGCCGCCGTCGTTGGTGCCGCCGTCGTCGGTGCCGCCGTCGTCGGTGCCGCCGTCGTGGGTGCCGCCGTCGTGGGTGCCGCCGTCGTGGGTGCCGCCGTCGTGGGTGCCGCCGTCGTGGGTGCCGCCGTCGTGGGTGCCGCCGTCGTCGGTGCCGCCGTCGTCGGTGCCGCCGTCGTGGGTGCCGCCGTCGTGGGTGCCGCCGTCGTGGGTGCCGCCGTCGTGGGTGCCGCCGTCGTCGGTGCCGCCGTCGTGGGTGCCGCCGTCGTGGGTGCCGCCGTCGTGGGTGCCGCCGTCGTGGGTGCCGCCGTCGTTGGTGCTGCCGTTGTTGGTGCCGCCGTCGTGGGTGCTTCTGTCGTGGGTGCGGCTGTCGTTGGTGCTGCTGTCGTTGGTGCTGCTGTCGTTGGTGCTGCTGTTGTTGGTGCCGCTGTTGTTGGTGCCGCTGTTGTTGGTGCCGCTGTTGTGGGTGCCGCTGTCGTTGGTGCCGCTGTCGTTGGCTCTGCTGTCGTTGGTGCCGCCGTCGTTGGTGCCGCCGTCGTTGGTGCCGCCGTCGTTGGTGCCGCCGTCGTTGGTGCCGCCGTCGTTGGTGCCGCCGTCGTTGGTGCAGCTGTTGTTGGTGCTGCTGTTGTTGGTGCTGCTGTCGTTGGTGCAGCTGTTGTTGGTGCTGCTGTCGTTGGTGCTGCTGTTGTTGGTGCTGCCGTTGTTGGTGCTGGAGTGGTTGGTCCAGGCGTTGTGCATTCGTGCATTTCATAGCAACATCTGTACCGTACCTCATAGTTTGAACAACTGTATTTGAAGACAAATTCAGTAATTATGTTTGAATAATTCTCAGATTAAAAGACTACAGTTAGTTTTTTCAATTTCGATATTTGAATGTGTATGCACGTAAGATTGAAGTTACGGATTTTTTTCAGTAAACTCAATAAATTCTTGAAGTTATTTGTCATGAATAAAGGAAAAGTTAAAAATTATCAAAACCCAGTGGAGAGTGGATCTGATCCGCTAATTATATTTGGTTGAATAAAAAAACGCTATTGCGTTGCCAATTTTACATTGAATTTGGATTTGGCCGCAATTACATTATACAGCATCAATATTCTAGTAACCCCCTTAGCACCCCCAGATAAAGTACAGGCAGCTTTTACATATTCTATTGCAAACAACCTATTGATAAACTTTAAGTTGGGCGCATTTCAGAAATCTTGGGTTGACTTTATAGTATAAAACATCACTGTATTTCTGGATACTTGTTGGTCAACTTATAGCCGTAGCAACTTTATTTACCGATTGCTTTAGGTCCGAATCGACATTGATTTTAAACATCCCATTGAAACCAATATTTAAGATTTAAGTATTAAACATCACTGTATTTCTGGATACTTGTTGGTCAACTTATAGCCGTAGCAACTTTATTTACCGATTGCTTTAGGTCCGAATCGACATTGATTTTAAACATCCCATTGAAACCAATATTTAAGATAAAAAAGGCCCTTAGAAAAATAGGGCGTGCTGTGGAACTCTAGGGCCGATCTTGAAAATAATGTTTTAAACTTGCATGTGGATAGTATTATGACTTTTAACCTTTTAAACTTGATTCTTCTATCGGAAATTAAGAATTGACAAACGAGCTCATCGACTATTTAGCATACAGCCTGTTCTTGGTTTTACTTCTATTGAACCATCCTAAATAGTAAATTGCTTTAACCTAATTAACAAATCAATTCCGAGATTTCCTGTAAAACCTGGTTTGCAAGTTCTGTCCTTTAGTCACTTACGAAAGCTAGCGTGTTTTTTTCTGAAATATTTTATTTTAATGTTATCCAGTTGCTTGGCTTCAGTTACTGTCTTTGGTGTAATTCTTCCATTCTTTCGTACCAAAAATTGACCTTGAACTTCAGCAATTTACTTATAATAACCAATAGTTAAGGCATCGTTCCCATCATGCAACACATTCCATCGGTCCGCATAAATTGGTACTAATGAACCATTTGATTATAAAGGCTTCATTCATTTGTTCATTCGTGATTCATTTTTACAATTTTGCTGATTTTAAATCAATAAAGATGTGGTCTTTTAGGAAAAAACGCTTCTGGAGTTGAGTATGCCTGTATTTCGTTTTAAGAGTGTTGAAAAATACAGTTCAAAAGCTATCTTTATTATTCAACAAATTGTTTGGATTGAAGCAATGATGTTATATGATCCATCACAACATGTTACATTATTGGTCAAATGATTGGGAACTTGTAGAGCAATGTTTGTTGGCTAACAATTCTATACATGAACTTACTTGTATTCACACTGAGCACCGTATTCTAAGGTACATTCAGTGAGCCCGTCATCTGAGATGCCTCCATTCCCTAGCACGTAATCTGTTCCTACGAGCCGGCACTCAATGTCCATTGGCGTCTCACAAATGTCATATCCGTTTTCTCGAGCTGATTCGTCATCTTCGTCCTCTTCGCCTTGTTCTTAAATTAATCAATAAATATATATCTTCATCCCGTTATTCTTAACATCATTTATGTGTAACAAGGAAATGTGTATGACTGTAATGGTGTAAACTTTTGGAAGAGCTGAGAGGAACTATGGTCTTAGACAACGTGAATTAACTGTCCTGAACAACTCCCCGAGGGTTAATATTCTCCCTGAAAGACATCTGGTACTAAATTAGCAAACATACTTGATCTATCAAAAGTAAATCATTATGAACAGTATGGCACTAAATTGAACTATCATAACACGTTGTCCTGTGTCCGAATATAATTTTCACATGGATCTAGTTTTGAATTTGATGAACCACACTGGATTGTATCATTTATAGACCGTTCTTGTTTATGTGTTTGTTGTTTGTTCCTACCTCCAGGTGTCTCACAAAGGAATTCCCTTGCAGTGTCACAATCCGTGGCTGTAAGGTCTCCATTCATCATCATTAGGCAACGTTGAGTATCACTTCCATCAGGGGCATTGCTGAAGAAGAAATAGTTGTGAAGGTCTCTTATGAAAGGGCGTTGTTATTTCAGCATTGCTACATTCCTGCTATAACTGCGTACAAATTAAGTTATTTTTCCAAATATATGAGTTGATTTTAAGTACAGGACACGTGTGTTGAGAGTAGTTTTACTCTGCCGTCTGATATTGATTTCCTTTCTATAGTTTCTTTCAAACTTTTGCTAATTTTTGCCGTTTTATTCGCGGACACTTATAAGCCATCCAAGTGCTAAACATATTTTGGAATGACAGGGAAATGATAATCTCACAGCGATGTAAGAAGGTCCAATCCGTCAGTGCTTCCGCTGTCCCACGCCCAAGCATCATTTATCCACGTGGCTCCCAGATAGTACGTTTTCTCTTCATATTCATCCATGATCATGCCCTGAAGTTGGGACAATTGCACCAATGCATAGGTTCAACAGGTTGGAAAGTCAACTGAAGCCAAAGACATCAAGTATCTCCTAGTAGCAGAGAGTTTATCAAGACCTGCACAATGAAGGCATCTGACTACCTGTCAAAACGTTGGTACAAGGAGGGACGTTTACTTATATGTTGAAAATTCTACTTTCAGATGTAGGTTTTAAATTGATGCTGCCTGTATCAGAGTCAACATTAAAGTATCTACTACTCAGGTTTGATTCATCTAACATGTAGCATGGGAACGGCTTTTACGTAGAAATGAATGGAAAGGGTCGGCAAATCCATGTCCATAGCAATGAATTCATAATTAAGAAAATAAGTTCCACTACTATGGTCTTCTGGGTTGACCTCTCCTTTTATCCTTGAGCAGATACTTCGTAACTATAATAAAACTATAATTA
Organism: Branchiostoma lanceolatum; assembly: GCA_035149815.1. Lineage (NCBI taxonomy): Eukaryota > Metazoa > Chordata > Leptocardii > Amphioxiformes > Branchiostomatidae > Branchiostoma > Branchiostoma lanceolatum. The sequence continues at coordinate 3,640,189 of CM068883.1, read as the reverse complement.
TGGATTTAAGAAATCATGTATTGATTCTCTCTTGGTAAAAGATAGAGCACTTGATATCTACATTGTAATTTGTTCCCAAGGCATCAAAGACAATATTCCCGTTACACTTACATATTCATCGGAGGATGAAATAGACACCAAGCTGCCACCACCTTGCTGACATATTATTTCTGCAGAATCCTTGTCTGTTGGTTCTTCCGTTTCGTAATGATAGCAGGATTCCCCAAATGGCATGTCATTATCATCCTCACACACTGAACAGTAGGAAACAAACAGACATTGGCATCTACTATCAAATGAAAGATAGATGTTGCTTTACCTTAAAGGACCCATGACCACTCGCAAAATTTCTACATGGAAGGAAAAGATATACAAGACAACATGCAATTTTGCAGGGTATCATGACATGAATCTAAGTTAAGCTAATGCTGTAGCGGAAGAAAAACAATGATTGGCATTTGGAAAAAGCCTAAAAAAATCGCAAGCTATCAAAATTTTGACGACTTCTTATTATATCAGAAGACAAAAACCGTCCCTACAACATAGACATAATTCTATTCAAGCTCTATCTTACGTGATAATTTCATACGAATAATATACATTCATATTTTTGCTCCAAAAAGTATTATCAATCTTAGTTTAAACCGTGTTTATCATATCAAATGTTCCACAAGATTCCTGTTTTTAACAGTTTCAACACCAACGTACCTGTAGGAGGGCAGTGTGTATCTATCCATTCAGACCATTGACAATCAGGTTCACATATTGTAGTTGGTGCTTCAGTTGTGGGTGCTGCTGTTGTGGGTGCTGCTGTTGTGGGTGCTGCTGTTGTGGGTGCTGCTGTTGTGGGTGCTGCTGTTGTGGGTGCTGCTGTTGTGGGTGCCGCTGTTGTGGGTGCCGCTGTTGTGGGTGCCGCTGTTGTGGGTGCCGCTGTTGTCGGTGCCGCTGTTGTCGGTGCCGCTGTTGTGGGTGCCGCTGTTGTGGGTGCCGCTGTTGTGGGTGCCGCTGTTGTCGGTGCCGCTGTTGTCGGTGCCGCTGTCGTCGGTGCCGCTGTCGTCGGTGCCGCCGTCGTCGGTGCCGCCGTCGTCGGTGCCGCCGTCGTGGGTGCCGCCGTCGTCGGTGCCGCCGTCGTGGGTGCCGCCGTCGTGGGTGCCGCCGTCGTGGGTGCCGCCGTTGTTGGTGCCGCCGTTGTTGGTGCCGCCGTCGTGGGTGCTTCTGTCGTGGGTGCGGCTGTCGTTGGTGCTGCTGTCGTTGGTGCTGCTGTCGTTGGTGCTGCTGTCGTTGGTGCCGCTGTTGTTGGTGCCGCTGTCGTTGGTGCCGCCGTCGTTGGTGCCGCCGTCGTTGGTCCCGCCGTCGTTGGTGCCGCCGTCGTTGGCGCCGCCGTCGTTGGCGCCGCCGTCGTTGGCGCCGCCGTCGTTGGCGCCGCCGTCGTTGGTGCCGCCGTCGTTGGTGCAGCTGTTGTTGGTGCTGCTGTTGTTGGTGCTGCTGTCGTTGGTGCAGCTGTTGTTGGTGCTGCTGTCGTTGGTGCTGCTGTTGTTGGTGCTGCCGTGGTTGGTGCTGGAGTGGTTGGTCCAGGCGTTGTGCATTCGTGCATTTCATAGCAACATCTGTACCGTACCTCATAGTTTGAACAACTGTATTTGAAGACAAATTCAGTAATTATGTTTGAATAATTCTCAGATTAAAAGACTACAGTTAGTTTTTTTCAATTTCGATATTTGAATGTGTATGCACGTAAGATTGAAGTTACGGATTTTTTTCAGTAAACTCAATAAATTCTTGAAGTTATTTGTCATGAATAAAGGAAAAGTTAAAAATTATCAAAACCCAGTGGAGAGTGGATCTGATCCGCTAATTATATTTGGTTGAATAAAAAAACGCTATTGCGTTGCCAATTTTACATTGAATTTGGATTTGGCCGCAATTACATTATACAGCATCAATATTCTAGTAACCCCCTAAGCACCCCCAGATAAAGTACAGGCAGCTTTTACATATTCTATTGCAAACAACCTATTGATAAACTTTAAGTTGGGCGCATTTCAGAAATCTTGGGTTGACTTTATAGTATAAAACATCACTGTATTTCTGGATACTTGTTGGTCAACTTATAGCCGTAGCAACTTTATTTACCGATTGCTTTAGGTCCGAATCGACATTGATTTTAAACATCCCATTGAAACCAATATTTAAGATAAAAAAGGCCCTTAGAAAAATAGGGCGTGCTGTGGAACTCTAGGGCCGATCTTGAAAAATAATGTTTTAAACTTGCATGTGGATAGTATTATGACTTTTAACCTTTTAAACTTGATTCTTCTATCGGAAATTAAGAATTGACAAACGAGCTCATCGACTATTTAGCATACAGCCTGTTCTTGGTTTTACTTCTATTGAACCATCCTAAATAGTAAATTGCTTTAACCTAATTAACAAATCAATTCCGAGATTTCCTGTAAAACCTGGTTTGCAAGTTCTGTCCTTTAGTCACTTACGAAAGCTAGCGTGTTTTTTTCTGAAATATTTTATTTTAATGTTATCCAGTTGCTCGGCTTCAGTTACTGTCTTTGGTGTAATTCTTCCATTCTTTCGTACCAAAAATTGACCTTGAACTTCAGCAATTTACTTATAATAACCAATAGTTAAGGCATCGTTCCCATCATGCAACACATTCCATCGGTCCGCATAAATTGGTACTAATGAACCATTTGATTATAAAGGCTTCATTCATTTGTTCATTCGTGATTCATTTTTACAATTTTGCTGATTTTAAATCAATAAAGATGTGGTCTTTTAGGAAAAAACGCTTCTGGAGTTGAGTATGCCTGTATTTCGTTTTAAGAGTGTTGAAAAATACAGTTCAAAAGCTATCTTTATTATTCAACAAATTGTTTGGATTGAAGCAATGATGTTATATGATCCATCACAACATGTTACATTATTGGTCAAATGATTGGGAACTTGTAGAGCAATGTTTGTAGGCTAACAATTCTATACATGAACTTACTTGTATTCACACTGAGCACCGTATTCTAAGGTACATTCAGTGAGCCCGTCATCTGAGATGCCTCCATTCCCTAGCACGTAATCTGTTCCTACGAGCCGGCACTCAATGTCCATTGGCGTCTCACAAATGTCATATCCGTTTTCTCGAGCTGATTCGTCATCTTCGTCCTCTTCGCCTTGTTCTTAAATTAATCAATAAATATATATCTTCATCCCGTTATTCTTAACATCATTTATGTGTAACAAGGAAATGTGTATGACTGTAATGGTGTAAACTTTTGGAAGAGCTGAGAGGAACTATGGTCTTAGACAACGTGAATTAACTGTCCTGAACAACTCCCCGAGGGTTAATATTCTCCCTGAAAGAGATACTGGTACTAAATTAGCAAACATACTTGATCTATCAAAAGTAAATCATTATGAACAGTATGGCACTAAATTGAACTATCATAACACATTGTCCTGTGTCCGAATATAATTTTCACATGGATCTAGTTTTGAATTTGATGAACCACACTGGATTGTATCATTTATAGACCGTTCTTGTTTATGTGTTTGCTGTTTGTTCCTACCTCCAGGTGTCTCACAAAGGAATTCCCTTGCAGTGTCACAATCCGTGGCTGTAAGGTCTCCATTCATCATCATTAGGCAACGTTGAGTATCACTTCCATCAGGGGCATTGCTGAAGAAGAAATAGTTGTGAAGGTCTCTTATGAAAGGGCGTTGTTATTTCAGCATTGCTACATTCCTGCTATAACTGCGTACAAATTAAGTTATTTTTCCAAAAATATGAGTTGATTTTAAGTACAGGACACGTGTGTTGAGAGTAGTTTTACTCTGCCGTCTGATATTGATTTCCTTTCTATAGTTTCTTTCAAACTTTTGCTAATTTTTGCCGTTTTATTCACGGACACTTATAAGCCATCCAAGTGCTAAACATATTTTGGAATGACAGGGAAATGATAATCTCACAGCGATGTAAGAAGGTCCAATCCGTCAGTGCTTCCGCTGTCCCACGCCCAAGCATCATTTATCCACGTGGCTCCCAGATAGTATGTTTTCTCTTCATATTCATCCATGATCATGCCCTGAAGTTGGGACAATTGCACCAATGCATAGGTTCAACAGGTTGGAAAGTCAACTGAAGCCAAAGACATCAAGTATCTCCTAGTAGCAGAGAGTTTATCAAGACCTGCACAATGAAGGCATCTGACTACCTGTCAAAACGTTGGTACAAGGAGGGACGTTTACTTATATGTTGAAAATTCTACTTTCAGATGTAGGTTTTAAATTGATGCTGCCTGTATCAGAGTCAACATTAAAGTATCTACTACTCAGGTTTGATTCATCTAACATGTAGCATGGGAACGGCTTTTACGTAGAAATGAATGGAAAGGGTCGGCAAATCCATGTCCATAGCAATGAATTCATAATTAAGAAAATAAGTTCCACTACTATGGTCTTCTGGGTTGACCTCTCCTTTTATCCTTGAGCAGATACTTCGTAACTATAATAAAACTATAATTATGGATTTAAGAAATCATGTATTGATTCTCTCTTGGTAAAAGATAGAGCACTTGATATCTACATTGTAATTTGTTCCCAAGGCATCAAAGACAATATTCCCGTTACACTTACATATTCATCGGAGGATGAAATAGACACCAAGCTGCCACCACCTTGCTGACAGATTATTTCTGCAGAATCCTTGTCTGTTGGTTCTTCCGTTTCGTGATGATAGCAGGATTCCCCAAATGGCATGTCATTATCATCCTCACACACTGAACAGTAGGAAACAAACAGACATTGGCATCTACTATCAAATGAAAGATAGATGTTGCTTTACCTTAAAGGACCCATGACCACTCGCAAAATTTCTACATGGAAGGAAAAGATATACAAGACAACATGCAATTTTGCAGGGTAAAATAGGTCAAGCTTGTATCATGAATCTAAGTTAAGCTAATGCTGCAGCGGAAGAAAAACAATGATTGGCATTTGGAAAAAGCCTAAAAAAATCGCAAGCTATCAAACTTTTGACGACTTCTAATTATATCAGAAGACAAAAACCGTCCCTACAACATAGACATAATTCTATTCAAGCTCTATCTTACGTGATAATTTCATACGAATAATATACATTCATATTTTTGCTCCAAAAAGTATTATCAATCTTAGTTTATACCGTGTTTATCATATCAAATGTTCCACAAGATTCCTGTTTTTAACAGTTTCAACACCAACGTACCTGTAGGAGGGCAGTGTGTATCTATCCATTCAGACCATTGACAATCAGGTTCACATATTGTAGTTGGTGCTTCAGTTGTGGGTGCTGCTGTTGTGGGTGCTGCTGTTGTGGGTGCTGCTGTTGTGGGTGCTGCTGTTGTGGGTGCTGCTGTTGTGGGTGCTGCTGTTGTGGGTGCCGCTGTTGTGGGTGCCGCTGTTGTGGGTGCCGCTGTTGTCGGTGCCGCTGTTGTCGGTGCCGCTGTTGTCGGTGCCGCTGTTGTGGGTGCCGCTGTTGTCGGTGCCGCTGTTGTCGGTGCCGCTGTTGTCGGTGCCGCTGTCGTCGGTGCCGCTGTCGTCGGTGCCGCCGTCGTCGGTGCCGCCGTCGTGGGTGCCGCCGTCGTGGGTGCCGCCGTCGTCGGTGCCGCCGTCGTCGGTGCCGCCGTCGTGGGTGCCGCCGTCGTGGGTGCCGCCGTTGTTGGTGCTGCCGTTGTTGGTGCCGCCGTCGTGGGTGCTTCTGTCGTGGGTGCGGCTGTCGTTGGTGCTGCTGTCGTTGGTGCTGCTGTCGTTGGTGCTGCTGTTGTTGGTGCCGCTGTTGTTGGTGCCGCTGTTGTTGGTGCCGCTGTTGTGGGTGCCGCCGTCGTTGGTGCCGCCGTCGTTGGTGCAGCTGTTGTTGGTGCAGCTGTTGTTGGTGCTGCTGTTGTTGGTGCTGCTGTCGTTGGTGCAGCTGTTGTTGGTGCTGCTGTCGTTGGTGCTGCTGTTGTTGGTGCTGCCGTTGTTGGTGCTGGAGTGGTTGGTCCAGGCGTTGTGCATTCGTGCATTTCATAGCAACATCTGTACCGTACCTCATAGTTTGAACAACTGTATTTGAAGACAAATTCAGTAATTATGTTTGAATAATTCTCAGATTAAAAGACTACAGTTAGTTTTTTCAATTTCGATATTTGAATGTGTATGCATGTAAGATTGAAGTTACGGATTTTTTTCAGTAAACTCAATAAATTCTTGAAGTTATTTGTCATGAATAAAGGAAAAGTTAAAAATTATCAAAACCCAGTGGAGAGTGGATCTGATCCGCTAATTATATTTGGTTGAATAAAAAAACGCTATTGCGTTGCCAATTTTACATTGAATTTGGATTTGGCCGCAATTACATTATACAGCATCAATATTCTAGTAACCCCCTAAGCACCCCCAGATAAAGTACAGGCAGCTTTTACATATTCTATTGCAAACAACCTATTGATAAACTTTAAGTTGGGCGCATTTCAGAAATCTTGGGTTGACTTTATAGTATAAAACATCACTGTATTTCTGGATACTTGTTTGTCAACTTATAGCCGTAGCAACTTTATTTACCGATTGCTTTAGGTCCGAATCGACATTGATTTTAAACATCCCATTGAAACCAATATTTAAGATTTAAGAATTAAACATCACTGTATTTTGGATACTTGTTGGTCAACTTATAGCCGTAGCAACTTTATTTACCGATTGCTTTAGGTCCGAATCGACATTGATTTTAAACATCCCATTGAAACCAATATTTAAGATAAAAAAGGCCCTTAGAAAAATAGGGCGTGCTGTGGAACTCTAGGGCCGATCTTGAAAAATAATGTTTTAAACTTGCATGTGGATAGTATTATGACTTTTAACCTTTTAAACTTGATTCTTCTATCGGAAATTAAGAATTGACAAACGAGCTCATCGACTATTTAGCATACAGCCTGTTCTTGGTTTTACTTCTATTGAACCATCCTAAATAGTAAATTGCTTTAACCTAATTAACAAATCAATTCCGAGATTTCCTGTAAAACCTGGTTTGCAAGTTCTGTCCTTTAGTCACTTACGAAAGCTAGCGTGTTTTTTTCTGAAATATTTTATTTTAATGTTATCCAGTTGCTTGGCTTCAGTTACTGTCTTTGGTGTAATTCTTCCATTCTTTCGTACCAAAAATTGACCTTGAACTTCAGCAATTTACTTATAATAACCAATAGTTAAGGCATCGTTCCCATCATGCAACACATTCCATCGGTCCGCATAAATTGGTACTAATGAACCATTTGATTATAAAGGCTTCATTCATTTGTTCATTCGTGATTCATTTTTACAATTTTGCTGATTTTAAATCAATAAAGATGTGGTCTTTTAGGAAAAAACGCTTCTGGAGTTGAGTATGCCTGTATTTCGTTTTAAGAGTGTTGAAAAATACAGTTCAAAAGCTATCTTTATTATTCAACAAATTGTTTGGATTGAAGCAATGATGTTATATGATCCATCACAACATGTTACATTATTGGTCAAATGATTGGGAACTTGTAGAGCAATGTTTGTAGGCTAACAATTCTATACATGAACTTACTTGTATTCACACTGAGCACCGTATTCTAAGGTACATTTAGTGAGCCCGTCATCTGAGATGCCTCCATTCCCTAGCACGTAATCTGTTCCTACGAGCCGGCACTCAATGTCCATTGGCGTCTCACAAATGTCATATCCGTTTTCTCGAGCTGATTCGTCATCTTCGTCCTCTTCGCCTTGTTCTTAAATTAATCAATAAATATATATCTTCATCCCGTTATTCTTAACATCATTTATGTGTAACAAGAAAATGTGTATGACTGTAATGGTGTAAAGTTTTGGAAGAGCTGAGAGGAACTATGGTCTTAGACAACGTGAATTAACTGTCCTGAACAACTCCCCGAGGGTTAATATTCTCCCTGAAAGAGATACTGGTACTAAATTAGCAAACATACTTGATCTATCAAAAGTAAATCATTATGAACAGTATGGCACTAAATTGAACTATCATAACACATTGTCCTGTGTCCGAATATAATTTTCACATGGATCTAGTTTTGAATTTGATGAACCACACTGGATTGTATCATTTATGGACCGTTCTTGTTTATGTGTTTGTTGTTTGTTCCTACCTCCAGGTGTCTCACAAAGGAATTCCCTTGCAGTGTCACAATCCGTGGCTGTAAGGTCTCCATTCATCATCATTAGGCAACGTTGAGTATCACTTCCATCAGGGGCATTGCTGAAGAAGAAATAGTTGTGAAGGTCTCTTATGAAAGGGCGTTGTTATTTCAGCATTGCTACATTCCTGCTATAACTGCGTACAAATTAAGTTATTTTTCCAAACATATGAGTTGATTTTAAGTACAGGACACGTGTGTTGAGAGTAGTTTTACTCTGCCGTCTGATATTGATTTTCTTTCTATAGTTTCTTTCAAACTTTTGCTAATTTTTGCCGTTTTATTCGCGGACACTTATAAGCCATCCAAGTGCTAAACATATTTTGGAATGACAGGGAAATGATAATCTCACAGCGATGTAAGAAGGTCCAATCCGTCAGTGCTTCCGCTGTCCCACGCCCAAGCATCATTTATCCACGTGGCTCCCAGATAGTATGTTTTCTCTTCATATTCATCCATGATCATGCCCTGAAGTTGGGACAATTGCACCAATTCATAGGTTCAACAGGTTGGAAAGTCAACTGAAGCCAAAGACATCAAGTATCTCCTAGTAGCAGAGAGTTTATCAAGACCTGCACAATGAAGGCATCTGACTACCTGTCAAAACGTTGGTACAAGGAGGGACGTTTACTTATATGTTGAAAATTCTACTTTCAGATGTAGGTTTTAAATTGATGCTGCCTGTATCAGAGTCAACATTAAAGTATCTACTACTCAGGTTTGATTCATCTAACATGTAGCATGGGAACGGCTTTTACGTAGAAATGAATGGAAAGGGTCGGCAAATCCATGTCCATAGCAATGAATTCATAATTAAGAAAATAAGTTCCGCTACTATGGTCTTCTGGGTTGACCTCTCCTTTTATCCTTGAGCAGATACTTCGTAACTATAATAAAACTATAATTATGGATTTAAGAAATCATGTATTGATTCTCTCTTGGTAAAAGATAGAGCACTTGATATCTACATTGTAATTTGTTCCCAAGGCATCAAAGACAATATTCCCGTTACACTTACATATTCATCGGAGGATGAAATAGACACCAAGCTGCCACCACCTTGCTGACAGATTATTTCTGCAGAATCCTTGTCTGTTGGTTCTTCCGTTTCGTAATGATAGCAGGATTCCTCAAATGGCATGTCATTATCATCCTCACACACTGAACAGTAGGAAACAAACAGACATTGGCATCTACTATCAAATGAAAGATAGATGTTGCTTTACCTTAAAGGACCCATGACCACTCGCAAAATTTCTACATGGAAGGAAAAGATATACAAGACAACATGCAATTTTGCAGGGTATCATGACATGAATCTAAGTTAAGCTAATGCTGCAGCGGAAGAAAAACAATGATTGGCATTTGCAAAAAGCCAAAAAAAATCGCAAGCTATCAAACTTTTGACGACTTCCAATTATATCAGAAGACAAAAACCGTCCCTGCAACATAGACATAATTCTATTCAAGCTCTATCTTACGTGATAATTTCATACGAATAATATACATTCATATTTTTGCTCCAAAAATTATTATCAATCTTAGTTTAAACCGTGTTAATCATATCAAATGTTCCACAAGATTCCTGTTTTTAACAGTTTCAACACCAACGTACCTGTAGGAGGGCAGTGTGTATCTATCCATTCAGACCATTGACAATCAGGTTCACATATTGTAGTTGGTGCTTCAGTTGTGGGTGCTGCTGTTGTGGGTGCTGCTGTTGTGGGTGCTGCTGTTGTGGGTGCCGCTGTTGTGGGTGCCGCTGTTGTGGGTGCCGCTGTTGTGGGTGCCGCTGTTGTGGGTGCCGCTGTTGTGGGTGCCGCTGTTGTGGGTGCCGCTGTTGTGGGTGCCGCTGTTGTGGGTGCCGCTGTTGTCGGTGCCGCTGTTGTGGGTGCCGCTGTTGTCGGTGCCGCTGTTGTGGGTGCCGCTGTTGTCGGTGCCGCTGTTGTGGGTGCCGCTGTCGTCGGTGCCGCTGTCGTCGGTGCCGCCGTCGTCGGTGCCGCCGTCGTGGGTGCCGCCGTCGTGGGTGCCGCCGTCGTCGGTGCCGCCGTCGTCGGTGCCGCCGTCGTGGGTGCCGCCGTCGTGGGTGCCGCCGTCGTTGGTGCCGCCGTTGTTGGTGCCGCCGTCGTGGGTGCTTCTGTTGTGGGTGCGGCTGTCGTTGGTGCTGCTGTCGTTGGTGCTGCTGTCGTTGGTGCTGCTGTTGTTGGTGCCGCTGTTGTTGGTGCCGCTGTTGTTGGTGCCGCTGTTGTGGGTGCCGCTGTCGTTGGTGCCGCTGTCGTTGGTGCCGCTGTCGTTGGCGCCGCCGTCGTTGGCGCCGCCGTCGTTGGTGCCGCCGTCGTTGGTGCCGCCGTCGTTGGTGCAGCTGTTGTTGGTGCAGCTGTTGTTGGTGCTGCTGTCGTTGGTGCTGCTGTCGTTGGTGCAGCTGTTGTTGGTGCTGCTGTCGTTGGTGCTGCTGTTGTTGGTGCTGCCGTTGTTGGTGCTGGAGTGGTTGGTCCAGGCGTTGTGCATTCGTGCATTTCATAGCAACATCTGTACCGTACCTCATAGTTTGAACAACTGTATTTGAAGACAAATTCAGTAATTATGTTTGAATAATTCTCAGATTAAAAGACTACAGTTAGTTTTTTCCATTTCGATATTTGAATGTGTATGCACGTAAGATTGAAGTTACGGATTTTTTTCAGTAAACTCAATAAATTCTTGAAGTTATTTGTCATGAATAAAGGAAAAGTTAAAAATTATCAAAACCCAGTGGAGAGTGGATCTGATCCGCTAATTATATTTGGTTGAATAAAAAAACGCTATTGCGTTGCCAATTTTACATTGAATTTGGATTTGGCCGCAATTACATTATACAGCATCAATATTCTAGTAACCCCCTAAGCACCCCCAGATAAAGTACAGGCAGCTTTTACATATTCTATTGCAAACAACCTATTGATAAACTTTAAGTTGGGCGCATTTCAGAAATCTTGGGTTGACTTTATAGTATAAAACATCACTGTATTTCTGGATACTTGTTGGTCAACTTATAGCCGTAGCAACTTTATTTACCGATTGCTTTAGGTCCGAATCGACATTGATTTTGAACATCCCATTGAAACCAATATTCAAGATAAAAAAGGCTCTTAGAAAAATAGGGCGTGCTGTGAAACTCTAGGGCCGATCTTGAAAATAATGTTTTAAACTTGCATGTGGATAGTATTATGACTTTTAACCTTTTAAACTTGATTCTTCTATCGGAAATTAAGAATTGACAAACGAGCTCATCGACTATTTAGCATACAGCCTGTTCTTGGTTTTACTTCTATTGAACCATCCTAAATAGTAAATTGCTTTAACCTAATTAACAAATCAATTCCGAGATTTCCTGTAAAACCTGGTTTGCAAGTTCTGTCCTTTAGTCACTTACGAAAGCTAGCGTGTTTTTTTCTGAAATATTTTATTTTAATGTTATCCAGTTGCTCGGCTTCAGTTACTGTCTTTGGTGTAATTCTTCCATTCTTTCGTACCAAAAATTGACCTTGAACTTCAGCAATTTACTTATAATAACCAATAGTTAAGGCATCGTTCCCATCATGCAACACATTCCATCGGTCCGCATAAATTGGTACTAATGAACCATTTGATTATAAAGGCTTCATTCATTTGTTCATTCGTGATTCATTTTTACAATTTTGCTGATTTTAAATCAATAAAGATGTGGTCTTTTAGGAAAAAACGCTTCTGGAGTTGAGTATGCCTGTATTTCGTTTTAAGAGTGTTGAAAAATACAGTTCAAAAGCTATCTTTATTATTCAACAAATTGTTTGGATTGAAGCAATGATGTTATATGATCCATCACAACATGTTACATTATTGGTCAAATGATTGGGAACTTGTAGAGCAATGTTTGTAGGCTAACAATTCTATACATGAACTTACTTGTATTCACACTGAGCACCGTATTCTAAGGTACATTTAGTGAGCCCGTCATCTGAGATGCCTCCATTCCCTAGCACGTAATCTGTTCCTACGAGCCGGCACTCAATGTCCATTGGCGTCTCACAAATGTCATATCCGTTTTCTCGAGCTGATTCGTCATCTTCGTCCTCTTCGCCTTGTTCTTAAATTAATCAATAAATATATATCTTCATCCCGTTATTCTTAACATCATTTATGTGTAACAAGGAAATGTGCATGACTGTAATGGTGTGAACTTTTGGAAGAGCTGAGAGGAACTATGGTCTTAGACAACGTGAATTAACTGTCCTGAACAACTCCCCGAGGGTTAATATTCTCCCTGAAAGAGATACTGGTACTAAATTAGCAAACATACTTGATCTATCAAAAGTAAATCATTATGAACAGTATGGCACTAAATTGAACTATCATAACACATTGTCCTGTGTCCGAATATAATTTTCACATGGATCTAGTTTTGAATTTGATGAACCACACTGGATTGTATCATTTATGGACCGTTCTTGTTTATGTGTTTGTTGTTTGTTCCTACCTCCAGGTGTCTCACAAAGGAATTCCCTTGCAGTGTCACAATCCGAGGCTGTAAGGTCTCCACTCGTCATCATTAGGCAACGTTGAGCATCACTTCCATCAGGGGCATTGCTGAAGAAGAAATAGTTGTGAAGGTCTCTTATGAAAGGGCGTTGTTATTTCAGCATTGAAACATTCCTGCTTTGCATGGCTTCGTACAAATTTAGTTCTTCTACTTAACATATTAGCAAACTGTGTACTAAAACCGTGTGTTGTAAAGTGGTTGAGTTTTTCTGTTGTCATATATTGATTTTATTCTTTTTTTTTTCTTTTTCTCCCAAACTTTCGCCAACGTTTTCCGTTTTATTCACGGACAATTACAAGTTATCCGATTGACTGAACAGATGTTGAAGTGCCAGGTTCTTAAGAAATGATAATCTCACAGCAATTCAAGAAGGTCCAATCCGTCAGTGCTTCCGCTGTCCCACGCCCAAGCACCATTTTCCCACGTGGCTCCCAGATAGTATGTTTCATCTCCATATTCACTCATGATGAATCCCTGAAGATGGGACAATTTATTTTAATAAATAGCATTGACAGGTTGGTAACTCACGTGAAGCAAAACCCATCACGCAGTAGTAGATAATTATTCATTTTCAAATGAAGGCATCTGACTAACTGCCAGAACGTTGGCATGGTGAAAAACGCCTTTTCGTCTGTTGGAACCTCAGTAGAATTCTTTTACATGTAAGACTGAATTTTTTATTGTATCACAGCAAACACAGAAGTTAAGCAGTCCTTAAACGTAGAAATACATGCAATTATGATTAACATTAATTTTCAGTGTTTCGTCAGCAGCACATTTTCTCAAAATTATGAAACGAAGGACAATCAAAGTATATACCAGCAATGGATTCTAACAAATAACACTGAACACTGTCTTGTAGTAAGAATCGTTCCCGTGTGGGCAACACCAGGGATAAATAAGGACGTAAAAATCCTCCTCAATTGAAACATTTTGAAATGTAAGTCCTACATTACTTTCACCATAGTCTGATACGTAGATCTCTTCTTCTATCATGGAGCCGATACATTGGAACTCTAATAGTTTTCAACGTAAAGCCACACCATAAATAGGAATAAATAATAAATGCATCAATCTTCCAGGTCTTTCTTTATAGAATGATCAAGATCTGAATATAACTTGAAGGGGGCACAACCCTGTTTTTGTCTCAATTTGAGGTTGCACAACCTCAAGTCTTTTCCAGGAAATACTTCTGAGCAAAACGAACTGTATACAGAAATGAATGACATTACTCTATCTATAATAACGACCGAGCTTCAGTTTATTCAACCTCTTTAAGTTTAATTTTCGTAAATTTTGGGCAGAAAAAGTATTCTCCCGTCAAAAATGATGGGCGAAATTGTGCATTTTCACGTGAAATGAAACCCATTACCTGTATTTTAGACACGTAAATGACCGGTATTGTCGAAAAAAAATTCTAAAGCGTAATGAAGACAATTGTAGACAGAAAAAAAATCGTAACACTGAGATTTTCACAATAACTCGGCGCGAGAGGATAAAACACTTCATTTTTTACATCTATATTTATATCTTGTTACCAAGCCTTCACAGAGAATGTTTTTTTTTTTACACTCACATATTCATCTGCGGACGACAATTGCAACAAGCTGCCACCACCTTGCTGGCAGATCAACTGTGCAGTCTCCTTGTTTTGTGGTTCCGTTTCATCATGATAGCAGGATTCTCCAAAGGGCATGTCATCATTATCCTCACACACTGAACAGGACGAAACAAACAGTCATTGTCATCTACTGTCAAATCAAATCAAATCAAATGTTGCTTCAACCTAAAAGACCCACTTGCAGTTTGTCCTTGATTGCCGGATAGAATACAAAGGACAACTTGGCGTCTTGCAGGGTAAAAAAACATGAGTCTTTGTCGAAATAATGCTGCAATGGAAAAGAAACAATGGTTTGAGCATTTCGAGAGAGTCTTCGTCGAATTGTAAGTAACCCATTTTCGAAAACTTCCAATTTATCAGAAGACAGAAAATGCTCCTGCCATAAAGAACTTATTTTGCTTAACCCTTTACAGTATACCTGGGGTTTTCGCGGACCCAGCACTCCCGTGCCATCACATTAAGACAAGTGATCTGGAATTCGGCATGGTGATAGCTCTGCACGATATGCCAAATATTTGGGTTTCTTTTCTTGGGCACAGTATTTTAAAACCACATTTGAATGAGTTTTTGAGGTAAAAAGGTAAAATTACAACAACAAAAAAACGTTTAGGGCGTATTTGCCATCATTATATACCTAAATGACCTGAAATTTGTCAGATATGAGGGTACTATGTGCTTAGAACGAAATTTGTTGATCCAGGCCTTTGAAATGTTTTAATATAGATAATTTTGGGTAAAAGCAGCTAAACGACCTGCGGTGGCCCACTCTGAAAGGAGGAGGGACGCCCGCCTCACCTTCTTCTACAAACTTGTTAATAACGACATCAATATAGACACTTACAGTTTGCTGAAACCAACCCAGGGGCGCACCCGGAGGAGCTATGACCTCAAGTTTTACACCATCCACGCAAGAACCGACACACATAAACACTCTTTTTTCCCCCGTACCATCCCACAACGGAATACCCTGCCTGGCACGGTTGCGACGGCCCCCACCGTTGAGTCGTTCCGTGCCAGGCTGGAGGCTTGCCCACCTTAGCCCGGGACATCAACTCCCCCCCCCCCCACACACTTTGCCCCTGAATGTTTTTTTGGGGGGTAACACCTATGTAGATGTAGAAAAATTTCAATTTTTTGCCTCCTGTACCACCATAGTTAAACCAAACGACCTGGAATGTGGCCTTTGACATGGCTTTGTACTGTGTGCTGGGATGCTGGTTTATACCTTGAGGATTCAGGTCTGTAATTGTTTTAATTTAGCTCATTTGGGGCAAACATAGCCGAATATGTGTAACTGTGCTTATTGTACCCTTATACCAATGCGAATGCGTTACCCCTCGAGGTACAGCTTGGGCACAGCTTAGGAGTAAGCACTTGGATGCATGTGGATTGTACTCTTTGGGATCAGGCATTTCAAGGACAGGGACCACCCCTGCAATGTCTTCCTCCCACCTAAAGAGAAGCCTGACTATAATCTGAGGAACAGGGAAACCAGACACGTGTACAAACTCCCACTCAGTAAGACCAAAAGGCACAGTGACTCGTTCGTTATGAGGACTCTGATAGACCTTCAAAACCTAGTTTAAGGCTATACTCGTTTGTCCTCGATGGTCCAAAGTAACATTTTAATGTATATAAGCGCATAGTTATGAATATTGTGATGTGTTTTTTTTAAAAGCTGGTCCACTGAAATGTTTTTAACACACTTCTGTACGAAATCTAATGTAATTCAGGTGTGTCGTCAGGCATACCTGCAAGGCTGCAATATTGATTTCAGAATAAAGATTGATTGATTGATTGATTGATTGATTTCAAATAATCTATGGAGACTTTTATATCGGTACTTTTGGCATATGTTGGTCCCTGTCTCTTGATTCTAGGTTCAAACAACCTGCAGTTAAGTACCAGCAAGACAAATTGCACATAGGAGGAATCGGAAGAGAAGTAGATTCCTTTTTCAGCCCTCAAACACCGTTGGATGCATTTCTACTCTAAATATATACGCTATTAGTAACTACTAGAAGAAGTATTGGGGCCCATGAGGACCCAATGGTAACATATTAATCAGTGTAGGCATATTTACGTTTGAAATGCTATGAAATTAGCTGAGAGTTAGCCTTAAATATAAGCTTTAGTGCATCTTATCACCGCAGCAGCATTTGCATACAAAAATACCAATTCGTAAACTTAAAGCACGAAAATAGGTGAAAAAAATTAAAGGAAAAAATGTTTTTTCTTCTATTCTCTATAAAAATCTAAAGGGTCAAAACATTTTTTTTTTAAAATCAATGAAGACGAAGAAGTTCACACATCACTTTAAAACAAAAATTGCGGTAGTTGTATATTGAAGACTTGAGACAGATAATCAGTCCAGGAAGGTATTTTTAACTGCTGAGGGTTGAAGTTAATGGTTGCATTATAAAAGCACCCAAATAAATGGATCTACCGGTAACTCTCACAGCCATTCTGTACACATGGGAAAGTCTTGGCTTAGAAAATGTACCAAAATAGCCACTCTTCAAAACACTTTGTGGACAGCACCGACACAAAAGAAAACAATATAAATATAGAGAGACCGATAGATTTATAATCACACAGATACACTGAGCCAACACTGGCAAAGTTGGAGGTTGGTAGGCCAGTGCTGTAGACCACTCATGACGCTTGGCCAATTTTGTTCTTTAAGTCCGCCATGTAGGCACCAGAAGTTTTGACAGATTAGAAATAGACACACAGCTATCGATTGACAGATCCAGCTGTGCATGTGAGTAAGATGCTTGCACTTCAAATACAGATACGAGTTTTGGATACAAGTCTTCAAGTTTCAAATGGAAGGCCCATACAACGCTTGCTGCAACGATCTAGATCATTTTCCCTTGTATGAAAACGTTTTTCTTGAAAAATTAGAAGAAAAACATTCAGGATTTTTCAAACTTGAGATGTCAGCTAATATGCAAACATTACTTCCCGTCGTCTGCTGTAACCCCCTACCATTGTTATTGTGTGTAGTCACCGCTGCAGATTCCCTACAGCGTATAACCCATTTATGATGTCGGGGATCACGTTTGGAGTCAATTTTAGCTACTACAGGAAATAGTTCGTATAGGTAGAGGACCAAGAGTCCTTTCATTTTTGGTTCTTCCGGTTTCTCTTTGATAATCATCTCCAATTATGTATCAAGGGTAAATAATTTAATTTCTTGGATAAAACAAGTATCTATAACACTCGTTTAAAACATGTTTTGAACGATATCAGCATTAATGTACCTGTAGGAGGGCAGTGTGTATCTATCCATTCCGACCATTGACAATCAGGTTCACATATTGTGGTTGGTGCTGCTGTTGTGGGTGCTGCTGTTGTGGGTGCTGCTGTTGTGGGTGCTGCTGTTGTGGGTGCCGCTGTTGTGGGTGCCGCTGTTGTGGGTGCCGCTGTGGTGGGTGCCGCTGTGGTGGGTGCCGCTGTGGTGGGTGCCGCTGTGGTGGGTGCCGCTGTGGTGGGTGCCGCTGTGGTGGGTGCCGCTGTGGTGGGTGCCGCTGTGGTGGGTGCCGCTGTGGTGGGTGCCGCTGTCGTGGGTGCCGCTGTCGTGGGTGCCGCTGTGGTGGGTGCCGCTGTGGTGGGTGCCGCTGTCGTGGGTGCCGCTGTCGTGGGTGCCGCTGTCGTGGGCGCCGCTGTCGTGGGCGCCGCTGTCGTGGGCGCCGCTGTTGTGGGTGCCGCTGTTGTGGGCGCCGCTGTTGTGGGTGCTGCTGTTGTCGTACATATTGTCATTTCATAGCAACATTGGTATCTGATTTGATAGTTGTCACAGCTGCAGGAATAAATTCAAACAGGCAATCAGAGATGGTTAAGGGGGGGGGGGCATTCCAGTTTATTTGGGGTTTCAATTGGAGACTGCACACCCTCAAGTATAGGTACCATCTATTCCAGAGAATTATTCTGTACATGGGGTGAAAGCATATTCCTAAAAGACCAACTGAAATTTGTTTCTTCAACCTAATTTGGGTAAATAAGGGGGAAACACAATTTCACATCAATATAATCATTGAAAAATAATTTTTGACAACTTAAGTTAACGGAAAGACATGAATTTTGCATATAATTGAACCAATTCTAAAGAAATTCCTAGGACTTTAGTGTTTGAGTCACTCACGGCACGAGGCATAGGAATAACTCACACAGAACACTACAAAGGTCACACTCGGCCAAAGGGACGCATCACATTCAACATATATGAATATCCGGAAGTAAGAGTCGGATCCAAACTCAAATTTCACAAAAAACGCCAATTCATATGCTTTTTATTTATATAGCCATATTGATATTTAATATCAGCTATTATTATAGCAGCACAAGATGAGAAATGTGAATTCAAAACTAGGCCCTTATTTGTCGCGCACCACTCTGTGGCTGAAGAACTGGGGTTTGCACCCCTATACTGGATTACCTTAACTACGATGCATTGCTCAATAATGAACCAAGAGGGAACAAGGTGTACTCCTGCATTGAATGAGTCAACTGTTTTCATTTAGTGATGCTAAAGATACTGGTGTTATTCTCACATCTGCTCATTGTTAAAATGACCATACGTGGGCTGACGGATAATGGCGACGTAGCTGTTAGCACTCACTTGTAGTCACATTGAGCACCAGTCTCTAAGTCGCATACAAGACCATCTGGTCCAGTTTGTCCATCCTCCAGTATGTCGCCAGTGCGCAAATTTTGACACTGAATACCCATGGGTTCCTCACAGATGTCATATCCTTCTTCTCGTGCTGCCTCATCGTCTTCGTTCTCTGCACCTGGAGCTGCAATTTCATCAACACATTGAATGAAACTGTTTCTGGTAGCGAAACCTGCTTAATAGCATCCTTGTCAATTCTCAAAGGCTATAACTGAACTTTGATAGCCAAAGTGAATAATTTCATAACTGCCTAATATTTCTACTTCAAATTCAAACATTGAATAACATAGCAAGC
Source organism: Branchiostoma lanceolatum (assembly GCA_035149815.1). Lineage (NCBI taxonomy): Eukaryota > Metazoa > Chordata > Leptocardii > Amphioxiformes > Branchiostomatidae > Branchiostoma > Branchiostoma lanceolatum. The sequence continues at coordinate 3,620,830 of CM068883.1, read as the reverse complement.
AACCATTATTTTATCTCCCATTTGTCTATGTTGAATGCAGCTTTAATCTTATAAAAAGAAGAATACAAATCTGGCTGTTCTAAATCTACATCCAAACTACTTGGCAACAAAAAAAAAGCAACAAACACATATACACACAAGCGCGTTGGGATGATAATACATAGATAATAATATTTGTTTTACATGACATCACAACATACCAGCCTAGCTTCGGCATAAAGTTAAAGTGACCCGGGCGTGCTGAAAAGACGCATAGGGGTGGCACCCATCTCCATTTCTATAGCTCTTGGGTCACACACATTTGTGCAAGTCACTACAGCAGGGGGCTAGTCCGCTGGTAGTGATGTGTGTGTTTAACTACCATACTCTTTCCCAAATGCCGAGTGCTAAGCAGAGAAACAGTATGTTCCATTTTGAAAGTCTTTGGTATGACCCGGTCGGGGTTCGAACTCACGACCTACCGTATACAAGGCGAACCCTCTACCAACTAGGCCATTGCACCGGTATGATATTTGGCATACGTACATCGCAAAAAAAGGATGAAGAATAAAAAGCTTTTTGGAAAGGAAGCAACATACTTCCAGTTGTTTCGCAAATGAATTGCCTTGCTTCGTCACAAGTTGCAGGAGTGAGCTGCCCGTTCATGCTGATGAGGCACGGCAGAGCTGAGGAACCTGGCGGCACACTCCTAAGGAAAAAATGTCAATATAAGCTAACTAAAATCATTGAAAGTCAAACTATTAGTAAACTAATTTATTTGTAGCAGTAGTAGTAGACTGGTTTATTCGGAAACAGCAAGACGTACAGACCTCCTGGCAGCCTGGGAGGCTTAATTACGAGGCTGTTTACACCGAGTTGGTAAAAGAAACATTCTTACACATCAACAATCACCTTTCGTGACATACCAAGACATTATGATTGCATTATAAAAATCTCAACGATGATACTTGACTAAAACAGAACTTCACATATGCAGTATTAACGTGATCTCATGGGCATCGAAATGGCCGCAACAAAGTTAAAGCCCGAAAGATACGATCATTGAATGGTCTAAAAACATTGACAACTAAACCGTAGCAACATCTTGAACACATCCGAAAGTTTATATATATATATATATATATATATATATATATATATATATATATATATATATTATTTCAACCTGTTCCTGTTCATGGACAAGGATGTCAGCTAATGTATAAAAGTATGATTAAACATGTACCCCAGGAAACAGTTCAACTGTTATAAAGTCAAGTATAAATTGACAGAACTAAATTCTTACAACGGGTAATCCGTGAAAGCAGGGGTTCCGTTCTCCAAAAACCAATCGTTCTTCGTTGTTGACCATTGTGCGTCCACAAAGAATATGTTACCTTCAAATTGGTCCATTATATATGCCTAAAACAGAAAGCATAACGCATTGCATATTAATTACTTTTCATGCATGGTTAATATAAGAACATCATTAGCAACATTAAATGAAACAATATATCATGTGAGATGCTATGCATTAATTCTGTCGACAATTGTGCATTTGTATACTTACACTCCCCAACAATTTTTTTCAAACAAATTCTTCCAAGGCGGTAGCCTATTACACATTTGTGGTTGTTGGTTTAGTTAGTTAAAATCCTCCCACACCAAAAGGTGTATAGGGCGGTGCCCATCTCCGCTTCATAGCCCTGGGCCACTTAGTTAGTTAACATCCTCCCAAACCATAGGGTGTATAGGGCGGTGCCCATCTCCGTTTCATAGCCCTGGGCCACACTGTGGTGTAATCACTCCAGCAGGCGGCTAGTCCACTGTCAGTGGAGTATGTTTCACTTCCATACTGTTTCAGGAGTATGTACCATTTTTATAAAGCCTTTGGTATGACTCCATGCGCCTCTTGTCCAGAGGTGTCCTACCCGGGACTTAAACCCCGACCTTCTGGTCGAAGTAATTTGAACCAGATGTGGCTAGTAACAGAAGCGCAGACCACTACACCACAGGGACACCCCCGTGGTTGTTAGGCATGCTAACTAATATCATGGTGTGGTGCTCACCGCTTCATCTGGAGTAGACACAGTTACCAAAACGCCACCATGTTCAGCACAGTAAACATATGCCTCTTCAATTGGTAATTCTCCGGGTGGTAGCTCATAGCATGACAGTCCAAGAGAATGCTCTATACCATACGGGCACACTGGGTGAAAAAAAGGGGAATTGGTACATGTAATATATGTATATATCGAAAAACATGAGGAAAATATTAATTAAGGGTAATGACCCGTCCCGAGGTGTATATGGTGTCATAACGCCTGGTCATGTGCTATAACCACTGAATAAAACCACCGAGTGAGCGAAGCGAAGTTCTGTTCTATCTATCGCTTAGTGTAACTTAGTGTTCTATGTATCCCTTAGTGTAACTAAATCTTCTTATTTTACAATTGGCGCACCACAGTAGATGAGGCGACCAGTTTTCTTTACACTTATCGGCTTTCTTTTTTCTTAGCGTTTTACTCAGTATTGTGCCTGTCCATTCTCTGATATCATTCTCCCAGGTTTTCGTTGTCTACCCCGCTTTCTTCCTCCTAGGTGGTTTCTTCCATGACGGTTTTTTTGGCTAGTCTCGATGACTGTGACACTTGGCCGTGCCAATGCGCTTTTCTTTTCTGTACTGTGGTAAATATTTCTCTACCTCTTTTCCAGACTTCAGCATTCGAAATGTGGTCTAGGTATGTGGTCCCTATTATGTTTTTGGAAGTATTTCATCTCTTTGGTCTACAGTCTCTCGCCCCCCCCCCAGTTTTGCTGGCCGAGTCTAGAACTCACAATCGCTCAGAATACCAAGGGGACCAGAGGGCGCATCAGTTTGATCTTGGAGCTGAGCTTGATCTTCTTATCTGTCCAGATAAGGCCTTAGTCTTTGTTTATATCGTAGTATAGCCAATAGGCCCTTGGCTTCCCTGATGGACCATTTAGGAATGTATTGCTTACAAAATGTAAAACAATAATTTCTTCGGTCATGGAGTAAACTTTCGACAACGTCAGCCAGCTTCTATCAGTCTTACTTCTGCCAAATCCACCTGATACAGGAAATAATCTACTACTTATATCTGCTCAAGAATCAATAACTGACTAGGAAATGTTGATTAAAAAAGTAAATACCAGTTTACCATTAAGATATCAAGACAGACTGAAAGATCATTGGGAGAATATGGGAGATCAACATTTGCATCAGATATACATTTGCAAATTTAGATACTACATATGTATTAACAAAGAGTCATTATCCTCTAGCCTTAAAGCTATGCTAAGGAAACATTTGTATGTGTGTGGAATTAATACGGTATTAAATGACCGACCTGTTGGAGGGCAATGCAGATCTATCCAGGTAGACCATTCACAAACAGGTTCACATATTGTGGTTGGTGCTTCAGTTGTGGGTGCTGCTGTTGTTGGCGCTGCTGTTGTTGGTGCTGCTGTTGTTGGTGCTGCTGTTGTGGGTGCTGCTGTTGTCGGTGCTGCTGTTGTGGGTGCTGCTGTTGTTGGTGCTGCTGTTGTGGGTGGTGGCGCTGTTGTAGTTCCAGGTGGAGGGGGAGGGGGTGGTGGAGGCGCGGTTGTAGTTCCAGGTGGAGGGGGAGGTGGAGGTGGAGGCGCGGTTGTAGTTCCAGGTGGAGGGGGAGGTGGGGGTGGTGGCGCGGTTGTAGTTCCAGGTGGAGGGGGAGGAGGTGGTGGAGGCGCGGTTGTAGTTCCAGGTGGAGGGGGAGGTGGAGGTGGTGGCGCGGTTGTAGTTCCAGGTGGAGGGGGAGGTGGAGGTGGTGGCGCGGTTGTAGTTCCAGGTGGAGGGGGAGGTGGTGGTGGAGGCGCGGTTGTAGTTCCAGGTGGAGGGGGAGGAGGTGGTGGAGGCGCGGTTGTAGTTCCAGGTGGAGGGGGAGGCGGTGGTGGTGGCGCGGTTGTAGTTCCAGGTGGAGGGGGAGGTGGGGGTGGTGGCGCGGTTGTAGTTCCTGGTGGAGGGGGAGGAGGTGGTGGTGGCGCGGTTGTAGTTCCAGGTGGAGGGGGAGGTGGGGGTGGTGGCGCGGTTGTAGTTCCAGGTGGAGGGGGAGGTGTTGGTGTTGGTGCTGCTGTTGTGGGTGCTGCTGTTGTGGGTGCTGCTGTTGTGGGTGCTGCTGTTGTGGGTGCTGCTGTTGTGGGTGCTGCTGTTGTGGGTGCTGCTGTTGTGGGTGCTGCTGTTGTGGGTGCTGCTGTTGTGGGTGCTGCTGTTGTGGGTGCTGCTGTTGTGGGTGCCGCTGTGGTTGTACACTCATGCATTTCATAGCAACATTGGTACCGCACTTCATAGTTGTCACAGCTGTAGGTGGAATGGCAGGGAATGTTTGTTTATTGTTATCAACACATATACAATACCGTACACCGTTACAATGAACAATATAAGTAGCAACAGATCACAGCTTTGCATGTTTGCATTCAATACTCACTCATTTTCACATTGAGCACCGTAAGCTAGAGTGCATGAGGTTGAGCCATCTAATGAGGTTTCTCCGTTCACCAGTACTTCGCCTGTGCGCAGGTTACGACACTGAATACCCATGGGTTCCTCACAGATGTCATATCCCTCATCACGTGCTGTCTCGTCGTCTTCACTCTCCGCACCTGGTACTATGATTTCAGCAAAAGGAAATACGTCAGACACAGCATGCGGTGCATTTCTCCCGATTATCCAGTTTCAAGTCATTCGAATTAAGCAATCTTAAGGTAAGATTAAGGTACTTCAAATACCTCGATTTTTTGGACAATTAAAATGACCATACTAGTTACCTTCATGATAATATAAATTGTATAATGCAGATATTTGTAGAAAAAATTGAATCATAATCATATTTTTTGATGGATTAAACCATAATTCTATTTCTAGTAAAAAGCATACAATAACAATGTATGATAGACAAACATTGTAAATCCTATAATGATATTAAGAATCAGATGTTACGTACTTCCAGGATTTTCACAAAGGAATTTAAATGCGTCGTCACAAGATGCAGGAGTTAATACTCCATTCATCATCACCAGGCATTTGTTGGTAGAGCTACCGTCAGGCACATTTCTAAAAAAGACAAGGGTCACCGTGACGCTATGTTTGTTGACAAGCTGACAATAGTGTACAAAAGATCAGTACAGTATTCGTATCAGTATTCGTGATGCACAGACGTACCATACCATTTCCATGACACTAGTCTTTTCGTCTTGATCTCATAGATTTCTTTATATATGTATGCTCAGGAGCGTGGCACAGATTAAAGTTATGTGGAGCGATCCTCATTTTGTAGAAGACTCAGTACACATATGTTCAATCATAGAAGAAAATTTAACCATTCTACATTGCATATTACGTAATGTAGAGTGGTATTGATCTTTACAAACAAGCGATCTTGAAGGTATCTTTTCCTCAGACTTTCGTTTATTTTTCTACATTCACCCCCAGAGACAGATTAAAAGACTGTTGACAGAATAATTGAAATCTTACAGAGGGTCCAATTGGACAGCAGGGGATCCGTCCTCCAAAATCCAGCCATTTGGTTGTGTTTGTGTAGACCAGAATACACTGATATAGAATGTGTCACCTCCAAAGTTGTCCATCAAATATCCCTTGAACAGAAGACAATGACATTTAACATAAATTATTTCAAAAAGTTCGACACCAACTTCATGGGAAATTGTAATGCTTTCTCTCCCAGCGGTTCAAAATTGTAACCTTTTGAATCTTAGTAATCAACATGAGCCGATATGATTTTGCTAATTTTTATCTTCGCCAAGAAGTTTATATTTTGGGCATCATTGGTCTGACTGTGTCTCTGTCCGTCTATATGCCTGTCAAACACAGGGGAAACTCAAGAGCGGCTGCATGGATTTCTTTTACAATTATAGTTTTTGTAGGTTGTGACAAAAAAAATGATTTCGGGCTTTCTGATTGCTTTCACGATACTGCAGTTTTTAAATGCTGTGTTCTAAAAACCTGTGGAGTTTTATTTAGAGATGGTAGATGATGATATTAAAAGTTTATGGGTTTGCTATCCCTAGCAGCCTGCCCTGGAACAGCAGAATCGCTGAGGTAATCATTTGGCGTAAATTATGCAAGTCAGGACTTCATTTACATGATTGATGAGGGCGTGTTATAGTAATCTTCTGGACTTAGATAAGACATTCATTATCCGAATACTATCCTGTGCTATGCAGGTCGAGAAGATAACCAACTGATATGATGGTATCATGCAAACGAGGATCTTGTTTGCATAACCAATGAGTAGCACGTATGCGAGAAGGTCGTCATTTGACGAAAGTATGGGATTTAGGAACTTTATTTTTTTTTTTTTTGAGACTCACTACCTAACATAGCTAAACTGATTGTGTTAATTAATACTCACCAATTCATCCGAAGATGAAGGAACCACCACGACGCCACCAGTAAGATCACAGTATATTCTTGCAGCGTTATAGGTACCTTCGTCTGGTCCAATCTGGTAGCAGGACACTCCAAGGGAATTATCTTCACCATACTTGCACGCTGGGTGGTAAAACGACACAGCAGTGGTGAATGTAGTATAAAATTTCATTAGCGACAACAAACAAGCAATCTTGACAGGACATTACTTTATTACAAACTTTAACATGCAGCAGATCCTTGGAAGTTTAAATTCCCGGGAGTATCTTTCAACTTAGGTCTCTCATTACTTTGCAATCAACCTGTTTGTACTACATACCCAGTAAATTGCCTTACAGCATCAGCATTAGCTGTGCATCTGAGGTAACTGACTCAAGCATATCAAGTATCAGGGTGGAATGACAAAAGTTGTCAAAAGATAGAATTATCTTATGTCACAAATATAATAGCTTTTTGTTTTCTAATACCCATCTGAGCCCGCAATCAAACGCTATGGTAATGATCATAACATATGTTAATCTACATACTAATTGGTACATTGAGACGGCATGGTGGCCAATATTGTGGGAAGAGTTGTCCAAAGTTGTGTGTGTCGTCTATATAAATATCGGCAAACTCAGACATCTGCCACTATCTCGACTCACTTTTTAAAGCTCATCATCACTTGTGCCATTTCACTTCAGAAAATTCTGTACTTCTGCCAAGTTAGCGTACATTATCTAAATTCTGTCATCTTTGCATCTAGTTTTTGACATCTATAAAGTGACTCTTAAGTCGCGGTGTCCAAAGTTTGCTTATGTAACTTCAGATGAATTGGTATCTTTGCCACCCCATTCTACCTATTGTCTATAGGGTTAACATACGCCTTCTCACTTTGGACCACATTGTACATCTGCCACTTTCCCCACTTATTCACTGTCCATCAATCTGAGATACACCTGCCACCACAACGTTTGACTCTTTGGAGTTAACATGCATCATTCCAAGCTTACGTAACTTCTGTATCTACAAAATAGCCCTTTTTCACATGTTTCGCTGAAACAAATTCGTTAGACCATATCGTTGTATGTTATTTGCGTAGTTGATAAAAACAGCAACAACCGACCTGTTGGAGGACAATGCAGATCTATCCATTCGGACCATTCACATACAGGTTCACATATTGTGGTTGCGGGCGCTGTTGTGGGTGCTGCTGTTGTGGGTGCTGCTGTTGTGGGTGCTGCTGTTGTGGGTGCTGCTGTTGTCGGTGCTGCTGTTGTCGGTGCTGCTGTTGTCGGTGCTGCTGTTGTCGGTGCTGCTGTTGTCGGTGCTGCTGTTGATGGTGCTGCTGTTGTGGGTGCTGCTGTTGTGGGTGCTGCTGTTGTCGGTGCTGCTGTTGTCGGTGCTGCTGTTGTCGGTGCTGCTGTTGTCGGTGCTGCTGTTGTGGGTGCTGCTGTTGTTGGTGCTGCTGTTGTTGGTGCTGCTGTTGTTGGTGCTGCTGTTGTTGGTGCTTCAGTTGTTGGCGCTGCTGTGGTTGTCGGTCCAGGAGTCGTACATATTGTCATTTCATAGCAACATTGGTATCTGACTTGATAGTTGTCGCACCTGCAAGTATACATCCAAACAAGCAATCAATTGCTGTTTCTTATCACAAAGGATTACTCAAAGTACGACACATTTCATCACATTTACATAACAATGAACTTTGAGAAACCAAAGTACTTCTATACTTTAAGTGAGCTACCAGCTTCTGTTAGTGATTCTATATATTCCGAATGTATCTTTTTCAGACATTTGCTCACTGTTACAGCGAGTATGTACGCGTGCCAACAGATTATGAATGAGTAGCTTCAACACTTACCCGTCGTAACAAACGGCACCAGCCTCTAAGTCGCATAAAAGGCCATCTGGTCCAACTTGCATATCCTCTAGTATGTCGCCTGTTTCCATGTTTTGACACTCAATGCCCATGGGTTCCTCACAGATGTCATATCCCTCATCTCGTGCTGTCTCGTCGTCTTCATGCTCGTCACCTGGTGCTGCCATTTAACAAGCGGGAAACATATTAGACACCGCGAGCACTTAACGACCTGGAGGACGTACAGAGCAACCTAACCTAGCTAGTGCACAGTGAACTAGACCTTCAGATCAGGGCAACCTAGCCTATAACCAGGGCAACATGAGATCCTTAACGCTGATTGGTCAATATCTTAAGCTCAATTTAGAGCGCCCTGCACTAGGGAGGCACAGAAAAGGCATAAAAAGAGGTGTGGACTGATCTCTCTCATTCTTGAAAAAGACTGAATAAAGTCGAAACCGGTCGAATACCAGTCTCCTCGCTGCCATTTTCCCAAGAACTACGAAAGAAAGACACCGCGAGCACTGTTGGCGTGACATTACCGTATCCAAGCACCAAATAAAATTATCTATAGTGATGCCTATGACATGAAATTTACATCAATTATATACATGTACATTGCAAATGTTCCTGGATTGTTTGTTTGTTGCGCATATTGCTTGCTTGTATTTGACCACCCAATTACTGTTTCTTATTGTTATTGTATTTGTCTATGTAAGTTGTAATTTTCATTTTCAGAGGTGATGTTTGATATTAGCTACAGCTAGAGTACATCGTCTTTGTGTCCTGTGTATTCTTCTGTTGTTAAATAAAAAAGAATATTTCTGAAGATCCGAAAAAATATACATAGAAAACAACATACTTCCAGTTGTTTCGCAAATGAATTGCCTTGCTTCGTCACAAGTTGCAGGAGTGAGCTGCCCGTTCATGCTGATGAGGCACGGCAGAGCTGAGGAACCTGGCGGCACACTCCTAAAGATGGAAAGAGAGAGTCAAAGTAAGCGTCTTGGTTGTGAGCGTTGTCATGTTGGATGTTGTAACCGACATATACTGTTTGTTTTTTATTTTTTTGTTTGTTTGTTTGTTTGTTTGTTTCTTGTTTGTTCGCATATATGTGCAATTATAAAAAGATAAACAGGGCAAAAGCAAAACATGCAGGGGGGCCAGAAGCCAATGTGGCTTTTCATGGGCCTCCCATAAACCCGACAATGGGAATTTTTACAAAATTATACATAATCAAAGCTCAGCAAAATTAACGAAAGAATAAATTGAAATTGCACCATAAATCTTGATTAAACAAATGGAAAAGAAGAGGAACTACAAAATAAATTTAGTTGTAAACATAATAAATAAGATTACGCTATATAGTAAGTGTGATTACGCTATACATTAATAAGAATATACATTATCACTATTAACATATTTCAATGTATTGATATATGGGCAAAATTTCGAAGAAGAAGAATGTTTTACATTTCTAAATTTGCTTCTGTTGTTAGACAAGTTAACTTACGTATTACGACTGTTCTTATTTGAATGTCCATATATACGGGCGTATATATTGAAACCGGTTTCGATTGATTGCTATTATGTAGCTTCACAACTCACTGTTACTATTACTTTGTGAATATATAATTTTCCTGCATCTGTAGCCTCAATTAACAATTTAAAAAATCGTCATCTTTAACGCCATTGCCTTTTCTGGCTCATAAATGTTAGAAGTAGAACAATATGATTTTTGGTATTCTTAGTGCAAGGAATACATTCTAGTAATCTATTCTTTTCTTAAATATTCTTGTCCAAGAAACAACGGTGAGCCTGCATTGCAACATAAGTTTCTATCAAAATAATAACAAGTATTTCCTTTATAACTAAGAGAACTTTAAGGGAGAGAATTAAAATAGAATCGTCTCGCGAATTCTAGGACACAATATTTTCATCCTCGAAAATAAATATTTGGTGTGAAAGAAAAACACAACTAAAAGTAGCCTTTAGGCAGTGAACTTCACGGGCAGTACAATGCTAACTTATTGTGCTTGAAACATTTGACGATGTGATATTCTTACAGCCGTTCAAAGATGTCATTTCCGGCAGTGGATCCGTCATCCCAAAACCATTGATACGAGGTTTCGTCCCAGTGAGCACGCACATAGAATGTCTCAGATCCAAATTGCTCCATTATATATCCCTGTAAGAGAAAACATAGTATATTGCTTATGTAATAGTTTATTGCAAGTTCTTGCCCGTACACTAATTGCAAGTACATCTAACATGAAAGGACTGACAGACAATATATAACAATACAGCATGTGACATTTCTAGTCTAAATACTAACACTAAATTCTATCTTATTTGGGTTTGACTTCTTTTTCCGAGACAGTGAAAGACGAATGATCCCACTTTTTCTTTAATGTGTGGGTTTTGTGATGTTAAGAGGAGAGTAGTTTTCTTTTTGTCTGTTAACATGGAATTGACACATGCATGACGTGGCAAAATCAACAAACACGCTGTCTCCCATTTTAATGCAGAGCCACATTGTGGCTCTTCATTACAGAAGTGGGTGATATTTTCCAAAAGACCGAATACAATGAATCATATTATCAAGGCTAAAACATGTAGGGATACGTATGCACGCAAACATTACAAACATCGATTTGAAGATGAGTCCTAGAATTCCCAATTGTTCCAAAGGCATCGAGCCTTAAGTATTGGGATGATTGCAACAAGACTCAAGAGATCAGTTTTAACCTAAAACAAATTCAACGTCAAGTTGCCGATATGTTTTAGATTCAGAAATATATTATCTGCAATCAGAACACTCGCCTCTCATCCCCTTTAAGGTTTTTCCTAAAGGCAGTACTGCTTGAGAAGGACCCATATTTACCCAGGGCAAAGACCGGTGTGAAAGAATTAGGAGTCAAAACTTGTCATGAGATTGTGGGCAGATCATTGAGATCAATGAAAGATCTTTAGAATACATTGAAGGTAAATGAGAGGTAGTTGAGAGATCTGATAACGTTTGTGGACGTTGAATCGTTTATAAACAGTTTTGCATCTGAATAATTTCCATTTAGAATATAATTTTCTTATGGTGGCAAAATAATATAAAATAAATAAATAAGTTTATTGCAAGTTCTTGCCCGAAGTCTAATTGCAAGTACATGAAACATGGAAGGACGGACAGACAATCGGTAACCATAGTTCTAGTTCAAATACTAACACTAAATTCTATCTTATTCGGGGTTGACTTCTTTTTTCGAGACAGTGAAAGACGAATGCTCCCACTTTTTCTGTAATGTGTGGGTTTTGTGATGTTAACAGATGAGTAGTTTTCTTTTTTTCCGTAAACATGGAGAAGTTTGGATGGAATTTGGTGGCCTCTTTAAACAGCGCCTTTCTTTCTTGATCGTAGAACGGGGAACTTGAAATAAAATGTGTTTCGTCTTCCACCGTATTTGACATGCAGTATTTACAAGTTCTTTCGCACACAGGTAATGAGCCAAATTGTATATGCTTGTGTTGTACTCACCACTTCATCCGGGGATGAAAAAGTCACCACGGTGCCACCAATACCATCACAATATATAGCTGCACCTTCATAGGTTAATTCTTCATCTGGTAGATCATAGCACGACAGTCCAAGGGAATGATCACCATATTCACACTCTGTGGGGAGGGTGTGTAAACAGTTACACCGTAGTACGCGCTGCACATAGACTCTCTATCAGCAACTTGGCAAACAAACCAGCTGGGTCTACAAGCTGTATCATTTTGAATATGTACGCCATAGAGACAAGCCAATATATAAAACACATTGGACTACTGGGCTTAAGAGGGAGAATCAAAATCAAATACTCAATGAAAGGTAGTCCCAAAGCCTTTTTGTGGGTTATTCACAGCTCTGACTAGGATACAGTATTGGAAGGCGGAGTATATGTATCTCATTCTACTGCCATTAACCTCCCAAACTGAAAGCATTTACCCATTTTTGCACATGGGTGGAGTGAGGAAAGCCGTGTAAAGTGCCCTTCCTAAGGACAAAACGTCTCGTCAGAAAAGGAAGGAATCGTACACCCGGGCCGTGACCTGTCGATCTTTTACCGCTAGCCTACCCACTTTAGCCATTTAATGCCACTGTGCGAAAACGTATTACTTGTTCAACAGAATTTGATACATTCCAGTCTTTATATAAATTCAAATTCATTCTAGAAGGAGACAACCCTTACTGTGTACAAATAGGTAAATATATCAAAGAATTTTTAGATCTTAGAATTAGTAGTGTAAGTGATACGTTGAACTCGACATGTTGAAGTATTCATATGCTTGTACTTAGGTTAATCATTTTTTTGCCATTGTTTGTTGTTTGCATGTATAGTTTTAGAAGACCTTGCGAAAGTCGCTGTACTTTTGTCGTGTCAATAAAGATTTGATATAATAAAAGAGAGGTGTTAGAGGCATCATAAAAAAAAACTTTTGGACATTTGTAACGTAATCATGTCAAACTGTAGATGGTTGATTGCTTTCTAATAGTCTTAATCTTTTTTGTCCGTAATCACTTCATGTTGGATTGTGGAAAACATGGCTTATTAGCATTTAGCCAAGAAGTGCACAACTCCGTACGGAACAGTATTTCATTTCATTGGAATTGCAACGGTGCAATACACGTGGGACACAGGCAGCTATTGCTGATGTCGTGACCCACACACATAATGTAGCCGTTTTTTTACACTTGGCTGGAGTGGGGAAAGTCCATTTCCCAAGTACACAAGATCGGTGGCGTCAGGGGATTCGAACCCGGGACCTTTGGGTTCTGGGCCCAAAACCCTGCCCTACAACGACCCCACTGAACAGTAGAAGGTACATTCATACCCTTCAGTGAACATGATTTTCGGTCCAAGGGTCCAACAGGTGAGATAAAGAGCAAATAAAACACCTCTCATATCCATGTAAGTGCTTCTCATTTCTAGGAAGAAGTGTTCTGGTGCTGGTACGATCACAACATGTAGAGATTTGCAAATAAGTATCTTGACTCTAACCTGTTGGTGGACAATGCAGATCTATCCAAGGGGACCATTCACAAACAGGTTCACAGATTGTGGTGGGTGGTGGCGCTTCAGTGGTTGGTGCTGCCGTGGTGGTCGGTATTGGACATTCCTCAATGGGAATGCATCTGTAACATGTCAGGAAACTCATTAGTAAATACAAGAATGTACTGTCTCGCTAATCGTGATAAACCCTCTACAACTACGGTAACAGACCATCACATTTTAACAGGAACAACAGTTATAATTCAAGTGTCAACCATTATCATTAAATCTCATCTGTTAATAGTAACAACAGTCAATCATGTACATCATACAACTATTACTGTAGGACGTACACACATGACTTGATTTTGATAAACTTCACAAAGCTAGATTAGCCTGGGTGCCATCCTAGATTACGGTAGCGAACGCATAACCCCCAGTAGTTATCTAGGATGGCACTCAGGCTAAAGCTAGACAATAGCTTACTTCTAATTTGATAAAAAGTTAAAGACATGATAAGAAAGGCAGAGATACCTGTGACCAAACAGAACTTCTCCTGGTAGACAGCGTGGATGGCATCCTTCAAAGCACCCGAGGTCACAGTGGCCGGGCCAGGGATCCTCGCACGTGGGCGGGCAGGCCGTGCCGCACGGGTCGTAGTGCCACTCGCATTCGTCGTCCACGTTCAGGTCCTCACACTGAGTTGCTGTTGTGGGCAAATATCATTCTAAATCAAAGCCTAAATTGATCAACTGGTATAACTGCCATTCGGTGTAACTTGCATGCGGCGATAGCTGTCTATATCACGCTGAACAACTTGTCGTATCTAAACCAATTATCAAATAGATGATTCTAACTGCTGTTTAAAGCTATCTAACAAAGAGGTCCCTCCCAAACTTGATGACAATAGTTTCCACTCTGTGGCAGCTCGCTGGAAAAACTCATTCTTAAACATCGATTCTCGTTTGAGATGACTCTTTCTTCTTTCCTGGCTTGACTTAAAGGAGCATTCCACTCAAGAAGCGGGTGTTATTTTCTGATAGATTATATTTTTCTGGATACAAGTGCACCCGAAATTCACCTTAGCTATATTTTCGGCCATAATCTTTTTCTAAATCACAAGTCATGTCGTTTGCTAGGGATATCTGTGAATTTAAGCTTATGCGTTATGCGTTGTAATTTGTAATGTTGCATGCAACAACTTTTCTGGAGCCTCAATACTTACGACATATGTGTTGGGTCCTCCATCGCACGTGGAAGCCGTATTCACTGCATTTCTCCGCAAACGCAGCAACAGCCGTGCAGAAGCATTCACAGTCACCGCCGCTGTCACAGGCACATGTGTCATACACGCATGCGTCATAGTATGGCGTTGGATTCACCTGTAAAGATACAAGTACACGTACATGTAATTCAGAGAAAGAGAGAGGACATTTTCCAAAAATAATGACAAGAATTAAGTAAAGACAATATGAATGAAGACCTTTATTGTACATTCGTGCCCCGAGGGACTAGATACAGGTCGTCTAACATAAACCTAACTAACGTGTAGGTGACATATAAGGTGAAACATAGTTTAGACATACATGGTATATGAAAATGATAAGCTAAGCTAATCGAGTAGAGTCAACTCGTTCTCGCTTCTTTGTACATGTGTAGATGTATGAACAGATCATGTTTCTTATACAAGGGTTGTCTAGATGCAACAAAATATGAATTTATCCCTACGTTATCTTAACTTTGCAATTAATCTGATAGCCCCAGCTTCTTTGCAGACAACAAATCCTTATCGTCATCACTCTTCCTCTACAGAGGGGGAAGTTTGAAATTTGCTGCACGGTACGGTACAGGGATCTTCCATCCTGTATTTTAGATTTGCTATGGTCAAGTTTGACTCGCTTTCAATATCTTTCCTCAGAGTTTGCTTGTATTGCATACCCGGTAAACCTCCCCAAGGTGTAACACACCAGGTCTGTACTTAAGTACACCGGGAAGGACCCCTGCTCTTTTTGATAAGTGTGGTGGGTTCATTTACGTGCTCGAGGTGTGGCCCTCCTCAGACACGGGACCTCCATTTAACGTCCTATCCCAGGGACGTCCCTAACCGAAAATAGGTACTCATTTTCACCTGAGTGAAGTGAGGAAAGTCGTGTAAAGTGCATTTCCAAAGGGCGCAACGTCAACGAGAGAAATCAGGGAACCCCGGATTCGAACCCAGTACCTCTGGGTTCTGGGGCCAAACACCCTGCCACTGCGCCACTGAGACGCCACTAAGTTAAATAGGGATGTCCCATTCATCAGAGTCTGGGACAACAATAACATTTAGAGTATATTCCTTACCAGACTATGGCAGCTCCCAAATAGCAGCTTGTTTAGAATGATGCCGCAATGCTCCCGGGCCCAAGATTCTCGATGGGGATTGAGCTCACAGGGAGAGATGACACCAGTCTGGTCTGGACAAGCCTGAGTAACAAAACAAGAAACGGATAGATTAGCTGGAATGCGATGATCACAGTTACAGATATATAGAATACAACACGGTTTCGCCCGAGGTACTATCCGCGTGAGGGCCGTGACTGAGGGTGATGCGGAATACACCGTGTTGTATTTTATCTTTGTCATACCAACCGGTACATACCAACCCATTTCAATACGAGATGCGCCTGAAGTTGAGAGAGTTTTGTGCCCTCGAACTAAGAAATCGTAACAACATCGATTCCAAACTCCGAATCCGGCAGATCACAATGATACACTGGAGCCTTACCGATGATACTTTCCAGCTGTTGCCAAAGAACAGACCAGATGACACCTGGTCGTGGTTGCGTGTCGTGAAGTCATCGTTGGGGTTGTTGTTGAAATTACCACACATCCCGCACACTTTTCCCCTGTATGACGAAAACGTTCAAGGTCAGTTGATATTGATGCAAACATTATTCTAATTCTCTAGATATAGAGCTCGCAAAATGGGCTACAAAATTTGGTCACAACAAAATCATATACCATGCATCAAAAAATCATATACCATGCAGCAACCCTTAGAAACATTCAACATTTCTATCAAACAATATAATTTGGACCTTTGAGTACCATATTTGCACGCACTGAACATTTATCTTGCATTTTCAAACAAGTACATTGTATACATGTGTATAGTCATGCGTTGTCTAAATTTAGAACTGAAAATAAACGATATCAAATGCCAAAATACAGTTATGTATCATCAAGTTCCTGTTACCTCCATTCTTGCAGCTTGTTATGACAAATTCTAATGTTTAGTGTGCAGTTTTTATACAACTAAATCTTCAAAGATTTATTTTCCATTTGGATTATGCTTATTGCATCTATCATTAGTTCAGGTTGAGCCCCAGGTAAACCTAGATCTACAATTCGGTACATTTAAGTAAAGCAGGCATCTTCTGAGGTGATGATTGTAGTTCTAGTTCCTAGCAATGTAACCTCAGTCTTTTCAACTCATTTGTTTTTACACTTTGGCAGATCCACGCTGTCTTTGCCAAGCGTGTTGTGTTCGTTTACTTTCTGACAGTCAGGTATAATGCCTGTTGCCTAAGTCTGTCCCCTACGTGGGGCCAAAGGCAAAGTATAATTAAATGACTCTATTTAATCAAATCGAAAGAATAGAAATTCTAAAAAGAAAGCAAAGAAAGGTAACTTAGAAGTTCACATAACGTACTGATGGTGAGGTGCCAGCTTGATTTTGATTCGTGTCCCTCTGTCCCAAATAACTGTCAGACCGATGTCCACTTGCACGATGGTGAAGAAACCGACGGCGAAAATCTTATAGCTGAGTAGGGAGAGACCAGTGACAATCAGGTATTGAGGTTCAGGAAACTGTAGTCAATTGTATCCTTTTTATCTACATACCAACGACTTGGAACCAATCACAAACCCGTACAACGTACCTGTAAAAAGGGTTAAGAATGATATTTAGCAACGCCTATGTTAAGCTACATATTTTGCATGGACAGGCAAGTTGGAACACAAGTGTTTAGTACAATAAAAGAAGTCATAAAATGTGTGGCACAGAATTAAGGAACATGGTACAATTTGACTATAAACATGCGGGAAATATATTTAGTATAAAGTATTGTTCCTACAGAAAAGTGAGGTACAAACATTAATGAATCAACAAGTACCTTGCTTAAGTGAGTATGTTGAGTCATCATTCGTTGAGATACATATGCATATTATTTCTGTATACAGGTATATCTACAGCGATTCGAAGACCAATGTTCAAATGAATAATGGCATTGTCTCAGATAGAAACAATGGCTGAGACTTCTTTTGCTCGTATACCACAAAACAGTTAATGCAAACACGTACTCGAATGACGTGAATCCTATCATAGAACCTGCTACGGCCCGGGTAAACGGCTCCTTATCCGGCTCTAGGACGATCTCCAAGAGCTGCAGGGTGATGGTGATCGACTTGGCACAGGTTGTTCCAGTGGTGCCACAAGGAACATTCTCAGCAACAACTCTGAACACTCCTGTTTGGTTATGGCAATGATCCTGAAAAATATAGAGGAGGATGAAAAGTAGCAAAATCCTCCATAACAAAAAGTACCATTAATCAGTGATCATTGTTTTAAAGTCGGGTATACCGGGTCACTTCTACACTGACCATTAGTTTACTTCTTGCTTAATGAGGGCATGAGATCTGGCAACAAAAACGCATAACAAGAAAATCTTAAGGTATTTCTAAAGCTGTGACACCATTTAACCGACATTAAACATGGTACTTTCCCTTTTTTATTTGGTTTGGCCACGATTTGAGTTTTCAGCCAAACATGCTGGGTCGCGTCAAAACAATTAGTGTGATTGCGTAATACCTGCTTCCTAATACATGGTTAGTACTAAAGGCTAATGGTGACGGTCCCATTTCATTGTTTTTTTTTCTTACCGTTGCCATCACGTAGCCACAGTCTCCCTGGAACTTGAATCGCTTCGAGTCGAAGGTGTCATAGTGGGGGTCTCCGTAGATAACACAGGTACCGCCACACTGCTTTTCTGTGCAGTTCCAGTTTCCTCCAGCACAGTAACTGGAAAAAACAAACAACAAGGCCATAAAATGAGTGAAAAACGCATACTTGTTGATTTCATCAAAGTACTGTAAATTAATTTATTTTCATATACAAGATGGGATGGGAAATAGGCTTCCTTTTTTAAGTTCGCCGTTGAAACAAGTGTAGTTTTTTTTTTTAACGAACTCGCTCAGTGCAAGGCCGTAGCGGGCCACTCATCAAAGCACTGAACTAATTCTTGCTGTAGCAGCATCTATTCGCCCTAGGTCAGAAACATCAATGCTCGAGACAAGCATGACTTCACTGACCCATTAGGAGAAGCAGGGTATACGAAGGCTGCTCGGGAAATTCCCTACCCCATTTAGGCCAGAATGTTTTGATCCACTCAAACCGGGTCTGTTGTACAGCAGCAATACGATGGAGACGCATGTTCGCAGTGCCATGGTTTTGCGATGTAGAGGTCAACGTGAAAACAGCAAGAATTATATCATCGCGGATATTTCAAGATTAACAGTACACTTAGCTGACTGCTGCAAGGAAAATGAAACGGAAAGTGATCTCGAAGCGGTTTAGCTCAAATGAACTCAATGAACAGATGAGCTAATCTTCCAATGGTCGTGACAGAGAAGACAGACGCTATGTACAGTATTTACAAGTTCATTGTACCGGGGAAATTCGCACGCTACTCATTAAACACTGCGCGCAAGAAACAAACGAGGATGGTGCCCATCTTCAATTCTACCTTCCCCCCACAGCGACCGAGGGCATGGGTAGGTAGGCAGTAGATGAGGGATTGTTATGTGCAAGCTAATGTTTGTGCTTACCAAACGTTGCAGTCCTTGATAACATGCTCGCCGTTCTCGTACCACTTGCCTCCGTAGCGACATCGACAATTTTCCGGGAGAACGCACCTGTCGCCGTCCTTCACTAGGCCCTCTGGACAGACGCATCCTGTCGAAACGCGTGTGACGTCACAGCTTAGCATACTCGGAATGTCAAGCTACTTCGTATGTCAAATTCCCAGACAATTCACTATTCTACATTCTACCATTATATACCAATTGGTAAATATTACCATATACATAATATAGTGAGTGTAATGAGAAGTAAAAACACGTTGCTATACAATGTATAGTGTACAGAAAGTATGGTACCTCAGCCCTTAACCCTTTTTGGCGACGCCTCAGGGCGAGCCTTATGGTATACTACTGTGTGCAGTTTGCAAGAATTCTAGGAATTGTACAGGAATGTGTCCACAGGAATATTTATCATACATTGTCGGCAAAAGAACGTGACACATGCGAGAAGAAACTAACCTGAGGCACATATTGATGCTAAGCACAGCGCTTCCTGGCCAAGTGACTCGCAGGTGGACTGACAGGCTGCCCCCTGGGTGTCTTCGTTCTCCGGCAGGCTGCAGTCTATGTAATTCTGACCTTCAGGGCAAGTCTCTGCAAACCATGAGAGAAGGAAACATGAAGATTAACAGGAAACGTATACTAGTTTACCACACATTCCCCACTTTAACATACACTCACTCATCCCACTATGGCGGAGAACCTGACCAAGGGAGCTGAAATGTTCAAGGGAGAAATGCACTCCGACTTTGGCATCCGTCTAGAACACCAACCTGTTTTAAAACTTTAGAAGTGCGTAATAAGAATTGACAAATTTAAAGCAATTGCCTCAAGAAGGTTAAAGAACCCATCGTCTATGTAAAATAGTGTGGCACTAACAACTGTTGATCACCAACAGATGCTGTTCATTTATCCTTAGAGTTTCAGGGCGACAAGTATGAATACGCATTGAATATGAGCACTTAATTGGCAGAACATTAGGACAACCAAAATATTCCTTGTCAATAACAAAAGTTGGCACTATTTGATGCACTGAAATAGATTTATGTAAAAGCTCTCCCACACCTTTTGGTGATATAGGGGCAGTGCCCGTCTCTATTTCTATAGACATAAGCCACTCAGGGCTACTACAGTATTCTTTCTCATGCTCAGATCAGAGATAGCAGTATGTAGAATTGTTTAAGCCTTTGTTATGACCCGGCCCATACCAACGACCGCGAACTCTAAATGACCATTATAAAGTGTGCACGCTATATCACTGCACTGGTTTACAGAAATAGAGGGCAACTCTTCAAATCTGTTTTCATCTTACCTGGCTCGTCTACAGTGCTGGTACAGGTCACCACGCCGTTGAGACAATGACTATTACAAAAAAGAAGTATATGATGTAGATGAGTTAAAAATTCGAATTCTTCCCACCCCTTTACTCTCACAGCAATCGACCCTGGGACCCTCAAAGATTTCTGTGAGGTCATAATTTCAGACGTCATCACAATGTATCAACACTGAGATCAGTGCATGATATTGTTATGATCCTTTCTCATTATCAAAACAAATTTTAAAAACTGCAACTTGCAACCTGAAGAAAGCTAGAGGTTTTAGTAGTATCCAGGTAATCAACTGTGCAAGTCTTAATCAAGACGTCTATAAATGAAAGTTTCTGTCTTGTGCCAGATAGTTTTTAATTTCAATGTTTCAGTTTCATCAGGCTGGAACTTATAAAAGATTTTTTATTTTTGTTGTTGATTGCATTGCACAAAATGAAACAACATATAATAGAAAACAAGGGAAACAATGTACAGGAATGTAACATAAAAAGCGGATCCAAAACAATAACTAAAGGTGGAAACAGAAATGAGGTACTCTGTAGATATAGGTAATATACATAGAAATAAAGATAACAGTATCATTGGCGAATAAATATAGCAAAATCAATATCAACCAAAGATTACAGGACATTGAAATAAAACAGAACTTATGTTGACAAATGAAATATGAAAAGTCCATATAAACAAAACTATCAGAACATAAATAACGAAAAGAGCAAATAGTGACCATAAATATGGCAAAGAAACAATATCAGCCGAGCATAACAGTTATTACATTTAATCACAATTTCAACAAATGTAAATAACCGAAAGTTTGTTTGATAGTGACTTTTACGCTAACAATAAGATAATATGTGTAACAATACCAATCTCTGTTGGATCCGTAGGGCTGGAATGGTACACCTGCAGCCAACCACTTCCCCTCAAAGTAGCAAGGGCAGTTGCGTTTCAGGACACAAAAACCGTCCGGGGCCTCGTACATTCCTGGAGGACAGTTGCAGCCCTGGACACATTCATCCCTACACAGCTGATCCTCATCAGCGAGTTCTCGGCAAGTGCGGCCACATGAAGAGCCGCATTCCTGATACGTTTTGCCATGTGTACAGGTCACACCTAAGAAGGACATTAGACAAAAAATTAATAATGAGGATAACTATAATGATAAGTTTTTGTAAGATGTTGCTGAAGAGCGTATTGTAAGATTTAGTACTTGGATAAAATGCATGGGATTAAGACGATTCTTGACCACAATTATCATGTTGAAAAATGGGTCGGGTGACTTATCTTATTCAACAATTAAATTCTTCCTTTGAAGTAGTGGGAAACATTGAAAACAATATAATAATCATGATTGATTTAAATATCACTTGGGGCTTCATCCGTTTATACATGTGGCTGCATACATTGTTGAGTAGCTCTTTTGAGTCATAGTTTGCCATTGGATTGGCAACAATATTCGATATTTAGTCCAATAATCTGGAGAGGAACAGGCAAAATTAAGGTTTGATTTAAGATCAGGTAAACTTGATGTTGGTAAGATTTCCAACTAAGCCATAGTCACTATCAAACAATCAATGAATATGGCGTGACAATTTACAAGATCACATTGATTGCAATTGCTAACATTATGCTATCTTGTTCTTTCAATCTGTCTGTCAAATCAATATTTGAATGTGGTCTTTTCTTTTGCTTGTAAATAGAGCTGTGTACGTAAACATAACATTAGATATACAGATATTATATGATAACTATATATATATATATATATATATATATATATATATATATATATATATATATATATATATATATATACAAATGGATAACAGATGTCTATGTACACGTTCGGCCTACATCTGCACCTGAAAAAATTGATTACAAATAACCTGTGGTCTTGATGATGAAAGAAACATGACTAAAAAGCTAACAGAATATTTGCTTTAACTTCATGCATCTTATGCAGAGAACTTAATACTTTTGAGAGGATGTCAAATCAAAGATGGTGCTGATTTCAACGTCCGTACAATGGAAACAATTCATTTTTGTGTGCAACATTACAAGGTTATTATCAGGTACTTACTGCATATGCCCCCAAGCTCCTGGCTATCTCTCCAAGGAATGATTATCCCTTTCTGCATGCACAGATATGAGTAGAAAGCAACAGCATCGCAGAAGCAACTTAATCCTGGATCCTCGCATCTGCAGGTGTCATCCCTGCATGTGCCAAAATAGTGGTCAGGGTCTTCTTCGGCGTGGCAGTTTGCGAAGACAGCGCCTTTGATGATGCTGCACAGCTCTGTTGCTTGATTAGCTGCCGAAAAAATATATAGGACAAACAGTAAGGTCACTAACATGAGAAATAAGCATTTTGTTCTACTTAATTCTCTTCTGGATTGTCCCTAAAAGGTGTTAATTGCTAATGATGCACAGCTCGGTTGCTTGAGCAGCTGCAGAAAACATATATAGGACAAACATTAAAGTCACTAACATGGGAAATAAGCATTTTGTTCTACTTAATCTCTTCATCTTCAGAACTTTTGGATTGCCCCCTAAAAGGTGTCAATTTCTAAGGGAGACCCTGAACGTGAAATACAAAATATAGAAAATAACCTAATAAGGGAAATACTTGATATTAGTAATAATATTTTGTACATCATGATTGGAATTCACATTTTTGTCCTGTCCTAGCTCAACAAATACAGTGAACAGTGGACCACGGCTCAACGTCCCGTTCTAAGGACTGAGAAACTTAAATTTTCCAGAAGCGTCCATGCCGTGTGAGCGACAAGAACTTCTTAACTCTAGATCCGGAGGCACCTCAGGGTCATGACGTCACTAACCACTTGACTGCGAATGTTACAAAATATGCTAGAAACAATTCATGTCTTACTTCGTGGTGTCACGAGGTCGCAAGGTCTGATGATGTCCGGCCCTGTACCTACATCTGGACACATGGCGCCGCCCACCTTCCAGCTGTTGCCGAATTCGCCGACGTTGTCAACAATTATGCCTTGTTGAGTACGGAAGTCATCCCCAAGGTTGCCGTTGTACACCCCACAAAGTCCATGAGTGTTGCCCACGTATCCTGGGTCCACCTAGGCGAAATGGAACACTTCAGTAGGCAACAGCAACAATGAAGCAGTCCTGCAGTATTGCAGTAAATGGATTTCTCAAATAGTACATATGACATATTACAGACACAATCAATATGAAACTTCCATGGCTGGTGGGGACCCATATGTTCACATTACTGGGAGGTTCGGGTGGTTAATGGAATTTTGTATACAAAATGAACCAAAGAAAACGTACCATGAGCTACTTAATTGCTGTAAGTATGTGACATTTTGTTACATGTTTTTTTTTCTACAAAAATAAGGAAAAAATCGTATTTCAAAAATTCATAATTCTGTTTTTTGATCCTTATAACATTCTCTACCCACCTATAAAATTTGAAGGAAATAATATTGAGTTTGAAATTTTCACCTGTCCCCCCACAAATACGTGATCACGAGGACGACCGTGAAGACGGCGAAAATCAAATCAAAAAAGGACATTGGTCTTGCACTTGAAGATGCAGTGTGGTGCGAAAGGACCATATTGTCTTTAAAGGATAGAAGGACAGCTAGTAGTTCGGCAAAAGGCAAGACACCATATGATAGCCCTACCGGTAGAAAGGTCATCTGTCACCTGCACCGCGACAATCGCGACACTCAAACCAAAATTTATTTAAGAGTCTACCATTCCACAAAGACTGTTACAGATATTCTTACTACCCTCGTACTGTGAGGGACTGGAATTCACTGCCCCAAGAGGTCACGGAGACAGCTGACCCTCCAAAGTTCAAGGAGGCGGTGTTCCAGCACCCCAGAGGACAATAAGCGCAGCGCACTCCCCTGGGCGCTTTGCCCCCACAAGAGGGGTGTTGCCCAGTAAGAGATCAAGGTCTGACAAAATGTAACAACAATAGAAATATGCCAGTTCTTTTCCTTCAGCACGCATAAAGATAGGCAGGACTGTCATAATTGTAAAATTAACAGATAAATAATGACCGTGAATAAACAATGTACTGTCAAAAAATGCCTCGTAAAAATGATAATAACTTTATTGCAAATTCAGGCCCAGGGGCTAATTGCAAGAATCCATTGAAATGAGATAATGATAATAATAGGCACACAGTAATGAAATAAACACAAAATAAAGTCGTCAACTAGAGCTACTTCTAATCTAAACAGTTGCTATTGGGTTTAATTTCTTTTTTGTGTGCACTGGAATATGACATTCCCAACGTTTGGGGAGATCTATGCATTGACCGGTGTTAACAGAAATACAGTTTTTGTAGGTCTGTGCGACATTCAAATCTGGGAACAATTTTGCTGACTAGGTTAAATATATAGTTTGTCTCTTTCGGTTCTGTAATGTGGACAATGGAAAATAAAATGTATTTCATAATAATAAGACAGGTCAGCTTACCGTCACCATCAAGGTAGATCCGCTCCACAATATCTTCACACCTATAACTGAATTCAACTGGACGTATTCACCAGAGGCCTTGCGAATGTTGAACAACTCTGAAATCAAAAGTGTTCCATAGTTGGTTAGTGATGCCTAAGGAGAAAAATGGTGTGTTTCTTGTTACGCCCCTGCAAAAAAGTAGGGTCGGTATTTGCTAAATGTCTGACTATTTTAGAGAATATATCCAGTTGCCTCAATTTATTTTGTACATGTATTATGTAAAGACACAGTACAATTGTTTTCGTTCTTCCTGTATTTGATTTGATTGTATTGTTCCTGTATTGATAAAATTGCATTTAATGTAGGCGGTATCCAGGAATATCATTGTATAGACTGCGCACTAATGGAGATCTTAATAAAACAAACCAACAAACCAACAAACCAACAAGTACATACCACCAAAATAGGGCAGTTCGATAGACATGCGCTCTTGACCCATACTGATTCTGTTGCCTTGGCTGAACCTGATCACATTTCCATCTCTGACGTTGCCAATGATCAGTGTTGCTGACCTTCAAAAAGACATTTCAATAATACTATTAGACAAGTTTAAGCTTTGTATTGTATGTCATTTTTACTTACTATTTTAAGTTGTTTTGTATGTGAAGATGCCTTGTTTCTTATCTATGCACCTTTTTGTCACAGATAGTTAGTTTTTGTATACAATATTGTAACACTTCTGTAATGCTACTTTCACGTATTGTTCCAACTTCAGTATGATGTTATGATTTTGTTCTTGGTTGTAAAAATTGGTAGAGGTGAATAAAGTGGTGAAAAAAAAACAACCCCCCCCCCCCAAAAAAAAAATACTATAAGACATATTAAAGCTACCAACGACTAAAAAATTAAAATATATAACCTTAGCTTCTAGGGGTGAAGAAAAGTGAAATCATATATAAATTCATGGCATATAATTTGTGAAAATATCAAATATGGAATAAAGACACGCGCAAATTTTAATTGGTCTTAACGTTGAAAGTAGGGGAAAGCTCGTTTGATATCAACTGTTTATTTACAACTTAAACATTTGATATATCCGCTTCGGTATGAATTGGACAACAAATAAGCAACTATTATATGTCATGGGTAAAGTATCTACTTTGCAGCACTTACTCAATGCATGTGTCGCCCTCCGTTTGGCATTCCTTATTTTCTACAAGTACAGTGAAAAGGTCCCATCCTTTGTCCTTGGCGAACACATACTGACATCGGCCGTGGAAATCAAATCGCCTGCCGTCAAAGCTTTCTATATGTACGCCACCAACCGAACTGCATGTAGCTATAAAAACATTCGAAAATCAAGCATGAGACGATGCTAGAGCAACTCGTAAGTGAATCCCTTTTCTTTAATTTTCTAAAAATGCAAAATAACAAATAAACACAATTATAATACAATAAGGCAACACATATACCAGGAATCCAAAGCAAAAGTATGACACAACAGACAAATGAAAAATCAAGAATCAAAATAATACCAGCCAACTAGCACAACACTAACACAGGAGAGAAATCAATGATAACACAATGATGACTTGATGTAAATGAATACCATAGCCATCTAAAAGATTAACATATTCTCTTAGATTAAAGTTTAACTCATTGCCACCCTTTAGGGCACTGTAGCCCCTAGGAGGCAAAATAACCCATCTAACAATACAGGGGCTCATAGAGTTGATACTGGAAATAAATAGTTGTGTATTGGCTTACCTGGACACGGGTCGTTCGTACACTCCCACTCTCCTCCTGTGCAGTAGCTGGATAGGATGAATGAATAAATGAATGGATGAATTAATGATTTTATGAATTAATGACGTGACTATCATCGTCGTCATCATCATAGCTCAACCACTTCCTAGCTGCAACTCAACCGGAGAACAAATTTACACCCTAGCCAGTGGAACCAAATGTGAACACACACTAGTACAAACAAACTGTAAGGAATACTTTTGCCCTCGCGGAGGTAACATCAACTGAATAGTAAGGTTCTTTTATTCACAACAAAGTATTCTACAAGAGCCGACGTTCCGACAGCTGTCAGTCATCTTCATCAGGGCAATACTGACTAGAATGACGATGGCTTACAGCTGTCGAAACGTCGGCTCTTGTTAAATGCTTGGTTGTAAATAAAAGAACCTTGCTATTCAGTCATTCGCCAACCGGATGAAATTATTCAAGGAGGTAATAGGCATGTAAGATATCTCACCAGGTGTTGCATCCTTGGTCGTAGGACTCGCCTGGTGCATACTGATGTGAGTGGCCGTTCCTACTGCAGCTGCACTCGTGGAAGGGCACGCAAAGGAAACCATCCCGGAACTTGCCTGGTAAAAACAAACAGACATGTTGGTCTTCTTTGTAACCCAGAGGACACTTCAGCGCCAAGTTGAAGCTGTTATGTTATGTTACGGTACAGATTAACAAGCTGCTATGGTTTTCCAGTCACGGATGCCATTTAGCAATAGAACGGCGTTGATGCACCACAGTGACTGTCCTATGATCACAGCAATTAAAAGAACGACCAAGAGCAATACAACCACCTTGTTGATAATTTCAAGGGAGAGGGGGCACTGGTTACCTAACACACTGTGCTTGTGTATAGAATGCGAAAAACGTGTACCTTGAGGACAGTGGCAGCCATCGACACAGTGTCCATCGCAGTCACCCTCTTCGCTGTATATGTTTTTGCATGTTGCTGGGCATGCTGGTCCGCACTCTGAGAACTCGAAGTTGCTGGGGCAGAATTTAGCTGTACGGTGAGAAAATATATGATTATGATTTGAACCGTACATCAATGTAGAGCTACATGTAGCAAACAAGAAGAGAACATGTATGGCAGATAAGACCCCCCCCCCCTTACCGCATACTTAGGCTTTTTGTTGTTGTGTGTGTTTGTTGTTCTGTGTCTTTACAAAGTAGCAAACAAGTTCCCCAAAGCTATATGAATGAGCTCAGAGGACTTTCTTTCATAGTGTTCATGCTAGCGTATAACTCTATACATAAGAGGCACCACCGGTTAATGGCCTTGAAGACAAGTGATCAATGTATCACGACTTGTATTCTTAGCAATACGGAATCAAAGAATTTAAACTGAAGTTCTATCTGAAGACTTTATGCCTCGAATTTGGTACGTTACACAGCCTTGTCAGTATTCCAATGTTAAAAAGACCCGGGCGTCTTGAATTTCTATAGCCCTTGGGCCACACACATTTGTGCAGGTCACTACAGCAAAGGGCTTGTCCACTGGTAGTGATGTGGGTGATTAACTTCCACATTATTTCCCAAATGCTAAGCAAAGAAAGTAGTATGTACCATTTTTAAAGTGGCCGGGGATCGAACTCACGACCTACCGTGTGCAAGGCGAGCACTCTACCAACTAGGCTATTGTACCGGCTGCGTATTCCAGTGTACAGCTGAACATATATATAATAGATAAAATTGAATAAATTAATAAACACTTACGACAGAAGTCCGGCCTTCTCCAATCGATAACTCGATCCGCATGAGCACAGTCCTGAGAATACTTGGTCAGTGTGTCACAAATGCACTCCATTGGATCAACCCTGGTGTGACATAAAATTCAATATAGGGGTTTGACTCATGTTCACTCATTTCATTTCGTTGTAGGATTGAAAGGGATGTGTTTTAGGCTCGTGGTCGAAGCCGTGCTGTAGCACGAAAACAGAGACTGGCAGGAAAGTATGTACACAGATTCATGGAATGAATATAGCCAGAAACAATTTTTCCTCCCAGCTTTCTGTCTTCGTAAAAACTTGCTGAATTCTTATTTTAAGGTGTCAGAGAATAACGATCTAAATCAATTTGGAACTGCTGTTTACTGGTTGCCACGGCGCTTAATGACATTCTTTTGGCCTCACATCCACCTCCATGTACATGTACATTTACCATCAACTTACTTCCTTTTCGGTTCTTTCTTACCTTTAGTACACCCCTCTTGAAATAGAAATCTTAGTTTAAGCTCGAGTCTCTCTCCAAAGTGCATTGTGCATATATATGGGGTGTCAATCTAGCAGAGATCACCTGTCTTGTCTTCCCCTCCATTTTTGTAAAGGAAGGAATTTGATAAATAGATAAATAAATCTCTGTTCCAAAGCCCATGGCCAAACAACTTTATCACAGCAGAGATTGGTGTGTTCCTAATATAATTCTCATACTGTTTCCCAAATGTTGAGCAGTTACAATGTACTATATGTACACTTTTGACCGTATTTTATATGGCCTCTACTCACAAGGCCATTGCATCGATACAACAGAAAAGATATCTTACCCATGATCCACAGCGCGACAGTAGACCGCTTGACAGGCATAGATATACGGAATGGGGTTAACCTGATCATGACATGGCTTAAAACTGTCGGAGTTGAAATAATTGTGGCATTCTGTTATGAATAGCTGTGGAAATAAGGGAAAATGTCATTAGTACGTTTGATATTGCACAGGCATGTTTCCTTTTAATGCAAATGAAATGATAAGACATTCTGGGTATGCATGTATTGTGTGCAGGTTTTAAAATATACCTACTGACATCGCATACAAACATATACCAAACACAAATTATGTCTTTACATCATCTTTCGACTTTGATATAACACTACATAAAATGAAGAATTCATCCAATTATTCTCACAAATTGATTTAACGTGTATTCAAACTGGCAACGAACACGCGAGCCCTAAAACTGATTACTCTACCTTAACGTAAAGTACAATATATTACATTTGCAGTAAAATACCTCACTAAAATTGCTAATTTTTTTACTTTGAAATGTCTGAGAAGAAAGCACAAAAGTAAATGGTGCTAAAAAAATACAGAATCTATCTTGGAAGCTTACATGGAACAGCCCGAAAGAACGGACACGGACCATTAGCAAACTTTCATATATGTTTATAGATTTATTAGGACTACATATTGTTAGATTTGTTAAGATTTCTATCATGTAATCTGAGACTTATCAATATTTTGTCTGACTTTAAGCTCTTCTCTCATGGCCTTGATGACAAGCGGCCAGCAGGTCGTGATTAAAAACAAAGATTAATACAAACAAATAAACATACGTCACGCATTTCCTCGGTGATATCTGGGGCATCGCAGGAACCGGGCAAATCAAGAGGCACATTGGGACATGTGATATCAGCCTTCCAATGGTTGAAGAACGATATCGTTTTATCTCGAGGGGAGACTGAAAATATATTGATAGATTGTTTAGATAAATTGTTTATTCAAATAACAAACAACAGCTTCGCAGGCAACCATTGGTTTTCTGACTTGTGTTGTAGGCTTCTTCTTCCGTAATGTCCATCTGCTCGTAGGATTCGAACTCGGGACCACTTAGCTCAGAGCCGAACGCTCTACCGTTGCGCCACACGACCTCACTGACAGGCTGCTGTAGGTACAATCACCTACATAAACGTCACTGGAAGAACATGCTAACTGTATGGGATCCGTATAAAAGATCCACAGAAAGATAAGCCATGTATCAGTGTAATATAACCAGATTCTGCTGCGCCTCGAACCCGCGAATTTGTGTATTACGACGAATGGCGGTAATTCCGGCTACATACAAATATAGATAATATAGATAGACCACGTTACTGCTTTTTAGAGAGAACGACGACTTTTTTAAAAGATAATTGATCGTTTTTAAAGACTTTGCAACATTCGTCGTTGCAGATTGATAGAAATTGTGGCTGTATTTTCTAGTTCCTTTAGATTGAAATTGTGGTTGTATTTTCTAATTCCTTTAAAATCGCCTGGATACATTTTCTTATTCTAAAATTGCTATTTTTTTAAGGCAATTTATTGTATGATATGGCTTTCAAATTTGAAATCATTTTTTCTAAAGATATAATTCCATCTATCAGTCATAAAAAGGTATTCAATCATTAAATCGTTATCATTCTTTTTTGTATTAGGGTGTCAAATTCATTACAATCAATCAAATTCACTACAAAGCTTATCAGTTTAATTTCGTGTAGAACGGTAGCATCCACTTCGATATATTCTAATGTAGGACCACGTTGGGGTCGTGTGACGTAACGGCGGATTTCCGACTCAGAACCAAGGGGTTCCGGGTTCGAATCCCCTGCTGCCACCGATCTTGTGCCTTTGGGAAAAAAAGGTACTAAACACGATTTTCGCCACTCCGCCCAAGTGTAAAAATCGGGTACATTGTGTGTGGGGGTCACGACATCAGCAATAGCTGCCTGTGTCCCACGTGTATTGCACTGTTGCAATTCCAATAAATCCAAATCTAATGTAAGTAAAACTGCCATTATAAACCCTAGATAAGAGGGTTGAAATCTGTAGTTTAAGCTCAAGGTTCTCTGTATCACCGTGATAATACAGGATTGGGATGTAGTGAGGTCTTACAATTCATCATAGGATGTTTTACCTTGTAACATAAGGCCGTCCTATCATTCAGTACCAAGGACAGTATTTGAGGGAATTCCTTGGAAGAAATTTGAATTCTGGTTGACAAGTTTTTGAATTCTTCTAGCACTTTTGAAAAAAAACTTATGACGTCTAGCTAGATGTAGTTGCAGAAAATTTCAGCGGTGGAAGAGAAAAAGAAAAGTCTGAAATCTTACATCCATGCACCTCATGTCCATCCCTGCCAACCACATCGTCATTCCTATTTCCATTGTAGGTACCGAGGAGACCGAACACTCGCCCTTCGTACTGATCACTCAGGTCTACGGTCACAGTGGACTCGCCGTCGTACCAGACCTCCATCTTTCTCCCCGAAGAGTCCCGGATGGTTGTCCGGATCCAGTCGCCGTTGATTGTAAAGGTGATCCCAGACCGTTGGCCTGGCAGTGTCACGCTGTGATGTAGTAAAAGGTAACATTTATCCACCTAGCTACATAAGTTCGGCACTTCGAAATACAGTGTGGCTTACAGATCTCTAATGTAGCAGCATCATAGTATACACAGGTAAGATATGCACGAGTGAACCATACAGGGAAAAGTTGCGTTTGAGATCACTTAAAGACGTGTTACTCAGTGTGGCGGGATCGTGTTTGTGGCTTCTTAAAAGGTAAACTTTGGCAGTACTAATGATTTTATGGTTGAAAAGTGGAAGGGCACATTGTAAACGCCAGTGTTTGTTGTTAGACTTGATGAATGAAGACAAAGGTTATGTCCACATGCGTATCATCAATATTGATCAAAAGGGCTATAATTTGTCTCCATCGTTGACAAGATGATATCATCAGATGATGCAAAACCTTTCTCCTATGCAATATACCCTGGGGAGGCTTTGCTATAAGTTGGGATGAGGTTCCACTTTTGTGGGCATGGCCTCTAACCAGCTGTCAGCCAATCAGAGAATCGGGTTTAGCTTTAGAAAACATTAAGGCAATTGTCTGATTGGCTGAAAGCTGGCTCTGAGTAGGTGAATAAGCAGAATGGATGCTAAACGAAACCCAGTCATAGGAACAACAACGAAAGTGAAATGATTTGGTCTCTCCTAAAGTTTGTAAAGATGCGACATATTAAGCTAGGATCACCCCCACTTCAATATTTTTTTTTTAAATCCAAGAAATAACAAATCAAATTAATGTGGCTTAGCCTAAATTGGAGAATGCACGTTTCTTTAACCTTTGACTTGACATGACCTATGACCTTACTTCTCATTTCCATAGTAGACCTGGTGACCTGGTCGCAGATAGACTGGATGTGCCAGTCCGGTGACAACTATCCGAACGGAGCGGTAGCAGTCCGGTGGAGATACACATTCCTCGTTTTTCACGAAAACCTGAGAGATGCAGAGGTGAAAATTGACATATATCCGGACATAACATACTTTTCTTGACTTTCAGAGGGTATAGATTTTTAAACAAAAACCATTACAATAGTTATGTCAACTTACCTATTAACACATGACACGAACAATTTGGCTCCACCGTTCTAAAGATAAGATATGCGTGTTTACTTTATCTATCTAAAATCCTATTTATCTAAAGGCCGATGATAATTTTCGTTTGGAACAAGATTAAGCATAATCTGGAATTCGATGCAAGAATAATTATGTAAAAGTCTTTTCAGGTCATCCAGGTACGTAACTCAGGGAAATCCTACTCAACTGACACTGAATAATTGTATGTACTGAAACTTCAATTCAAGCAACATACCTGGACGTTAAGGATATCATCGCAGACAAAGATGTATTCACAGTTGCCGGGAAAATCTGTCAGCATAACTCCGTCTATGGTGACAATGTTGGTCTCACCACATCGCCCAAAGATAGTTGCATACCTCCCTCTGTGGTCTTGGCCTTATAGTGGAGGAGATAGAATATGATGTTCAACCATTAAATCAAGAAGAACGAGATTGACAGGACACTTCTGTATTCAGGACATAGACATTGTTAGGAAGCATCGTTAAACATATATAGAACAATCAAGAAGAGATGCTGGTGGGAGTTAAAATACTTAGTAAGACATCAAGAACGAGTGGGGATCTGAGTGGAGTCAAACCGACATGATACAAAACATATGGTCCTCGCACAACAGTTCTGTACATGTTATTACAAGTAGCTAGGCAGAAAATGCATGAACACCAAACACTAAAGATTTGACAATAATCGCAAAACAATAAAGATTAAAGTCTCAACTACAACCTACAATTACTGCTACACTTAGCACTACAAGTTAGGTTACGGAAGTTTCCCCATACTTACTTCTGTAGACGTTCAGTGTCTTGTTTGTACTTGATGCTATTGTTGGAAACATATTATTTTGTTAGTGATGCTATCATGTATTGTGATCTCATTTACAATATGATACAAATGTATCCATGTCTTTTTACGTGGTATCAATGCTGATACTAGTAAATGGGCTACGTATACACCAAAAGCGCGTTATTATGACGTACAAGTATGAACGTCATTGATCAACAATCGATAAAGCTATTGTCTCCCTGGGATAAGAACATGTAGAAAAGGGAATATCAGAGAATCTCAGTAGAATGCTGGGATCAGAAACTCACATCCTTAAAACCGACCATGTTTCACGGAAATCAGGCCCCTAACCTCCCCACCCTGTCCTTGTCCGAATAAAAAAATTACAACGCCAAGGTGATATTAGTCAAACATACCGAAGGACATAACATTTCAGCAACCAAAAATTACTTACGAACTATCCTATTTACAGTTCGTACTTTTGAATCTTGCAAAATATCATTCGCCGTATCAAAGAAAGATTTGTTATCCATTCATCGTATTCTTACACTCTGTTATGTTCATCGATGTTACTACATAGCGAAGTGGGCTTACAGAGCAAAACAATATTAATTCTTACGTATTTCACAGAATCTTCCAGCATAGTTGCCGATGCAGGTACAGGAATTTGGAGCTGTGCACGTACCACCATTTCGACATGGCTCATCGCAAATAGCTGCAACATAAATTTGTTTGTTTGTGCCTTTATCTATTCTCAAAAAAATCTATAATCGGCCATGAAGACCGCTTTTCATACAGGTCGAGATGAAGGCATGTCAAGGGGTCAACATAACAATAAATAACTAACTAAATGCTTGGTCAACCAAGGTGACTCAATTTAGATCAATAATACAAAGAATAGATAAACGATGAATAATCAAAAATAACAAATAATAAATGAGAGAGGGAATTACATTAGTGTAGGATGAGCAATATGATGAGCAATAAAAAAACTTTATCACCGTAACTGAACTAGTTGGAAATATCAATCATAACATATCATATCATATCAACTTCACCGTGCCAGTAAAAGAAACACACACAAAAAAACAAAAACATCATCATCATCACATACCTAATTCACAGTGTTCACCCGTCCAACCTTCAGGACATCTGCAGATATCGGGAGCAATGCACTCCCCGTGGATACAAGACGGGTCGCAAACAGCTGTGAGTGACATTAGAAGGGGTTATAGAATTAATCACATTTACGATCCGCCTTCTGCCATAATGGCACCCTATCCACTGCAAGATGTCGCGCTATGTCTATGGGAGAGGTCAATATTTCTTTTTCTGAGTAAAGTTCATAGATACACACTCTCACCCCCCCCATATATATATAGTTATGTTCATTACAAGTTTCATCAACCTGCAAACTATAACAATCTTAACCTACTTCCGAAAATAAGGAACAACAAGAAGAGAAGAATTCTGTAGTCACGGACCATATTGCTAGAAACAACTGCGTCATTGACTGGGAGGGGGCCAAAGTAATAGACAGAGAGGACAACAGACGCATCCGTTGGATTAAGGAGGCAGTATGGATCAGGAAGTAATTACCAGTGATGAAGCGAGACGAGGGGGGGGGGGAAACAAGCTCAGCCACGTTTGGGATTACGTTCTCGCCGCAAAAGCGCCACCTACATCGGCTACTTATAGTGGTGAGAAGCAGTACTCCCGTCAGAAGCTCTGAAGAAGGTGTCTGACAGGCACAGAAACGTCAGCAGGTGAGATTACCTGGTTGTGTAAAAGAATCTCCAATATCCAATCTTAACCTACTGACGACTTACGTATGTTACAAGTTGTTCCTTCATATCCAGGAAAACAGCGGCAGGTTTCTGGTGCTATACAAGTTCCGTTCACACATGGTTGTGTACAGATGGCTGAAAGAAAAGATATATTAATTATTCCACAGAGATCAGTTTTGATACTACTTGGGTGCATGAAACATAAGAATATATACACACTTAAGTCAGTTTTGTCGTACAATAGGTTGAGGATTGAATCAGATTAAGTCAGACCATAACCAACTTAAACCAGTCAACTCGGACCAACATAATTGTAATTATTTGGGTAAGGGTTTGGACTCGACCTAGTTACTGGGTTAGGGTAAGGGTACAGACTCGACCTAGGTGTTTGGTTGGGGTTTGGACTCGCGATCTAGTTATTGGGTTAGGGTAAGGGTACGGACCTAGGTGTTTGGTTAGGGTATAAGGGTTTGGACTCACCTAGGCGTTTGGTTAGGGTATAAGGGTTTGGACTCGACCTAGGTGTTGGATTAGGGTTAGGGTTCGAACTCAACCTAAGTGTTGGGTTAGAGTAAGAGTACGGACTCGACATAGGTGTTCGGCTAGGGTTAGGGTTCGGACTACACCTAGTTATTGGGTTAGGGTAAGGGTACAGACTCGACCTAGGTGTTTGGTTGGGGTTTGGACTCGCGATCTAGTTATTGGTTTAGGGTAAGGGTACGGACCTAGGTATTTGGTTAGGGTATAAGGGTTTGGACTCACCTAGGCGTTTGGTTAGGGTATAAGGGTTTGAACTCGACCTAGGTGTTGGATTAGGGTTAGGGTTCGAACTCAACCTAAGTGTTGGGTTAGGGTAAGAGTACGGACTCGACATAGGTGTTCGGCTAGGGTTAGGGTTCGGACTACACCTTGTTATTGGGTTAGGGTAAGGGTACGGACTCGACCTAGGTGTCTGGTTAGGATAATAGTTTGGACTCGACCTATTGTATTAGGGTTTGGACTCGATCTAGGTATTGTATTAGGGTTTGGAATCGACCTAGGTGTTGGCTTAGAGTAATGATTTGGGCTCGACCTAGGTGTTGGGATAGAGTTAGGGGTCTAACTCGACCTAGATGCTGGGTTAGGGTGATGGTTCGGACTCGACGTAGGTGTTGGGCGCTAGTTAGGGTTCGAACTCGACCTATAGTTGTGACTATTCATTTTATTCTATGTTGTACATTGTACATTGCAATAGCCAATTTCTGGCAGAGAGCAAATAAAGTTCATCAAATCGTGATAACTTACGCTTGTCACAACGATCCCCGTGCCACCCGGAGTCTGAGACGCAGACACAGGAATTCTCCGGGTCTACACAGTGTCCACCGTTCTGACAGACTGGTTCGCAATCAGCTGCAGCAGCATACAAATTTCCGTTAATTTCATTACAGACCTGTGACTAAGGAATAATTTGAAGTATTACACACAAAAACAATGTAAACCGTCCTTATGTGTCTCTCAATGAACTGAAAAATACAGAATAAATGGCTGCCAAGGTTTTCTTCAGTTGATTGTTCGTCCCAAGAATGAAATATATAAGATCATAGGCTCTACTTCAATGGAAACACAGAAAATCATTAAATGATATTCTAACAGGTTCGGACTAATATGCTTTTTTCTACGTTCATATTGGCGGAAAACTTCAGCCTGACTATACATTTTACTCTCTGAAACTGTATCGAGGAACAATATTTTCTTCTAGGCATTGTTTTCCTGTTGATATTCCAGTGCAGAAAATCCTAGAACCACGAAATGGAATTGGTTTGTCCTCATTATTATCATACGTACGAATTTGTACAAGACATCAAACCCAATTTTCTATATTTTACAAGTAAACCGAATCAAATATGTCAACATATAACTATAACAATCATCCTTAAGAAGATAAAGCATTTATATAACATAATTCACCTTTCCTTAACATGTAGCGTTGCATAAACGCATTGTATAATTTATATTTATGTATTTCCGAAGCCTAGATGTAATCTGGAAAGACAGGGCCCTCAAGACAGCCACTAAACTGAAAGTGTTGAGGACTCTTGTCTGGCCTGTGGTAACCTACGGCTGTGAGGCATGGACGTTACATGCCAGAGACATCCGCAAGATACAAGCCCTGGAGATGAAATGCTACAGGAAGATACTGCGTATCAGCTGGACTGAACACCGCACAAACGACTCTGTGTTAGAAAAGCTGGGAGTGGGAAGAACACTGCTTAACATCATAAAAATGCGGAAACTTCAATACTTTGGGCATGTCACAAGAGTGGGCAACATCACCACCCACATACTGCAAGGAACGATCAATGGTAGGAGGAGCCGTGGGAGACTAAGAAGGAGGTGGGGGGACGACATCCGTGAATGGACAAGACTCTCACTAGCGGAGTGCACCCACAGAGCCAGAGACAGGAGAAAGTGGAGGAGGCTGATACTGGAGGCTACCATGGTCCCCGACCCTCAGGCATGAGGATGGGACTAGGTAAAGGTAAAGGTATTTACTGAATAAAGTTTTGAAAAAAAATACTTACGAATTTCACAGCTGTCTCCTAACCATCCTCTTGGGCATTCACAGGCGTTGTCAATGCAGACTCCACGATTATTGCACATGTTAGGGCACGTTTCTGTAATGTCGATTCAGAAATGTAATGTTCATGTCAGGAAAGAGATCGCGACTGAAATGTGTTAGGATGATCTCCAATTCATATATCCTGAATTTTTAGTCAATCCACTGATACCAAGTGTAAGTTGAATATTTCTGACTATCGTTCATGCAATAAAAGCATGAGGGAAGAAAAAAGTTACAGACTCCGACAGGGATAGCAGAAGTTCCGATTATGCCGACAAAACAGAAGTATATCGCCGCAAAACAAATCAAAAGTACTTTTCGTAGTTTTTGCTCGTACCGTCTGCTCTTTCAATGTGACAAATGAAAATTCACTGCATAAAACCAGGTATTTAGACATGCTTAATGAGATTCGTAAATGAAGCTTAAACATTGGAACAAGAAAAAGTAACCTTTAAGCTGCATTTAAGACGTATTAAATGTAACTACTATAGGTCCATCTTTACACTATCTTTACGAACAACGTAAAGTCAACTGAAAAATGTTGACTTAATATTTAATGTCGCTTAAGTATGCATTAAATATAATGTTCCCCTGTATGCGAACAGCATATCTTTACACCATCTTTACGAACAGCGTAAAATCAACTTAAAAATTTAAAACTTAAAAATTGGTATATCAATGCAGAATAGAATGCATGGCAATGTATTGCAGTCACTTATCCTACCGGGCTGATCTCCCGTGCATCTATACTCCACAAACAGATATTGGGTGACTCCGGGACAAGGGTCATAAATCCCGAAGGTTTCTGGCTTCACGAGAAAGTCACAACTTGGCTGGTTGTGACACCGGTGCCTCACCGGTTTTTCCACGTGCCTGAAGTAAAATGAAAAAAAATTGGGTTGAAGAAATCATGTCTGCATACCTTGTTTTCGGTCGCACCGATCTTAATTTGTCGCTTGTCAGACTTTTGAATTTTAATGTAAAGCAAAGCTTGAGTTCAACTGTTATACCAAATACAGTCTGAGTGGAAGGTTGATGTGCAAGGTTTAAGACAACGAAACGTTTGTAGGGATTTTTCTAGACCTTTGTTATCATCCTGACCTCTAGCTAAATCCTGTTAACACGTAAGTTGAATACAGGGGAAAATCGTATGGCCTTACATTTACACTCTCATTTTAAACAAGGATGGTTGTAATGGCGCGGAAGGTGTGTTTGTGTGTGTGTGTGTGTGTTTGTGTGTGTGTGTGTTTGTGTGTGTGTGTGTGTGTGTGTGTGTGTGTGTGTGTGTGTGTGTGTGTGTGTGTGTGTGTGTGTGTGTGTGTGTGTGTAGGGGGTCCCTTAAGCTGAAACCTTGTGTATTCATTTTAACTACTAGAGATGCTATCCAAGTTAGCTGTGTGACCTCCTGCGAAAATTATACCTAAACATTCAGGAAGTACCAATTCCGAGGGTAAAGATTACAACATTTTTCCCGGGGGAAGAATGACAACGGACCCCCTACCACCCTCGCGCCTTGTACCGTCGGTGCTCTATATGGTCAATATTCGGTTAGCAATAACCCCCCCCCCCCGGGACCGGCCAGGCTGTTTGCGAAAGCAAAAATAAATGCATATCAAGAAAGTACACATTAAATGATAAGGAGTGATTTCTATTACGTTTTGTGGCTTTTGTTGTCTTTTATATTATACTTTTTGTTCCAACAAGCTGTCCGGTCGGGCCCCGGATTGGAAATGGGACCAAAGCATTACCTGTAGCATGCAGTCGGATGGTCGGTTACAGAGGAGACATCAGTGTTGCCATAATCGCAATTGTTCCGGTCAGTGCGCTCTCGTCCATATATGGCATTGATGAGTTTGAGTTTGCCCTCATCACAGAACAGGTTCGCCCACGAACCTTGACATGTGAATAACTGTATTTTCGCTGCAGAGGAACCAATCAATCATCAACCAACAATCAATTTATCAAGATGGCTATTGTAATAAAGAAAATGAAAACGATATGGCAGTTGTTTCGTTATATGTAAAACATTTACAGGCATTAAGGAGGTAGTATGGATCAGGAAGTCATCACCAGTGATGAACCGAGATGAGGGGGGATACAAGCTCAGCCACGTATGGGATTATGGGATTACGTTCTCGCCGCAAAAAGCGCCACCTACATCGGCTACTTATAGCGATGAGAAGCTCTGAAGAAGGTGTCTGACAGACACCGAAACTTCAGCAGGTGAGATTACCTGGTTGTGTTAAAAGAAACTCCAAATATCCCAGCATTTACAGGTTCATCGTAACGGGAAAATTCCTCAAGCTCTTTTCGGCAAGTACGATGAACAACGGGCTATGGCTTAAAGTCCCATAGTAAGGACTGCGTGAATGTCGGATGGACGACACTAGCTGGGGTTCTAACTCCTAACCTCTTGGTCTTTAGACAGACTCGCTAAGCACTGGACAGTGCAAGCTACTTAATTATGTATTTATGGGAAATTGACAATGTACGAGGCAGCCGGAGGCATACTTGTACATTTCTGGTTGTTAACTATGTCAGTGGTGCATGGGTCTTACAATTCTTCCAAACTCGATTAGTCATCACTTGATTAAAGATTTAAAAGCATTTGTGTTTATCTGTATCTGTATATTTTCTTTAAAAACAAAAGATTTAAAAGCAATATGTACACAACTTATTTTATTTTGCGTCGTTTAAAGGACGCAGCTATGTATCAAATTGCCTTTCAATCTAAAAGTTCCACATACACGATACACGTTATTTTAACTGTATCTCCATACAATTCTACGACAGAGTTTTGATGAAATTTGTTTAATGTTGGAAATTCAGGAAGAGACCGCTTTATTCTTATCCAAATCATATCCTTCCTAACAGTTTCGTAATCAGTTCCGATGGTATAGTAAGCTGTATGAATGAATGAGAAAACACTTACTTGAAGTAAGAAATGCCTAATGATGTTAGGCCACACCAACTTGATTTGTTTGTCACTGTGATGTTTGAAACATGAAAGCTAAACTGGAAGACTGACACGGAAATAGAATCTTAAAGGAAAGTCCGTACACACCTGAAAGTGCACACAGTTTCACTAAAGAGTGAGTATAGCCAGATGTAGGTTTCTCTGGTAAACCTTCTTCATTAAACCAATATAGGTCCTCAGATATTTGACGTAAAATGCCTGCAAGACTTTGCAAAAATGGTGAATATGTCTGTATTCACCCGACGGAACTTTGTACTGTTGCAGTCTTTCCCTTGAGACTCTTTTGCATTTCTAGTTCTTTTTGTTCTTAAACTTCGAGAACAAACAAGTTAAGTTGGAGCGGCCTGACTGCACGAAAAGTTTGACCTACGATTTCCTGGAGCGTTTTGCCCGGTTACTCCATCATATGAGCCGCTGTTTCCGTTGCCACCATTTCCATTGTTTCCGTTGCCACCATTTCCATTGTTTTCGTTGGCACCATTTACACTGTCACCTAATGTATGCAATAAAAATGCACAGAGAGTCATATGTATTCTATCAACTTGATCCTTAAAGTGTCAATGTTGATCATATAGATCTAGATCCGCCCCGCCATTTTGGTTCCTTTTGATACACAATAAAATTGTATATACAGTTGCAATGCTACTCGCTCCATGGAAGTTTGATATGAAAATGTTTTTGAGACGTTGTGTTATGTTTTAAGTCCTCTTAATACCTACGATCTACAACTTCTGCAGTCTCAAGTGGACCATCGTCAATTGAAACCTGATATGGGATTTACAGGATTTTCAGATTTTGGGAAGGAGCTTTTTAATACTAAGATAGTCTGGCCTTGTAACAAAAACAATTCTTTCATTCTCATAGTTGCCAATATGCACTGTACATAATCCCATGATATTGAATATATAGAATACAACACGGTGTACTCCGTATCGCCCGAGGTTCCGGCCCGACCGCGGGTCGTTCAGCCGTCGGCCGATGCGTCCAGCGGGCGGGCTGGGTCCGACGATGCGGAATACACCGTGTTGTATCTCATTTATTATGTCATACCCACGTACCCGAAAAAAACACACACACATTTTAATGCGAAATACGCCTGAAGTTGAGAGAGTTTTGTGTCCTCGAATAAAAAATCGTAACAACATTGAGTCTAACCTCCGAATCCGGCATTCGAATTTTCGACATCGGCGCAACCGGCGCACTCGAAAAGCATCCTAAATATTCTATGAAAGCCCGTGTGATAAAAGTAGAACCTCGTGTGATACGGAAAATCTTCACACGATGCGGAACACCCGTATGCGAAAGTTTCGCGGCCCACCAGGTATGATATAAATGTGAAATATACAATATGCCACACTAACCTGAGAATACATTATGATTATCTCTCTTTCCACGGTCCTTTGCATAGCCATACACGGGGTATCTATAGCCTGAATTATGGAGGCCAAAGACATCATTGTCTTCAAAAATATTGTCTTGGTTGGGGTGATAAGCATCGTTTGAGGCACGTGGATTGCGCTCGAGATAGCCAGAGTATCCGGTGTTTGAATGTCCATTGCGTTCTGGGTGCCAGGGGTCTGAA
Organism: Branchiostoma lanceolatum; assembly: GCA_035149815.1. Lineage (NCBI taxonomy): Eukaryota > Metazoa > Chordata > Leptocardii > Amphioxiformes > Branchiostomatidae > Branchiostoma > Branchiostoma lanceolatum. The sequence goes on along the minus strand of CM068883.1, from coordinate 3,578,164 downwards.
CGCTTTGCTGTTTCCCCATATGTTCCCACTGGTTCTCGTCGCTTCCTGTGCGCGTATTCGGACAGGATACGTTGGTCGTGAGACTGCTGTTGTACATTTGGTTCCACTGACTGAGGTTCTTCCCGACGTTGCCGGTCCAAGTCTTCGATCTTTGACTGACTGAGATCAGCAGCTTTGGGTAGGATGCGTTCTTCTTCAGCAGTGCGGCGATCTCGCTGCAAGTGTTCTGATAAGATTTGGATCTCGGGATCTGGGCGGACATCGTTTTCGTAATTACGACGATCGCGATGAACAGCTTTTGGCTCTATGTTCGAATTTCGGGTCTCGACAACATGTTCTTCGAAGTTACGACGGTCGCGATGCACAGCCCTGGGCAGGAGGGGCTTCTGTGCTTCTTGAATGTTGTCCATCGCCTCACGTCTATCTCGATTTACGTCGTCGTGAAATGCTGTTTTGATGCGGGCTGCCTTCTATAAAACATACAAACATCTTGCTCACAAACCCTTAGTAATCGACAATCGAATGTGTTGGTTCTGGGATAAAATGAAGATAAATGGAATGGTGATGTGACTGAATAAACTCAGAGTCTGCGGGGGTGGAGGAAGTGTGTACCTTGGTACAAACAGTTAAGTTTCAAGCAGATCTTGGGGGAAGCCAAAGTGCTACGTTTTTATAGCTGCCCTATTCTATATTAAACATAAGGAAAATAGCTCATCAATGTGAGCAATTCGATTGGTCTACATAGTTATGATTCATGACCTAACATTATACGAAAGTCAGTCTAAAATACAACACAGTTCAACACCACTAGCGTTCTTCTTGAAGTGTTCCTTACTTTAACGGATTATACTCTACTCATTTTCTATAGGTTTGTCTCGCGCGCTGTTTTCAATGATTTTAAACCATACAATAATAGATCACAGTGTATTGAAAACTTAAGGTAATGTCTAGTAACAGCATAGCATATCAACCTACTGGTCTATGATTTGTAACTAAGAGAAAAACAAACACTGGTTACTTGTTTGATGCTGTTTTCGAAGGCATCATGGTGTTGAAAAGGTGGAGCCCGCTTCTTGCGAACATGTGGCTTGTCCAAACTTTGTATCCTAGTATCCATGTCATCCAGTTCAATCCTGATTACAAGAAAAAAAAGAAAAACAGGGTGGAACTAGAGTTTAACAACCTCATTTTAGTTAGTTAAAATCCTCCCACACCATAATAGTTATTTTTGACAAGAATAATGACCACAGCTCAACGCCCCGTTCTAAAGGACTGCAAACCTTGTCAATAGCGTTCGTGTCGGATGAGCAGCAAAGCAAGGATTCAAACGCAAGGCTTCTTGGTCCAGAGGCAGGGTCACTAACTCCTGGACTACGCACGCACGCTACATACAGAGGCTGTCATATTCATTGGTGTGGGGTCGTGTGGCGTAACAGCATGGTTTTCCTCACTGGACCCAGGAAAATTGTGATCCTAGCTTTAGTGAGGTCTGCCCCCTTGGGTGTAAAGCATGGGTCCTGTTTTTGACACAAGGCACACCTAAGAAATACCGATGCACATTCTCGAGAAATAAAGCCACACCCTACGTACTAAAGTTTTTGTAGGCTGAATTACAGCCTCAAACAACACTGTATGGAAGTATGTACACGTGTATTGCTCTTTAAGCATCCAATCCGCCTGGGCGTATGAAACATCAGAGGAAAGTAGGGAAAACTGTGCAAATGGCAAGATGGCAGAGGTTTAACTTGGCATTATCCGAAATAACGAACAGAAGGTCAAGAAAATATATAATTAAATCAATACAATACAACACAATACGAAAATCATTGAACAGAGAGGAAAATCATTGAACAGAGATATCAAATTATAGACACAAAGGGATACATAATTATTGAACAAAGACTCCACAACAGCTAGAGTTCCAAGATCTCATACCTCTGTCAAATGATGTTAACCTTTTCGAGTAACTTTTTGTACAAGAATAATTTTCAGAGTTTATGCAACTAAGGTCCTTGTGTGCATAGAAAAATATCAGTTGATCTTCTTCTCCACCCGACTAACACAAGCTTTGGAACATGATAAATGGTATTTTGGGTAAAAAGAGATGGAAAACACATAAATTCTTGGAAGATGATGGACAGATAAGGACCAAACCCAGAGACATTGCAGAGTACATTTTAATGATTATTTCATTAACACGGTCAATGGCCTTATACAAGAAAGACTTTGGCACTGGCATCAGTTAAAGAGAATATCATGTCCTCAAAGAACTGTTCCTTCTCTTTTCAAACTGTCACAGTAGGAGAGTACAGATGAGGGAGATTCTTTCTTATCAAGGCACTTCCACTGACCAAACCCGCAAGGTATTATAACATAGATACTCTCCTCAAACGCTGTTAAGACTACATAGTCATGTCTCTTTACCACATAGTAAACAAGACAAGGGCTCTTTCTTTCACAATGTAAAAGGGCTAAAGTTATCCCTCGGACAATAAAAGGTACTCCATTTAACCGAACAAACGTCCCACCCATAAGCCTATATGTATTTCCAGTAATCATCAAGATATCAGAGAAAATTGCTCAGAAGCAGATCCAAAGCTAGCCTCCGTTGCAGTCCTTCCCACTAGCGATTTTCCACTTATTGGGTCCAGGTTCTTTGGCTGTGGGGCCGTATCTGCTTGAGGTTCCGTATCTGCTTGGGATCCCGTAACCGCTGTGAGCCTGTGACCGCTGCTACAAGATTACAGGCTCACAGCGGTTACGGGATCCCAAGCAGATACGGAACCTCAAGCAGATACGGAACCTCAAGCAGATACGGCCCCACAGCCAAAGAACCTGGACCCGATAAGTTGAAAAATCACTAGTGGGAAGGACTGCAACGGAGGCTAATCCAAAGCTACCTTCTGCTAAATGGCATCATCTCAGATGTCAACACGTACATAAGAAATATCATTCATTTCCACAGCAAGTGAATTGGTTATGACAGACCATTGGCTGACTGAAGTGGATAGCATTGTAGGAGCTGTCCTGTTGGATTTCAGTGCAGCCTTCGACATAGATCATCATGGCATCCTGTTAGCTAAGTTGAAATGCTATGGGTTCGATGACCTTGCAGATAACTGGGTAGATAGCTGCCTTAGAGAAGGGAACGGGCAGTGTCTATATATGGGGATTTCTCATCATGTTAAAAGAACAAGTGCGGAGTTCCTCAGGGGAGCAGCCTTTGGCCATTACTGTTTTGCCTGTACACAGATGACCTTGCCACTATAATTGAGAATACTAATGTAGTCCTGTATGCTGATGAAACAACGCCACTTGCTGAGGTCGAAAACATTCTTCAGTTTGAACTTACACGAGGTTGGGGATGGATGGAAACGAACATGCAGGATCTAAATGTGGGAAAAACGAAATCTATATTCATAAGCCACCACAAAATGAAACACAAGCCAGAATGTGAGAGGTGAAAACATCACACAAGTAAGGCAAGCAGACCTACTGTGCTTTACTGTTGACCAGTTCCTCCCCTGGGGCCAACATGTATACCGAATAAAGACTAGAATGGCAACCAATACAGCATCAATAAGGAAATGTGACAACTACCTTTCTGGTGCTTCGATGAAGGTTAGACATCCAGGTAATAAGACAAGCCAAAAATAATTATTCAAGAAAATAGATACAATTTTGAAACAGTCAGGCCTTTCCTGACAGCATCCGCTGTACAAAAACTGTCATACAGTCACAATCTGTCACATCTAGATATCTGTTCTGCTGTCCTCTCTTCGACAAAGCAGAAAAGCTGCGGACTATGTAAAACCTTACAGCCAGACTTGCAACAAATGCAACAATATTCATCAATCCTGATGACTAGCTTACATTCTAGGCTTATCTGGCAATCTTTTATTAAAGATAGAATGTTCACCACTAGAGAGAATATTCAGTGCTTTCCATAAACTGGTTATAGTCAAACTACCGGAGGGTATATACTGCCCACATTTTACATCACAACAACACAAGGCTGTCTCACAAAGGTAGTTTCACACTACTGAAGCCCAACACCAAAGCTCTGATTGGAGCATTTTTGTACAGATGCACAATAATTTATAACACACTGCAAAACATCTGAATCTATCAACCAACTGCGAAGAAGTCAAGACTGGATTAAGAGGCAGGGCTAAAACACAGGACAAAATGTCACCTATGTCTATGGTGGTAGTAAGCTAATTGTTAAATTGAACACTGATGGAGATCTAAATAAAACAAATCAACAAACAAACAAGTTGTTCGGAATATAAAAGTCACATCTTGAAGCAAGGAGACCTATCATAGCTTTCCCTTATCAATCGTGTAGATGAGACCCTGATTTGCATCATTCGACTTCTGGATGTAACTTAAACATCCGCTGCAGTTCTGACGAAAGTCGCGAGGGGGGGGGGACCTACAAGAGTCTCTGGCCCAAGAGCTATATATAGCACTTAAAAACTAAAAGATCCGCTGCAGTTCTGTCGAAAGCCGCGGAGGGGGGGGGGGTACACTACTTCTTCTCTGTCCAAAGAGCTATGTAGCACTTAAAATCACGGCCGCGGCATGTCCACAACACAAGATATCTAAACCGGACATTCCACTGCAGTACAGTAGAAAGACGCGAAGGGGGGGGGGGGGGGTTACCCAGTGTTTTCTTCCCTTTACCCGCCCCTACCAACAAAGCAAATATCACAAAGATCCAGCCACGACTTCTCGACTTATGCAGTTCGCCAGCACACAAGCACTCGCACCCGAAAACATAACCTTCTTTATGAGGGTAACGATACCCCCATTGGAGGTCACTGACCTCTTTTACTGAGCTAACAAAATAATGTCCGGTTCTCTTGGCTTGATGAATGGAGGTTTAATCACCTCCCTGAAAGGCACTCTATTCTGATTTCATCCCTTCTCAAGATTGTAGTATTATCAACATCATAGACATTGTTTAATTTAAGATGGACGAGATATCCTTGGTGAGGGCGACAGTGGAAACCATGGGAAGAACATCAGATCCCCCTAATTTCCCATCCGTCCCAGTACGGTAGTCATTAAAAGTGATTTTCAAAACTTTAGTGACTACAACAAGATCACCATTCAGTCATCCAAATTGCACTAACCCTACCACCAATACTAGTGCAGTATACGGTCAGACTGACGTCTTTTAACGACATCTGAGTAATAAAATACTAGTAGCGTAAGGCGGTCAAAGGTCACATTACAAGGCATTTACTTCGAACTCCAGTATGCAGTTCTATACAGCCGTTACTTTGATGCTGGAAGAAGTTTCCTAAGTCGCGGTGCAGGTAGGTTTACCACTGATAACTGTTAACATAGATTGAGGTGTTTGGGGTTTGCGGATTCGATGGGGTGGTCTACAGGGGTGGGCTAGTGGGGTGGGCTAGTGGGGTGGGCTACCTCAGCATCTACCCTTTCTGGGCCTCAAGGCTATGTATGGGGGTTTGGCCTCTTGTGGAATTTCCTTGAAGAGGAACTGGGTCAAGCTGTGGGTGGGCTAGAGGGAAGGCAACAGCTGATCATATGGCAGGGGGGAGGGGGGTAGGTGGCAGCAATGAACTCCACCAAGACTGGTAGAAAAGCCATTTTTCATAAAGAAACTTCTAAGTACTCAGTATACAATAGGATGTATTACAGGGAAGAGGTACAAGGGGAAATAAACTGGAAGTTGGATAGGGCAGCTAGGGAATGAGAGAGCCTTTGTTTGACAGAATTCAAAACATATGTCTCACATTTAGACTGGAATGTACCTGAATGCATGTGCTTGTATACAATGTACAATGTATTTGTGGTTATGTGTGTCAGTGTGCATGAGCGTGGGTTGGAATGTTGTAAGTGTGTGTGTTTGTACAATGTATAGTGTTGCTTTTGTCACTCATTTCTTATCGTGTAGCCACAATGCTTAACTGTCATGTTGGCCTGACTGAACAGTAAAGGAACAGGGAACATGGCCCTCCATGTTTAAAAATCTAAAACTGGGGATAACAAACTCCTGCACGATGTAAATGTATGCTCATTGCCAACTTCCACCCCCCAATGTAGCATCCCCAAAGCAATATGATCAGTTGCATTCCTTCCGGCCCACCCACACACCCACAGTGACCCATCTTTTCCATTTGATGCTAAACCCCCATGCATAGCCTTGAGGCCCAGAAAGGATAGATGCTGAGGTAGCCCACCCCACTAGCCCACCCCTGTAGACCACCCCATCAAATCCGCAAACCCAGGTGTTTGGCGTTCTTCCATGCAAGTTCAAATCAAGTGGTTGAACTTACCATAGCGCCAAGCCAAAACTCCCAACGAAGATTCTCTTCCTTTTGACCACTGCGATTACGAAACTTGGTTTGTCGAGCACAAGAATGATAACAAGGCTGCCAGAACATAATGTTTCATAGTATGTTAACTACTGAAGGAGCCAAAACGACCACCGATACCTCGCGAATCCTGTTACTATTGTCTGTCACTCGAAACCGCCATCTTGCCGAGTTTTCTGAGAATTTCCACCTGATTACCCATGATCCACTTATGGTCATGTTTGTTCGCTTGTCGATATTGGCCTTCTCACTATTGGTTGAATGGCAACAAAATAAACTCAATGGCGAAGACAAAATAAACTCAATAAACACCTACAACTGGAACAAGTATCTTGAGTTAAAACCTCCAACAATTAAATATAAATTCCGCCGTAGGAAGTAGCATTTGTATACTCTATACGTCATACCATATTTGGAAATGATAACTTGGGAAGGGCATATTTCATCCATGAATGTCTAGGGCTAACCACTACCTACGATCCAAGAATCAAGTAGTATAACAAGGCGTTCTCTTTTTAGTCGCCCTGTCTGTAGAAAGGCAAGGAAAGGGATTCAAATTGTACCACTTTCCTGCTAAGAGCTAAACGTACGAACGAACGAAAACTTATCCAAATATTGTTCCCTTCCTGTTAACAAACCTAAAAGAAACAAGCAACATTGTTAAGGACCCATGGTTTAATTCGTGTTTCCAGAACCCATTAATTGCATGTGATAGATAAAATATCAGAACAAATTTCAATATACTAGTACATGTATAGTCAACCGACTACGGTAAATCTAATGATTTTTGCACGCAAAATTAATGATAACTTAATGATAACTAGCTTCTCCACAAGCGAGTTGCTATAGAAGTAAACCATCCAACCAACCAACCAACCAACCAACCAACCAACCAACCAACCAACCAACCAACCATGCTACCAGCCAACTGGCTATCCTCCAAAAGATCTCAAAAGTGGGGGTGGGGATTGCAACAAAAAACAAATACAAATACATTCAAAACCCCTTGCCAAAATATTAATCGGGGGGAGTTCTTAAAGTTCCCTGTTGTTGAGAAGATTACAGGGGATAATACAAAGTAAAAACTGGTCTGAAGTCACGCAAATCCTAAGAAATTGAATGCTAATACACAGTAATAGTGAGAACCTATTTTATCGTGCCGGTTCGAAAAAAGGAATCCCGCATAATGTTAAGATAATGGTGTTTAAATTGAATGCGGTAGGAGTCTATACCCCACACATAATGCCAGGTGGTATACATGCAGCTTTTCTCCGTACTCGTTTCATTCTAGCCTCCTGCCTCATAGGCTCATCAAAGGAAAGAGGACTACAGGCCTAAGTGAGTGCGCCATAATTGATTTAAGGCACAAAATAACAACAAGAAATTGAACAAAATAAAACCGAACCATTACACACAGCTTCATTATTTCTACTACCGTTTTCAATCAAACCACAAAACAAAGATACATGTAGTGTTAGAATAAACAGGTAGCTTAAACTTTAAGTCAATAGCTAATTCAATTTTTGCAAAGAATATAATTTTCAAATACTAAGTATTAGAATGCGATAACAACCAAAATTATTGCTATTTTCTACAGCCTTTTCCTAAAAGGAATCATGAAATTAATTCTATTCTGGTTAGAATCCACATTACCAACAATATTGACATTCAATTTGGGCATACATTGCTTATCTAGAACGGTCTTCTAACAGCCGTGAGCCGAACAACCCACACAGGGACAACCCACCGCGGGAAGCCCCGGCACCTGCCCAACCACGCAACACCACCCCAGAACATCCAGAAATCATCATAGCTGGTGACTCAAACACGAGGGGTATAATCCCTAATATGCTATATCCCGGCAAGCAATCTCACAAATAGACAGCAATGACGGTTCCACAGGCAACAGACCTCATCAAATCCACATCCCACCACAACCCAAAATGTATTGTACTCCACGTGGGGACTAACGACATCAGACGGGAGAGAGCTGCACAAGGTGTGACAGAAAATATCAGACAACTGATAATGACAACACATGACAAATATCCAGATGCCGCTATTGTCATCTCCTCCATCCCGCCGAGGAATGACAAACACCTAATGGAGGTGACTCAAGATGTGAACAACTTCTTACACGTCCTCGGCCAGGAGTTACCCTTCGTTCATGTTGTCAACAATGACAACCTCGGTGACGGCGGAACAATCAAACAGTCTCTGTACAACCGTGACGGCTATCACCTGAACAGATCAGGACTGAAGGTGTTGGCTGCTAACTGGAAGTCTGCTATTCACCCCACCGTTGGTATGGGCACCTATAGCAGAGGCAGACGTTCGCTCCCACAGCAGACCAACACGGGAAACAAGACACGTCTTACAGAGAGAGACGGACGCTACCAACAAAGAAACCAGTTTAACCCCCCTGAGCCCCTGAATGGAGGCCATATAACTGGTGGTCAAGGCCATGTCTTCTCGCCGTACGTGCAAAGGAACCCCCGAGCAAACGACAGAGAGGCCCATCTACCGTGGCGACCACAGGACGGAACCGCTGACGGGTGGCGCCCCAGCATGGGGTGGAGACAGCAGCCCATGGATTTCCAGCGCCGGCCGTTCCCTCCAACTCGCCGATACGACGACCCCTACGAGAGCTGGTTCCCAGAAGCCCAGTACGCACCCCGGCCATGGTTCCCGCCCAGGTACATCAGAGACGCCGACTACCATCAGTGCCGTGAAGATGACTGGCGCGGCAAAGACCACTACGCAGGTTATTAACTTCCAACATTGTATCCGTAAAATGGTTATTCACTAAGATTTAACACACTTACTGTACTTGTAATGAAAATAATCAGTTCTTCTAGTATTAAACGAATACGATATGTCTATCATAGTACAAGTAACTTAAGCTTTATCAATAGTGCATTATCGCAAATAAGCGCAAAGTACGCATGTCGCAATAGTAGGGAAACAATAGTCCTCTTTCAGTTTTTGTATCGTTGAGATATATGAGGTGTTCTCTTAACATAGGCTTTTGGAACATCCACGGCCTAGGAAAAAAACTTAAGGAAGATAACTTTAGAAGTAGTGTAGACAACCTTGATTTCTTCTCTCTTATCGAAACCTGGAGTAATGAATCCTCAGAAATAGACATCCCAAATTTCCAACACTTCTCATCTTCGAGGAAAAAACATAGAAGGGCCAGAAGAAATTCTGGCGGAATTATTTTTTACTTTAGAAAAGAATTGGCGAAGTTTATAAGTAGAGAGCGCTCCAAATCGGATGACTTACTCTGGGTTCGAGTATCCAAAGAATTATTTGGTTTATCGAAAGATGTATTTATATGTACCGTTTATATAAGTCCTCTATACTCTCAAGTCCACAAAAGGACGGATAACTGTATTTTTGATATGTTAGAGAGGGATGTAGCATCTTTTAGTTCCAAAGGCTATGTTATTCTAGGGGGAGATTTCAACAGTCGGATAGGCTCCCTACAAGAAACCACCGAAGACCCCTTTGTTCCAGAACTTGAACCAGAAATGCCCTTCTCTAACCTTGACATCCCCAGAAACAACTCTGATAGAAATCTCCCTAATACTTTTGGCAAAAACCTAATTGATCTATGTGCCCAAGCAGACCTTCGTATTCTTAATGGTCGTGTTCTAGGTGACTTAAATGGACGCTACACCTGCTATCAACCTAGAGGTTGCAGCACGGTGGACTATACCATCACAAGTAGCGCCCTTCTTCATAAAATTAACGCATTCAAAGTCCACAATTTATCAGAATTTTCAGATCACTGCCTGATAACTACGAATATACGTACGCCACATTGGAACATTCAAGACACAAAAATGACCAAATGCAAATTACGCCCCCTTCCAAAAAAGTTTGTTTGGGACGAAAATTCAGGTGAAAAATTCATCCGTGCTCTAAATAGCCCGAAGATATCCGACAGACTAAACAACTTTTTATCTATTGGGCATGATATTACATTAACAACTCGTAACATTGATGAAGAAATTAGCAGGTTTCAGAATATTCTAGAAACAGCAGGAAAGTTATCATTAAAAATACAATGTAACAGGAGAATCAAAGGACCAAAACAAAACAAAAAATGGTTTGACAAAACATGTTATGAGGCCCGGAAAGAACTACGAAACCTCAGATATCTCCTTGTACACAACCCGAAAAATCCATCCCTAAGAGGTAGTTATTTTAAGAAAAAGAAAGAATTCAATAAACTTGTTCGAAAACGCAAACGAGAATTCGAAAACAACTATCTAATGCGCCTTCAAAACCTCCAAGACAATAATCCGACCGCTTTCTGGAACCTACTTAACGAACTCAAAAAGACCAACTCAGTACCACAGGAAGATCTACCGGCCGACACATGGGTAGAACACTTCAGAACTATACACAGCAAATCCAGACTAAAACAAAAAACTTTTGATCTTAATTTTGAAAAGGAAATTCTTCACAAATTCCAGGCACTACAAAAATGTGAAGCAAGTCCAGGACCTTTAGATAATCCAATTACTGCATCAGAAATCAACGATGCAATAAAAGCCCTCAAGAACAAAAAAGCCAGCGGGGACGACATGATCATCAATGAAATGCTAAAAGCAGGAAAAATAATCATATTGTCCCCTTTATTAAGACTATTTAACAGCACATTTTCGAAAGGAACTTTCCCCAAAACATGGTCCCAAAGTTATATTGTCCCCATCTTCAAAGCAGGGCGAAAAGATGACCCCAACAATTATCGGGGAATCGCCATTTCAAGCTGTTTAGGAAAACTGTTCTCTTCAATACTTAACAGAAGATTGTCAACCTTTCTTGAAGAAAAAGAAATCATAAAACCAAACCAAACAGGATTCCGAAAAAATTACAGGACATCTGATAACATCTTCATACTGAAAACCCTTATATCTAAATACACACAATCTGGAAAACGCTTATTTGCTTGCTTTGTAGATTTGTCAAAAGCCTTTGACTCCATCTGGCACGAGGGGCTATTGTACAAACTTCTTTCCAATGGCATTTCAGGAAAAGTCTTTGATATAATCAAGGATTTATACAACCAGTCCGAAGCTAGTGTCAAAACTAAGACGGGCTTGACTGAAAATTTTCCGGTTGAAATTGGTGTACGTCAAGGTTGCGTTCTAAGCCCCACCTTATTCAACCTGTACATTAGTGACCTTATAGAGGAACTAAATGCAAAACACCTAGACGCCCCCCTGTTACAACTCTCAAAAGTAAATAGCCTATTTTATGCAGATGATATTGTTTTACTATCGGAAAGTAAGGAGGGACTACAAAACGCAATTAATACTCTTGGCCGGTATTGCCAACAATGGAAGCTGACTGTCAACCTGGCGAAAACAAAAATTATAGTATTTAACAAAAGAGGCCTCTTATTCAATAATCTTAGTTTTTCGCTATGTAATAAAGAGATAGAGATAGTTTCATCATATTGCTACCTAGGAATTATGTTTACAGCAGGATGTACATTTAGCGCTGCCACGAAAAATCTACAAAAGAGAGCCTTAAGAGCAATGTATAACATCAGAAGTACGCTTGGGGAGACTAGATCTTCTGTATCACTGCATTGTAAACTGTTTGACACATGTATTGTACCGATATTATTGTATGGATCTGAAGTCTGGTGCAACAGTAATATGAATGACAAATCTCCGATAGAAACTGTACATTTAAAATTCTGTAAATATGTCCTTGGTATTCGGAGGAACGCCAGTAACTTTGCATGTAGATCGGAACTGGGTCGTTTTCCGTTACAAATAGAGGCTCAAAGCAGAATGTACAGTTACTATGTTAGATTGGCTAACGAAGTACATACAGATAGTCTTCAATACGAAGCTTATATGGTACAACAAGATCTAGATCGCCGAAAAACATCCTGCTGGTTATCTAATGTAAGAAAAATGTTAGAGGAGTCCGGTTTTGCCTTCCTATACATAAACGGTCCCTCAAACACACATTCGCATTCAAATGACCTAAAACAAAGACTGAAGGATATTTACATCCAAAAATTTAATTCAGAATTACACGCCAAAGGACGAAGAGAAAACCAAGGCAACAAATTAAGAACATACAAAACTTTCAAAAAAATATATGAAAGAGAAGCATATTTAAACATTGCAAACTTCGAACATCGCAGAGCGATGTGTAAACTTCGCATCAGTGACCACTCCCTACACATAGAATCTGGCAGGCAAAACCGTACCCCTCCAAATAATAGAACATGCGAATTCTGTGACGATTTATATGTTGAAGATGAAAGCCACTTTTTAATTGATTGTTCCTTATATAAAGATGAGCGGCAATCGTTGTTTAAGATAATAGAATTAGACAAGAAATGTACAAAAATGTCAAAACAGGATACTTTTATATACCTGATGTCATGTAAGAACGAATATATAATGGACAAAGTATGTAGTCATATTTCCAAATGTTTCAAAAAGAGAGAAGAAACTACTAGGTGATCATCATTTAGTTTAGCAATATCCCACAGGTTGTATGTTTTAGTTTTTAGCATTAGAATGTAGCATTTTATCAATTTATGTTTTACATTATGTTCCTTACAGACCACGTGTGGTCTTCTGTGCATTTAGCCCTTATGGGCAGGAATATGCAATAAAGACTATTATTATTATTATTATTATTATTATAATCTGAATTTTAAATGTTAATGAATTCAAACAGCAAAGCTCACTTCGGCTAAAAACGATGAAGTGGACTTACTTTGCTACCGGTAGGGCTCTCTTCTTTGCCACCGGTTTTGGCCTCGGTATGTTTTCTACGTCGAACTTGTCCCAGCTCCATGTTGCCAGAAAGGCACAGCCATTGACTGGAAGAAAAACAGAAATTAGTGAAACTGAAAAAATTGAAATGATGAAAAGTTAGGTCAACTAAAAATGGTCAACTGAAAATAAAACATGTTGCTGTCTTATTCTAAACAAGTAGGCATTAAAAGAAGAAGGTATCTGACTTAAAGGGGGAACAGCAGCAGAGGAAAGTGTTCTGGCTCTGCACATGCTATTTTCTAAGTAAAACAGTGAAATTGATATTGGACTAGGTAGCAGTATCATTATATAGCAACAATATTCTAATAACCCACAAAAAAAACCTTCAGATAAATGCAACATCAAGTATGATCACCAAAAAATATTGGGGCCATGTTAAGAAATTTCGGCCGCTGATATCAAAATTACTTTTACACTTTGCTTCAGAATCTGGATACTTGTTTGTCAACTTATAGTATCGCCAATTTTATTTTCCGATTGGTTTTGGCATAGACGTGACTTAAATATGCCTCTTGGAAACCCAGACTTAAGATCTGACAAATGAATTGATGTTCAAAATCTTGCGCTGATCTTGAAAATAATGTCGAATGAAATAATCGAGGTAGATACGCCAGTCGAAGAAGTTTAATCTGTCGCAAATGAGCCCTGCCTGTGAAGTTTAGTCTATCGTCAGAACTATAGCAACTAATGGCAGACCGTGACGCCTGGAGGGAGAAAGCAACCTTATCCGGGCAAGCCGCTCGATATGATGAGGATGATGTTAAGTTTCTAAATTCCACGAGTATAAAACATTTTTTCGAACAAAATTTGCTTAAAACACCGCGTGAATATGATAGGGATCGTGGAAACAAACCAGAAGCAAGAAAACAAATTCAGATAACATAAAATATAGAATTTTTATTATTGCAAACATTTAGCCGAGTTAAGTGCTGAATCGCCATTTCAAACGTTCTCTGTAGTTGAGGATGATGCAAGATCAGATAGACAACGGTTGCATCACCCAGCCGAGTGATGCAAGACCTCGGAAAACTTCGGCATTCGCGGTCGCTACTCGAAGCAGATTATCTGGTATCACTTTGGATACGAAGCTGATCACAATGTTTTCGGAAAGAAGTCTTTAAACGTGATGCCTGTTGTCGAGGGATGTATGTGGAGCAATGTCTTATATCTATGAATGCTTAAAGATGTAGTGAAGTCAAGAGTTGCATCAGAAAATCGATTGCTTATGATCTATATATATTTGTGTACGTGCTGTTGAGGCGGATGTAGAGTCAGAGCGCTGACGTGTACTTAGGATAGCTGCAGAAGTATATCTGGATATCCTTTTTCTGGCAGTATTTGGAAATCTTCCTTGAAAATGATAAGCTAAGAGAGCCATCTTGCAGAATTGAATTTTTGTTTGGAAGTCTAAAGACAGAGTAGTCACTGCTATCATATCCAGGTACAGGGAGGACTCGTCAGAAAAACTTTTGACAACTTAAAAGAAAAATTTCGGAAAAGGGGAAGCAATATATATGAAAGGCATCTTTATAATAAAACATAAAGACAAAACAGAAAAAAAGGCGAGAACGCTGGCATCTTAGTTTTGGTGGTTTGGTACGATTCTTAACAAACTGAAAAATTCACCGAAAAGACGGTACAAAAAGTTCGTTATCACACTTTTAGCACCCACAATGAAGGCACGGACGTGGTAATTTTCAACATTCTCTGTAGGTGAGGATGATGCAATGTCAGATGGACAACGATTTCATCACCCAGCCGAGTGCTGCAAGACCTCGGCAAACTTCGGCATTCGCGGTCGGTACTCGAAGAATCAGATTATCTGGTATCACTTTGGATACGAGGCTGATCACAAGGTTTCCGGAAAGAACTCTTTAAACGTGATGCCTGTTGTCGAGGGATGCATGTGGAGCAATGTCTTATATCTATGAATGCTTAAAGGTGTAGTGAAGTCATGAATTGCATCAGAAAATCGATTGCTTATCAGCTATGATCTATGTGTACGTGCTGATGAGACGGATGTAGAGTGGGAGCGCTGACGTGTACTTACGATAGCTGCAGAAGTATATCTGGATAATTTTTTCTCTTGCAGTATTTGGAAATTTTCTTCGAAAATGATAAGCTAAGAGAGCCATCTTGCATAATTGAATTTTTGTTTGGAAGTCTAAAGACAGAGTAGTCACTGCTATCATATCCAGGTACAGGGAGGACTCGTCAGAAAAAACTTTTGACAACTTAAAAGAAAAATTTCGGAAAAGGGGAAGCAATATATGTGAAAGGCATCTTTATAATAAAACATAAAGACAAAACAGAAAAAAGGCGAGAACGCGTACGCTGGCATCTTAGTCTTGGTGGTTTGGTACGATTCAAAGTAGCGGCGCTTGTATATTGTCCTTGATCCGCATATATACGTGCGGGCTGAGACGGATGTAGAATGTTAGCGCTGACGTTTACGTAGAAGGAGCCACATAATTGTAGTCTACGCATATATTTCTAGCAGAATTTGGGCATATCCTATCAACATCATAAGGTTTCTAACGAAAATAAAGCGAATGAAAAAGGTATGATGTATTTGCCGTGGAAACATTTCTACTTTATCTGACTCTTCGTGGAAAGAGATAATCCTTGTGCTGAACCAGAAAAAAATGGTAGCGACTGACGTGGCGTTTGGAAATGAAAAAAATATTTTACCATCAGATTTAACAATTGACGGTTTCAATGAGAAATAAAATATCTTTTGGAAAACAACGTTTTTTTCCGCAGTTATGCGCCCGGCATGTAAGTGAGAACGATGCAATGTCAGGTAACGAATGGTTGCATCACCCGGCCGTATGATGAAGGTTCTCGGGTAACGTCGGCACCCGAGGAGGTCTACGGAGACCTTCGGCACCCGATGTCAGCAGCCGAACGGTAATGCGGTGATGAGGTAAAACCACACGATTATTGAGAGAAGGCACTGCGCGTAAAATTGAAGTGTTTTGGAAGAACGAAGCCGGTCTTTATTTTACACTCTTCTCATAGATTCGAGGCGGGTTGCAGTGGCGGCGCTTGTATCGCACACGTATGCGTATGCTTGCAGTGTGGGGCGGATGTAATGCTGACGCTGACGTGTCATTTACATGGCGACAGCTTACAATATATAGTCAAATCATTTTCCAAATGAGTTGTACGTGATGATTAGGCAGCTGGGGATTCCTACGTGGTTCGCGACATTTTCTGCCGCAGATTTGCGATGGCCAGAAGTATTAGAGGCTATTCGACAAGGTGATAGTACGGTACCAGCAAGCGAGTTGTCGTGGGATGAGCGTTGCGACATTTTGAAGAGTAATTCTGTAACCGCCGCTCGCATGTAAGACCACCAAGTCAAGCTGTTTTTTTTAAACATCTCGTTAAATCTCCGTTGCAACCAATATTGGTAAGATAGTTGAAACTTTCACCCGCACAGAGTTTCAATAGAGATGGAGCCCCCACATTCACTGGTTGTTTCTGCACCCGATGTCAGCAGCCGAACGGAAAAGTGATGAAACAAATCCACACGATTATTCAGAGAATACTCTGCGCGTAAAATCAAAGTGTTTTGAAAGAACAAAGCCGGTCTTATTCTACACTCTTCTCTCATAGATTCCATGCGGTTTGCAGTAGAGGTGCTTGTATCGCCAACGTGTGCGTATGCTTGCAGTGTGGGGCGGATGTAATGTTGACGCTGACGTGTCCTTTACTTGGCTACACATTACAATGTATAGTCAAATCATTTTTCTACCACATTTTAGATCATTCATTGTAAATGACGACGCGTGCGCGAAAAGCTATGTCGAATACAAGCAGGAAGCTACTCGATGCTTCCCCCTTCACCATTAGACATAAAGTGATGAAATTATGTAGAAAAAATACAAAAAAAGGAACGATTGGAAATTATGTTAGCACCAAAAGTATTTTAAAAAAGCCAGATATTCCATGGTCTCTCTTTTTTTATAGCTTTTATGCGATTTGAAGCAGCGGTGCTCCAGGTGGTGGTGGGCGGATGTAGAAAATCTCTTGCTGACGTGGCGCTTAAAAACCAACGACACGCCAACACTACCGCACACCAACTACGACAGGTACTGAATTTTTTACATTCGTCTTAACAAACTGAAAAATTCACCGAAAATACGGTACAAAATGTTCGTTATCACACTTTTAGCACCCACAATGAAGGCACGGACGTGGTAATGTCTTTTGCATGGGATAACAGGATTGAAACATTTGCTATTTTACAGTTCTGCCCTTACAACGCCCATATAAACTACTACATTGAGAACCAATTGGGAATGAATATGTATATGCTAGAAATTCTGTAGAAGCAAAACAAGGCAATATTGTACGTCTTTCTTCCAATGATCAGAGCCGCTAAGAAGGCGAATGCAAGTTTTTGGGGCATCTCAACGTGAAAGAAGGAAAACTCGAGCACTTTGTCCGGACAAAATCACCGGTAACATCTTCGTGTTGCACTCAAAAGGTAACACATTGAAAAACACTTAGTAAAACGTTTTTCCTGTCTACTAGCCGGTGCGTCCAGTTGTTCTACGCAACACCGAACGGTGGAAAGATTCCAATACAAGCAAACATGTCACGAAAAGATGCAGCCGTGAAGATGTACGAATACGCTTGTACATACCTGTGGTTGGTAGAATAGTCACGGCTAGAACCGCCGCGACCAGCGCCAGGCTAAGAGGGCCGACTTTGACCATCTTCTTCTTCTTCTCTCGTCGTACCCCTCTCTTCTGATGAAGCCCGCTGGTGTAGCTCTCTTTATAGAATAATATTATCTCAGTATCTTATCTACTGACGTGTCCTATCAAGGTATAGAAATAACACTATTGTCCGACGTGTCCTATCCAACTGTATTGGGTTCTGGTCGAAAACATGTCCCGGATCTAGGAAGAGATAGGCATCGAAGGGAGGAGTCACAGAGCGTCAGCAGAGACGTCACAACAGATGTACGGACGTAAGTATACGTGTTTCAAAAGCGCTCAAGTACTAAGATGAGTAAGGAAAAATATCCAGGCATTCTTGAAATGACAACGTCTTACTCATGAAAAGTATAATCGAGTTGGAGTTCACTGCAAATCAAACAATATAATTGCATACGGTATAGTGTCATGGTAACCTGAGGTAAACGTAGTCACAGGACCGTTGCAAATTTAATATGTGGGGACTTCCAGTCATACCCTCATGTATTGGTATTGTGTGCGTATGTGATATTCTGATGTATTTCATTTTCCCTACTAAAATATGAAGTGAAGAACACCATTGGACTTTATATTGCTTTCTTGTTGCACGTGATCTAGATATACTATCGAAGGCGAAGGACAGTTTCTGTAGTAATACTTGTAAACGCATCCACACCCCCGCCACTAAGTATTGCTCAAAATTGCCCCTCCCTCCTCAACCACCTAGAAACAAGAGATATATTTGATTGAGGTCGAACGTGTACACGGATTCAGCCCTTCTTTGACGTGCGGGTATATTTCCATTACATATTGCTGACGCTGTATGGGCGTGGTTAGGGGACCTTGAAAGGATAGCTAGCTGTGTGTCGGCAGTACGAGCTATGCTGGAATAACCTAGCTGAGTATTGTTCTTGCGTCTTAAAGACTCTTAAGAGAACACAATGAACAGCCAGTAGGGTAAAAACAAGAACCTATGCGTTGAACATAAACCGAACGGTTTCCTTAATGTATATGTTGTATTAATGGCATTACTCCTATGTAAACAATGTCAGTGCTCAAAATACGTCTCGCGTATACGTACACTTGTAATTACTAGTAACAGGTACTGGGTATATCATAATGATATCTAGCGATTGAAGATAGGTACACACGTTTATGTTATACCTATTGTTGTTTCTTCAAAAATATCAAAAACATTCCCTTGTTTTCATATCATACTGCGGACAACCCATTTCTTACCATGATTACAGAACTTTCACTTGCTATTGAATGCAGTTATATTGTTTGAGTTTCAATGTGCGTACAATTTGACGTATCGGTCATACTTTCCACGAGTGAAATAGCGAATCATTCTTATTTCTAGAATCCCTGGATCTATCTCTAGTAATAGAGTGATATTGCAACATGCAGGCGTGCATGCTTTGATACGAGTACTGAGCCTCCCTAGCTCCTCCCTTTGATTACTATCTCTGCGAAGATCCGGGAGTTGTTTTCGACCATTACTAATATTTGGATAGGCCACGTCAGATCCATATACTCTGGTATTATACTTACGATTCAATATGAAGAATCCACCAGGAGACTTCAGAAAAAGAGAAGGTTACGACGGCAGCGAGAAGAATATGAGTAAAGTCAGCCCTCTAAGACTAGCGGTGGTCGAGGCTGTTCTAGCCGTCAGGTACGTACATTTGCACTGTGTGGCATGTTTTCTTGTGTTTTTTTTCCATTCTGTGTTGCGTAGATCTACCGCACACCCGTACTAATGGCCAGGAAAATCTGATTTCCAAACTATTTGTCGATGTGTTTCCTTGAGGGCGCAACGGGATTGTACTGATTTTATCTGGACAGATAACTCCGGTTTTCCCTGTTTTACGTTGCAATATCCCAAGATCGTTTTAAAAAATGTCGGTTTAGCGCTACGGTTTGTTGCAAAAAAAAGATTTTTCCAAATGTTGAAAAAAGAATTGCTACACAATATCCAGGCTAAAACGTCCCATGTCAAATTAATGTGTCTGCCTGTAATACAATCTATAGGCGTTTTACAGACAGAACCGTAAAAAGACAAATTTTTCGACCTCCTTGTCTCACACAGAACGCTTTGACTTGTTTGTGCCTGTATTGCGGAAGATAGGAATGTGATGAAGAAAAATGTCACCATGTTTTCGGTGAATCTTACAGTTAACTGAGACAAACGCAGAAAACACGGTCCCCGGTATAATGTGGGACGGTATGTTGTTGGTTTCTGAGCGACACGTCATCAAGAGTTCTTACATCCGCCCATTGCCTACATTACTTCAAATCTCATTTAAAAAAGAACTGTCGAAAAGAGAGAACTTAGGCTACCCAGACGTTTATTCAAAGACGTCTGCTACAGGTTTAAGGCTATGTTCACGAGTTTATTTTCTGAAATCATAATATATTTTTCGCATGTCCATAATTCTATCATAATTTTACTATAATCAAGTGGACAACATCGAAAAGATTCCTGCCATTTTCGCGCGATTTGGCCCACTCGACATTCACAAAGAGTAAACTCAAATGTGGTAGAGAAATGACCTTCGGCTGTAGGTTTGTAGCCATGAAATATATTTTGGTGTTATCTTTGCAAGCGGTTGAAAAACAACCTTCTTTCTATGGGGTTGTAGCCATGCAGAGGACATGTCAGCGCTTACATCCGCTTCAGTCCGCACGCACACGTAAACGATACAAGCGGCACTACTTTGAAACCGTTTTGAGTGTATAAAAAGGGTGCAGAAAATATCGTAAGACTAGCTGATCCATTTCGTAATTTTTCCATTATTTTCATTTTACGCACAGTCTACACAATAGACAACAAAACCGCGCCGTTCTTTTTACAGTTGCCTTTCTAATTTATCTATCGCCTCATTTAGTATTCATACCTCCAGTAAACTGCCCGTATCTTTTTTTCTGAGATGGCTTGTGATTTTGAAGAAAAAAAAAATCAAAATTCTTGTAGAAAAAGATCGGCAGACTGATAAATTGTGGCTATCCTAAGTACACGTCAGTGCCAGCATTCTATATCCGCCTGACGTCTACACGTATGGATGGATCGCGAACTATATACAAACGCCGCTGGTTTAAATCGTACGAAAGCACCAGAACTAACATGGCACAGCGTTCCCATTTCTATTTTTTTTGAGTGCACATCGTTTTTTCAAGCCCTATTTTATATCTTTTATTCGTTTTCTTTAATTTGTCATATTTCGTTATGCTTCTGTCTGCATTGTGTCTGGTTACGACTGCACTTGTTCGTCTGGCGTCAGAATTGCACACAAAACGATTAGATAAGTTCTAACCTTTTGTTTTGCAAGATGGCCCTAATAACTTGTAATTTTTAAAAAGATATGTTCAATGTTACAAAAAAGCGGCCCCAGGACTATGCTTTTGCAGCTATCCTAAGTACACGTCAGCGCCCCAACTTTACATCCGTCCCGTCAGCACGTACACATAGATCGTAGCCGACAAGCTATCGATTTTCTGATGCAATAAGGAAAGATGGTGCCAGTCTATAACTTAGTGCCACTATTTGAAACACAAATGGAAGAAAACTTATAGGCCGTATGTATTTGGTTGAACTTACTCTCCAAGCAGAGGTTGAATGGGCAGATCGTCACCGTTTTATCATATGCCGTCATTTTTTGTCGCTAGCCCATTCTAGCGACAAAAAATGACGGCATATGATAAAACGGTGACGATCTGCCCATTCAACCTCTGCTTGGAGAGTAGTTGAACTTACTTCTCTCCATAATTCCATTTTTTAATTCAATTTACCTTATATTTGTCTTCTTTTAGTCAGTGGCTGTGTCTTTCTGGCTACATGGAGCTGGAACAAGTCCGACGTACCGAGGCAAAAATCGGTAGCAAAGACGTGAGCCCCAACATAGCAAAGTAAGTTCACTCTTCAGTTTCATTACCTTTACTAAATTTGTAGCCCAGATGAGTTACATACTGGGTTCAAATGATGTAAACACGGGGACTGTGATGTATAAGTCATCACTCTTTGTTAGGGTGGTAGATAGTGCGGATTGTGCAAAGTGTAATGGCAAGAATAGCATTCATTTCATGATGCGTTTTAGTAAAAGTCTTTCTATAACGGTTATCATATAGCTATACTGTAGGTCGTTATACGCCAAAAAAGCAATTACTCAAACAACTGGATATGATTTTAGAAACGGTCAGACGTTTCAAGTAGCATCCACTACTTTTCGTCAGTGACTGTGAGCAAGATCAGTTGAACAGCAGGTTTATAACTACGAACTATGAATTGATATGCAAATAAGGAGAAGACAAATTTTTAGATAGTCCAATAGAAAGCAAATTAGACAACTCAAGACAAGGTTGAAGTAAAAGGGGACAATAGCTCCTATTGTTTTAATATAGGAGCTAAAGCTGGTTTGCCCCCAAGGCTATGTCCCAAGTGCCAGACAGTTCCACCCTTAGCCCTCCTTTCCTGTTGAGGGTTGGATTGTATATCCTCTCATATATTGCCTCCCTTACTCCACGTTCAAACCAAAATCATATCCAGTTGTTTGAGTAATTGCTTTTTTGGCGTATTTTAATACCTGGATGTCTAATCTTCATCGACGTGTAGGTCGTTATGTACATAATAATGAATTGAATTTGGTGCCTTCTTATGGTGAATTTTTCTCACCATTCGGTTTTATATTGAATGACCGAATAGTGGCCAGGAAAAACTGTTTCACAAAGAATCTGTAAATGTGTTACGTATACCCTGAGGGTGCAACAGAAATATGTTCATACTAATTTTAGCCGGACAATTTGCTGGAATTTTTTCAGACATCAGATTTACAATTGTATGGTAAGCGTCACAGTCCTTTGAAAGACTTAAGATATTTGCTTAATATGTTGTCAATTTCCAGAACATAACTTTTCATGTTAAATCGATGTGTCTCCTTGTAATGTGGTCATTTTACATGCAGAACCAGCAAATGTCTCGACCTTCTTGTTTCACACAGACAATAGATGTTACATTAACCCATGTCTACCTGGAGCAACACTGCGTCAAATCGCATTAAAATTATCAAAGAAAGAGACTATGGATAATTCGGACACTTATTTAAAACCTCTTGTGACAGGTCTATGTTTCCAAGGTTTTCAGAAATCGTAATGTTTTGTCCATATTTCCATTATTCTATCTCGATGGACAGGATTGCAACACAAGGCAGTTTTTGTTGATAATTTTTAAAGCAATTTTGCCCAATCTAAGCTAAAAAGTGGACAAAAACACCTCCATGGTTTGTACCCGTGCAAAATACACGTTAGTGCTTATATAATAACATTGTATCCGCCTCATTGCGCACGTGCATTTACACGTGAACAATGCAAGCGCTGCTAAATCAAGCCTTCTCAATGCTTCTTTTTTTTTCAATACCATTTTTCTTATTTTACTTAGAGTGCACACAGTATTTTTGATACAAGATATGTGCATTTTGTAGAATTATAATATATCTACCTTGTCAAGTTTCTGTAAATACCTACTCGGTTGCTGACCTCGGATGCTGGAGTGCCACAAGATGAAACAAGTTTCCGAAAATTATTTTGTTGGAAGATGACCCTATTAACTTATAATTTTGAAATAGATGTCTGATGTTACAATAAAATGAGTCCTAGACTATGCTTCTGCAGCTATCGTAAGTACACGTCAGCGCTCCCATTCTACATCCGTCTCACCAGCACGTATACATAGATCATAGCCGCTGAACAATTGATTTTATGATGCAATTCATGACTTCATTTCACCATCCTTAACTATAGAAAACGCTGGCGATTAGGCAGTCATCTCGGCTAAATGGCCAGAATATCAATATGTACATGTCGTTAGAATATTGTTATAGCTCGTTATGCTGTCCATGTTAAGAATTCTTTTATGATGTCTTGTCTTTGTCAGCAGGGCTAGCCTGTTTTCTTAGCCATAGACTAGTTGGGCATCCCTGGCATTATGTCCTGAACAGCCAAATCAATAAATAGATGGCTAGAAAACAATATCTGATTCTGCTTTGTTTGGTTTATTACTACTGATTTTATTTCCTTTCTTGCTTACAAGTCGATCTCAAACCCATCTCCCGGTGTTTTTTTTACAGAAATTGTTTTGAAACAGTTGTTTCATGCTCGTGGCATTTGGAAAATTAAAAGGTAATATTTCAGCGTGCATTTCCTTTTCACGGTATCTTCATTAGCTTACATGTACATGTACTAGCGTTATAGCATATCTAACTTGCAATGATTCCTTTAATTAAGCTAGTAATGCTATCATGTATGATGGAGCGATTTTGTAATCATCTATTTATTTTTCCACGTGAACTTGTACCATATGAGTTTAGCATAGCGATACTCTGAATTTTCTCTTTCTAATCGACAAAGTTTAATCTGACTTCACGAAGATTATTGCTGAACTTTCTTGCAACATGAAAGGCAGGAATTGCAAAATATAACTTACATTTTAGTGAAGTTCCGTTGATTTTTTGGCCTGATTCTTTCATGAAACATTTCTAAATTTAACATGAACAATCACGCTCTCTAAGTACTCATTTTAAAACGTTTCAAGTATTAAAGAAATTATTGAAAAGTCACACATTACATATACTTTTCATCATGGGTTATGGACCATGGATGCAAGTTTTCTGTTTATTGTGTCACCTATTGCTAGCCGTAAGTAAAAGTATTGACTTCAGCTTGTTCTATGTCTGACTGTAGAATATCAACGACAAAACAAAGGCATGCATGAAGATATTCTGTATTCAAAGCTATGAGACCATTAGGTTCACAAAGATTGGTGACTTTGCTAATCAATTTTGCATAGTATGATATCAGATTTTGATTCCAAATAATTCTGTTATACTTGAATTAATGTATTTTAGTATAGATGTAAAAGATGGATGTATTGTATGAAGCGCGCGTTTGTTGCCGAATAATAAACCCGTCGTTCGTTATTTGAACATGTCAGTATTTCTTTAATACTAGTACTTTTGAATTTCCTCTTTTTATACAAGTTTTTTTTTTACTTTGTACAGTGTTATGTTGTATCAAAAGCGATCGCTTCGAGAACTAAAAGAAATTCTATTCTTTGTACTACGACCAAAAAATTTGTAGCCTAGATGACTCAAATTAGCAATATTGGTAAATTTATGTTTTAAAGCAGAACAGGAAGCTACCAAAACTAGAATTGTGATTTGAAAAGTATCTGATAACAAGTTTGGCAAGTTTCATTGCTCGTAAAAGAGGTTTGTGAGGGGCATTACATGTACATTTTGATTACTGGCGTTTCACGTGTTGTATACAGTATTGTTTAAACCTGATGTGTTGAAACAATACATGGGTCTACCTCATGTCAAAACTGCATTTACCAGTAGTAGCTTTGTCGTCTCACAATTAAATATGAAAACATAAACAGCCGACACAACAAAAGAGACTGTAGTCATGGATTTTGCTGCTTGCGCTTTTCTTTTAATGCCTATTTGAAATATGGTGCTCCTTATGTATTCAGGATTTGTATGGAAGAAAGTCTATACAAGGACATATGAAAGAAAAGACGTTTGGTAATAAGTTATTGGAATACAGAACTGGATGAAATTGTAACATAGTTATTATCACACTATATGCCATGGATTGCAATAAGATGTGTGGAAAGTTGTAGCAAATTCGAAATATGGTATGCAAATCCTGGGCATTACGCCATCCATATCTGGTGGATTCATTCCTACGTTCAATAGCTTTGTCTTTTCTGCACCGAAATTAAAGAATAAATGCGATATCTTGGATAAATACGATGATCTACTTGAAATTCTATCGCCACGTGGAACATGACAAAGGACCTTTCCACCTTCTCTCACTTGTCCAGATGGTAACAATATTTCTGAAAGTGCTTCTAGTCTAAAACAATGGTCTTTATCATTCAGTGAACGTTCTGTCATGATCTTTCTACGCAGCCCTTTGTCGCAATGTCAAAGTATAACACTTTTCAGATATTTTCCTAGAGCTACACCTACAGTTCTTTGTTGACAATCCTGCCCATGATGCCAACGCAACTCTCCCCTCTTTGACTGACAGTTTACCACATGATGTTGTTGTTATGGCGTCATACTTGTATTTCATCCAATTTACAGCCTGTTTGCCATGTTCTTACAATGTGCGCTATATGCTTGTAGTTTCTACTTAGTGATGTCCCATCTTACGTTATTTCTTCATCGCTAACTGGCTTTCTATTGTCTAACTACGATGTAGAATAATGTAAATATTGCAATTGACTACCGTATCTTTGAGTGATGTTCATATGCAATCGGCTACTTACATCCATCAAGGTTTTCCCAAGTTTTCTACGAACATTTCTCAGTTGCTGTGCATCGGAATTGATGTTAGCATCTGATGCATACTGTTTAGGTGGTATTTTTCTGAAACTTTACGATTATGTGTTCATCTCTTCATCCCAGTTTCATATCCCACTCCTATGACTATAAGCATCTCATTCTAGGCAACTACAGGAAAACAATAAAATGCTACATGCTGATGACATGAAGTCTTTCAACCGAGCCATTCGGTACCTCAAGTGACATTACATTAATTTCGAAAGAAGACGACAGAAATGTGGTATGGGTAGAACAGGTAAGGGTGTTTCATGCATGCAACCTCCTTCTCCTGACCAATAAATGAAGAAAAAAATGGTATGCATTGCTGAGTTAGAAAGAGAATGTGTACCAAGGTACATGTAGGGAGGTTACTTATAACGATAGAAAATTCCAATGTTCTGAGGAGAGAAGAAACACTTGAGATTCAGCTTTTTAGATCTTGACCAACAGTCCTGTCAAACAGCATGTTTTCCGATAATCGTTGTTCGTCCGTTAGGGGTTCCGCGGTGGTCGTATCTCGTTATATCAGTCCGTTTGGGTTATTCCATGCTCGTATCTATCTAGTCGTATCAGTCCGTTTGGGTTATTCCATGCTCGTATCTCGTTATATCGGTCCGTTTGGGTTATTCCATGGTCGTATCTCGTTATATTAGTCCGTTTGGGTTATTCCATGCTCGTATCTCGTTATATCAGTCCGTTTGAGTCGTATCTCACCATATCAATCCGTTTTGGTTATTCCATGGTCGTATCTCGTTATATCAGTCCGTGTGGGTTATTCCATGCTCGTATCTCGATATATCAGTCCGTTTGAGTCGTATCTCATCATATCAATCCGTTTTGGTTATTCCATGGTCGTATCTCGTTATATCTGTCCGTGTGGGTTATTCCATGTTCGTATCAGTCCGTTTGTGTCAATCCGTAGTCGTATCCTTTCATATCAGTCCGTTACGCCGTGGTCGTACCACCAGCCTCCATCTAGCCTACGGGCACGTAGTGTTCATCCTCATACTCGCAGTAGTGCTCTTCGCAGACACATTCTGTGATGATGCGGTGAGTGTAGTAGAAGGACTGCTGCGTCTCGCAGTACATGGGGACGTGCTCTTCCTCAAACGCGCTGGCAGTGCAGCAGCGACACAGGTCCCTCACCATAGTACCTGGAGCGAGACAAAAGACACCGTCATCGATATACCGCAGTGTGACAGTTAAATTATCCGGTGCAATGGCCGAGTGGGTGGAGTGTTCGCCCTACATACGGTAGGCCGTGAGTTCGATCCCCGGCCGGGTCATACCAAAGACCAAAAAATTGTACATACTGCTTTCTCTGCTTAGCACTAAGCATTTGGGAAAGAGTATGGCAGTTAAACACACACCACTACCAGTGGACTAGCCCACTGCTGTAGTGACTTGCACACAGTTTTGTGGCCTAAGGGCTTTGGGACCGGAGATGGGCGTCGCCTTAGGCTTGGGTCACATTTCCAAGCCGGGGCCCGACAGGGCTGTTTGAGAAAACAAAGAATAAAACATGCATATCAAGAATATACATAGCGTATGGAAGGGAGTAATCTTTAAAAAGTTTTGTGTGTTTTGTTGTCTTTTATATCATAGTTTTCGTTCCCAAAAGCCCAAGAAGGGCCACATAGGGGTCACGCCCGAAAGTGCAAAAAAAAAAAAAAAAACAGTCCGTCAACTATCCGGCCCCTTTTCCCAATTTTGACCGAAGCATAAGCATTGTATGCACTATTTGCTATCATCTTGTAATGGTCTGAAGCTACACAAAGCAAGCACGCTATGCATGAGGCAATTGCAACGGCACTGTAACAAGCGGTTATACATAAATCAAAGGGAAAATAAAACCTACTTGGCGCACGTTCGCAGATAAATGGCAAGGACCAGCCGCAGTCCTCAGTGATGAATAGGCCATCAGGCGCGGAAGCTGCACAGCGCTCTGTGTTACTTATGGACTTCCAATTCCTGTATATGGGCAGAAGAAATTGAGTTACATGCATGAAGATCCAACCACATTAATCTACTTTCATTTCTCTCTCGGACGCCACTTCAAATAAAAACAAGTTATAGTAAAAGGACGATAGATACTACAAATGAATACAGGAGCACAACACACCAGGTCCGATATGCATTTTATTAACTGGGTAAAGAAGGACTTCATTCATCTGTTGGTGCCAATATTGACATATGAGTATTTTCCGGTCAACCCATGTTTTCTAAGTGGTACATATCAGTACCAATCATCAGGCAGGAAGAGAGGAACATGTTTTTTTCTATCCAGCACAGTACAGAAAAAATGCAGCGGGCGAATCTGTGAACTGTAAAAGGGTAGAGACCAATTGTGCTCCCATTGCCGTTTTCTTGTCGTAAGGGCTGTGGGTTATCCTCGAGCATAGTGTCAAGTAGCCTGGGAACAAGACTAGGACCGGGCTGCTAGCGATTCCCTTCGGCGGCCCGAGACAGTCAGCCTGCCCGATCTAAATTAACGCCCCGATGAGTTGTAGCAAACCACTACACCTCAACACACCCATCCCTAGTTCCTCAACTTTCTATCGGGATATTGAGCATTCTAAGCGCTTGTCCTTGTATCTCGGTCCATGCTACAGCTTTTGCTTTGTTCCAGTTAAGACCCATCCTCTCCAGATCCTTGGTTTTTGTTCTCCACCAGTTCTTTGCAGACCCCTACGCCATACAAAAACGGGAATAGAATTACTTACGTGTTAGGTCCAGCTGCCATTCCATCTGTCCACGTCCATTGGCCTGTTTCTGGGTCGATCGCCAGACCCACCCACAGATCCTTTGTGCCCGTATAGTTTGCCAGGAGTTGTAGAAGATATGCCTGTCCACGAAAAGAGGTAAATGTGTTAGTGTCGAGTGTACAGTGGCGTCGATTCGCTAGTGGCTAGACTGACGGAAACAAGATTGAGAGGTCACGGGTTCAATCCCTGGTATTCCTGGCTAAACGTGGGGTCCTTGGGCACACCGTGGCATGTCCCTACTCTTTTTCGAAAGGAGTTATGGGTTCCTTTACGTGCGTGGGGTGTGGCTCTCCCCAAAAATGGGACCTCCATTTAACGTCCTATTCGAGGAACGTCCCTAACCCGAAATGAGCTAGGTACTCATTTACACCTGAGTGAAGTGAGGAAAGTCGTGTTAAGTGCCTTTCCCAAGGACACAACGTCGGGGCGCATGTCCAGACATGTCTGGGGGCAGCCCGGGATCGAACTCGGGTCCCCTTGTTTGACAGTCGAATGTTCTAAATATTACAAAATACGACGCCTCCAATACCCTTCCCTAGACACAGCGGATAATAAATCACTTCCCCAAGGCCTCACAAAGGCAATGCACTGTATACATTTACCTTTTTTTATAGTATACGAAGGACAGGTTATCTCATATCACACAAATTGGTTCTTTCAGAACGGAATATCTGAATGTATACAAAAGCTGTTCTAGACTGGATACCAGGCTAGAACACTAACGTCCATTTCTACGCCAGGAGGTTGAATCCTAGCGTATCCCTTAAATGACAGTGTCAATATGTGGGGCATATTGAAACTTGAAACTTGATTTCAGTTAGAAGCACCTTTCCTTATGTTTTCCTTTCCATGTTTTCTACATTTCTTTTGAATATAGATATTGCGCTGTACAATTGTTTTTCAAAGGTTCCAATGGTGTTTTTTTTTTCTTCAATTTTACTCATATCAATTTCTCTTTCGAAGTTCTTCCTGGGTTTCAAGCCTTACCTCAAGCCTTACGTATTGTTCCATCTTTGGTATGATGTTATGATTTTGTTCCTGGTTGTAGAAATTGGTGGAGGTGAATAAAGTGGTGAAAAAAAGAGCCTTACCTCCTTGTCTGCCGTTGAAAAGCTTGCAAGCCGTCCTCCTAACTCCGCGCAGCGGTCCGTTGCACCCTGCTGCTCCCGTTCCTCGTCTATGACCTTGTAGCAGCTGATGTCATCATCCGTGTGCCAGTCAGCTGGGCAGTGTGGTGCCGATGCTGTAAACAGAGAGCGGTACATTACAGCACAGCTCTCAAACCTCATGTTTGGTCTTATTATGATCTAAATACGTCCCACCATTCTAGGTTGGTCACACCAATCAAGGATTTGACGAAACTTTATTGACGCAACAAAATTTGCTGGGACTGCCATTCGTTCTTCTACAACTATGGATATACAATAGCACACTGATTTTATCATTATATCAAATGATGATTATATCAAGAAATGCGTATCAAGAAAATACACAATATATGGCTAGGAGTGATTTTTTTGCGTTTTGTGTCTTTTGTTCTCTTTCATATCAAATTTTTCGCAGCATGAGGCATGCAGAGAATACTGGTCATGAATTCAAATATGTTTTAACCCACGGAATTTTCGACAATCATATACCAAGCCGTCAAGGATCACAAGACAAGACAGACGGATTCTGTATACGCAAGACGTACTGTAAATGCAAAAATGTTCTCGGTGGTTTTATGTTCGCGGTTTCCGCGGCGACCGTTTCACCGCGATCTTAAAGCCAACGCAAACATTTTGTCCAATACTGTAGCAGTATGTGACTTCAGCACTGCCGCGAACTTAAATACACCGTGAACACACCATTTTTGCCTAAGCGCGAAATGAAAACCACGCGAACTTAAATGCATTTACAGTATTCACGACTGCTTTGTCGTGACCATCATGCAGACACACCTGGGGAATCGCCAAAAAAATAGCTAGAGCACTCACGGTGAAGGGTGGCTTGAGAAGTGCATCT
Organism: Branchiostoma lanceolatum; assembly: GCA_035149815.1. NCBI lineage: Eukaryota > Metazoa > Chordata > Leptocardii > Amphioxiformes > Branchiostomatidae > Branchiostoma > Branchiostoma lanceolatum. Next base: position 3,547,131 of record CM068883.1, on the reverse strand, counting down.
GCCTTCACAGTATGTGTGCAGAACTGCCTCCGTACTCAAACAGTCCATGCCTTCCTCGTCATAGTGAATGACGTCTGTGTAGTTGTACGGCTGACACTCTTCCTCTGGTGTCCCCTCCCTTCTAAAGCCTGCAGAATGCAAAATAGTCAAAACCTTTGTTTGCATTGACGGTTATCGCTTTCTACTTTGCTACTGGAGGGATCGGCTTTATTCCGGATTTCTAGTTGAAGTGAAGTTAGAGATGAAGCTGTGGCTAATCAAGAGGGCTGCGGGGTCGGTATTTGAGATGCTTTGGGGGGGGGGGGGGTTCTTAAAAATCAAACATTTCTGCTTCTCTTATCGGGTCAGTTAGACCTCACTGTTAGTGGGCAAATGGGCTAGTGTCATGATGTTGCTAACCTAGGGTAAAGATGTTGTTACAGTGATATTTGTAACCCGTAACCTCGGAGCGGCCTGTCTTGGGGTCTTGTTACGTGGTGATCATTGAGTAAAAAAAGGGAAAAAATCGTTTCAATTTGTTTGTTCAATGATGAAAACAATGATGAGCTGGATGTCGGAAAAAAACAAACTATTGCTCAAACATGAAAATAAAGACAGATGGGAAACTCTGCATATTGGTTCACACAGTTTCAGGGAGTGAATTTAATCAGATTCTACTTTTTTCCCCAGCTCGCTACTTTCATATTCTGCCTGCTTGCCTACCTGCCTACGTGCCAGAAATTTGCCCCTTCACTGCATGAAATGACCGTGCGGATACTGACGGATACAGGCGGATACAGGCGGATCCAACGTGACTAACGGATCCGACTAACTCCACACGGGATTTGGAATATTTCCGGAAGAATCCCTGTACGTATCCGCCGGGATCCGAGGCCATTTCATGCTTGCTTTCCAGATGGATCCTCCAAGAAATCAGGACACATTCATCTTCACCCTCATAAAAATGTCCAGGAACAAAGGCCTCCGTATCACACTTACATCTGTGCCTCTCACAGCAGGTGCCGTTGGGCCCTCCTTCATAGTATGTTTCAATGATGTATGTTTCTGTGTAACAGAACCACGGTAGTGGTTCTTCGGGCAGACAATCATACGGAGTGCATGATCTTATCACCATTGGCATGCTGAAGGGCGGCGTCGGCAGTTCCAAGCATTCGCACGTGGTGCAATTGTCTCCCGGGAGTCCATAGACATCTCCTACCTGATGGAAGGAAAGAGATGATGAAATCAATACAGATTCAAGCACCAGTCATTTTCGGGTTCAAGCGCCACTAACTGACCAGTCTAAATGTCCGGACCTTTTAGCCTGGCTGTTATGGCATGTGGACTGGCGGGCCCGGGTTCGATCCCCGTGAGCCTGGAGACTGTTCTACTCGTCTCTAGTGTTTCAGTTTGATAAAAGAATTTGCTGCAGACAGATGTCCAAGCAATTACAATAGGGTATATTTATTATTAGATAGCTTTTCACACTAGTTAGACTACTACATGTACATGAATAGTTTAGGCGCGATAAGTCATATCGTGTGAACCGTGTGTCTATACGCCTGTGTGTAGTTGAACAATGCAGATGCATAATGTCCGACTACATGTAGCTAAATGTTCAATTACGGTGGTAATTCGGTGGTTATAGGAAACGACCACTCCTTTACTTATGTCACCACATACAACAAGCAATATATACTGTAGAATGTAGAAATTTCCCGGCTGTTTTATGCCTGTGGATTTTGCGTTGACCTCACCTCTTTACCGCAAACTTAAAACCATCGCGAAAATTTGTATTCTATCTACTAACCACCTACCCCTTTGTCAAAGCAATCTCATCGTGCAGTATGATATGTGTTGGAGGCATCTGTTTCGGTGGCAGAACAGATCAAACGCCGAATACATTTTATGGTACTGTAGTACTTTACATGTACATATAACAGTGACAGTTGATCACAACAGCACTGTCGGTGGCGAATAATATGTGCGTCTATATATAGCACACTTGCTGAGTCAATAGTTATAGTTGATGTAAATGTAAACCTGTACTGTACTGCTTTCGACTTCCTTCATAGGCGTTCCACAATATACCTGTATCGCTACTATCGTTTCAACCGCGAACTTAAAGCAACTTCAAACTCACCATTTACTCCCTACCGCGAACCTAAATGAATTTACAGTATGGCATTTATATAAGGAGAAATTCAAACTCTACAACTGGATGAAAATTCGGAGATTTATTTCCGGACGTTTCGAGTGACATCCATCACTCTTCTTCAGCGTCACTAAAGAGAGAGTGTCTAACGTCTAAGAAGAGTGTCTAACGTCTAAGAACGTCTAAGAAGAGTGATGGATGTCACTCGAAACGTCAGGAAATAAATCTCCGAATTTTTATCCAGTTGTAGAGTTTGAATTTCTCCTTATATATTGTTTACCTGGATGTCTAACCTTCACAAACGTAGTATGGCATTTAGTTATGAATGTCATGATATAGCAAGTATTAAAACATCATCATAGATTCTTAATGTGGATGTTTTGGAGCTTTTTTTTAAAAACCCACCGCCCATAATGTGATTATTGTACGAACAAGTGTTTGGTTATCCTTAGTGACTGACTAATTTTGTCGCCCTCATAATCAATATGAAAAGCGGGGTCCAGGTCAACGTTGCCTGACTGTATGCTTATGATAAAAAAAAAGAGACGTAGTGGTGATGTAACTTACCCCGTAGAATATTTCATCGCCAGACAAACTGACTTCACAGCATGGAATATATGTACAGCTTCCACAACATATTCCCGGCATTGTGCTTGGCGTGTACACCATACACTGAAACAACATCCAGGAAAAAATAATCAGGAATTGATGCATTCTTATATTATACTTTATATTATCTACCAAAGGCACTTTTTATCTTGTATTTTATCGGTACTAGTAGGATGTAAGCAACAACATTCGTGACAGCTGTGCGGTGCGTTGAAAGACGACAACACATTAGAGTACAGTGTGGTGAAGCTCTTGACTACTTTAGTTATTCAATGTGATAATGATGTACAGAACATTGACTTCAAAAATTGAAGAAAGCCTAGAGAGAACGTTAACTTCTTTGGAGAAAAGAAAATAGCTACTCACCGGATCTGAGCAGGTTGTATTGCAATCTTCCGCAGGGTAACATTCGATTTGATGCAGGGTACCACCATGTTCGTGGTTTTCTTCTTCCACTGCTTCCAGACAAGAGCACACCACGCATCCAAAGGCAGCATACCAGACATCTCCAGGCTAGACAGGTCAAAAGAAGCAGATGTTTCATGAGCTAAATAGTTTTACTTAAAAACCACACATACATACATACACAGCTTGCTGCAGTATCGTGGAAAAACGCCAGGTGAACCATCTTAAAACTTACCTTCCGTTCTCACAACCGCTATTGGCTTACTGAAAATCATGAAGATCCACCCACAGTTTCTCAAGTTATGCTCTTGACATACATACATACCATGCCCAAGCCAAGCCATGGCCTAACTGAAAACATAACCCTTTCGGTGAAGGTAATGAGTGTACAAAACTTAGTAATGATTAATGAGTGAACATTGAACTTCAACAAGTTTTCGAGTTGCTTCTTTAGTAGTTACACCGAAATGATGAAATCTAAAGAGTCAGTCTTGTACTTCTCACCAGAAAAAAAAACAAAACAAGTTTCCTTACCATGTAGAATGTTTCACCTATTGGTGTGTCGGGAGGTAGAGGAATTCCCAGCTGTGTAATGTAATCCACAAAGTCAGAATCTTCATAGATGCAGTAGTCCGGTAGTGGCTCTGAGAAAAGGTTAAAAAAGTAAAGTCATCTTCTATTCAGGTGAAAGATGATGCCTCTTTTTCAATTTGCTAGTAGTTTAATGTGACTCACTCTTATGGATAGGTGCACTGAATTGTTTTACCTGCAGCGTTTTAACTCCTGAAGGTTTGCTCAATGACGGGAACGAAGGCTTATTGTCTGAATCTGAATCTATATAGCCGGTATAACCGCCATTAGCGTAACGCACCAGCTTTGCAGGCACGCGGCGCGACATGTCCGATGGCAAATGCTAACTAGAGTGCCCAATAGAGGGCTCGAACTTTAACCGTCTGGGTCTGAAAATGTCCCATGTGGTGGTTGGTATACTATAATTAGGATAGTAATTACAGGAAATGGACTATTGAGTCTGAAATAGCATAAAGGATCAGGACCTGATTTTGTAGTGCAGGGAATACAATTCCTTTTTTTTTCATCAAATAATTAAAAGTTAATAATCTCAGATAACATTCGTTAGTAGAGCAATTTCACTCTGGAACTCTCTTCTTAGTAATATCCGCACATCCCTCACCGCCAGCTCCTTCAAAAAAGCTGTACATCACTCGGCAACAAATACTCTGAAAATGATGACTGACTTACCTCAAATCTTAGATGATTCAGATGACATATTGTATAATCTGAGCAACCTTCGTAATGTGAACCTGAAATTTTGGCTTTGTTTATCATTTTATATGTAGCTTAGTCTCGTTGTTTCTTTTCGATATGCGCTCCAGTTTTGTGCTGTTTTTTGTTTCTTCTATGTAATTTAGTCTTGCGCTTTATGTACGCCTTCATGAGTGTTTTTACGTGCTTTGTGAAATTTGTAATGAATTTTGAATATTGTTTCCAAGGCTAAACCTTTGTAGTAGCATTCGGCTAGTTGCGTAGCCCTGGCTGTATTGTTCTTGCAACCAAATAGATAACTCAAATCAAACTTACCACATTCATTGGTAGTGCAGTTACAACCAAAGTTGAAAGGCACCTCCACTACTTCATAACCCTTGAAAAGAAAAAAAATTAGATTTTAAGAATGGGGGCTCATTTTGTGTTTTATATGTTTTACTTTGTGATGTTTGGAGAAATATATGACGTGTTATTGTATAAAACTGATCTCCTTATTCAAACTTTAGTTGGAGGAATAGTTACAAGCTTAATGTACTTTTTACTGTAACTTTGTGATGAAAATGAGTTGACTAGTATGGCAATTAATTCAGCGAGTTATATTTCTCTCTAAATACAAGTAACTAGTAGAAGAAAAACAATCGATAGAAACTTACATCGTCACATGTTATGTTTGGTGGCATTGGACAATCGACGCACACTGCAGCACAAAAGAAACAATAGAATAGTCATTCACATACACAGCTGTCTATTTATGAGGACATTTTGTCGAAATAATAGATAAATAAAACAATACCAAAAAGCCTAAAGGATGAGTATTACGGTTGCCTTTTTTTTTTTTTTTTTTTTTTGCAGTTAGCTGATGTGGAAGTTGATGTGGAGCTAGATCTCAGATACCATTTCCTCAAGTAATATCATGCTTCATACGAATAATATCTGAAACGACAACTCTAATAAATCCGCCCTGAAATTCTCACTTATCATGGCTACCAACCATTGCGAACTAGTCATGCATGAAGCCCTTAAAACTTACTCTCATGACAAAATAGCATGCACTATAGTACTACTCACCACAGGTGTAAATGGAACAACAGTCGGTTGGGGTTTCTTGTAGCTCCTCAAAGGGATTACATACAGGTATGATCGGGTCACACGTACTAGTGTCGCAGACTGATCAAACATAGACAGTTAAGTGTTTGGCAAAAGTGAGTCAATGCAAAACTTTAATACAGCATTAGGACTACAAAATACAATGAAGCCATTCATGCGATTTTGAAAATCAAGCATTTCGCTGACACGACCAATAAATGTTCTTAACAATATCATTGTTGGTAGCAATGTGCCGAAGGTTGGTAATAAGACAGTATGTTATCTAAGTTCCTTTTTTACATCAATGTGTATTTTGCGTAATGTATTTGTTATGTCTCGCAACTTTGATTGAATTTCTCGCAACTTTGATTGAATTTGATGTAAATAACTTTATTTGAGGTTTTCCCCCAGGTCTCATTGAAAATCGCCAGCTGGTGACATGATTTCTTCTTGTGAAGTAATGAAACAAACAAACAAACAAACAAACAAACAAAATAACAAACAAACAAACAAAATAACAAACAAATACACTTTACTTTGAAATAACCGACATATGACCTATTGGTGTAAGCTATTAACAGAATTGATGATATTGTAAGTATGTTTGAAAAGAAACATGCGTCTTTCAAAGAACCTGGCCTTACAGTCAGGTAGACAGCAATGCAAAGAGACAAATCAGGGCCCCTTTGGAAATTTGACTGATGTATGAATCATAGTTTATGAACAAAGGTAACATGACTCCTGACATATGACGTGTTTAATGACAGTGACTTACTGCAGTCATAGACTGGTGCGCAGTCGTCCGTATCCTGTACGTTGATTACGACATGCCCATAGCCACAAACTGGAACATCCGGAGCTTCGCAGGGATTCTCACAGGCTAGAGAAAATTGTAGGGTTTGAATTTAAATTGTAGAATAATTGAAAGTTTATTGCAAATTGCCCGTAGGCCAATTGCAGGTACATGCAACATGAAGAGAACGGACAGACAATAATGAACAATATAGCATGTTACAACTCTAGTTTAACTACTGACACTAAAGCCCAACTAAGTGTGTTGAACTTATTTTTTCGAGACAGTGGAAGACTAATGATCCCACTTTTTCTGCTGATGTGCGGGTTCTGTACTAGTTGTACCTTCTCACAGAATTGTGTAGAATGAACCAGAACTAATGAAGTCCATAGCACAATAGATAATAGTGGATCTTGATATTATCAGTATGTCTTTATCTTTCTTGCCGTTGTATTTGATCAAATCGTTGTCAGCTTCGATAAATCTAACATCTTAAGATTGTTTCATAAAACAACTTACAGCAAAAGTACAAGGCTGTCCAAAATTACAAAACAGGATCTATAAGCACAGGTACCAGGAAATATAACAATTTCATACAATTATTGCAATATGCACAGAACCCCTTGCGACTTGATTATCACTAATAAATAACAATTCATAGATCAAATCACATGCGACCCCCATAATAGATTCATCTGTTAGATAATGTGGTGACACTTACAAGAAAGAAGCAGAATTTCTTACCACACTCGTACTCTGGACAGCAAGGGTCAAAATCTTCCACATTCTTCAAGATTTTACAGTACCCTTCGCAGACTGGAACCTCTACATGTTCACAGTACACATGCTCACAGTGAAAGTTGTTGGGACCATAGCAAGTACAGATCTGGCAGCTGTCACCGCCTGGGACCCATGTGGAGTTGATCTGAAAAGAAAATAGCTCAGTTAGGCCTCACTCTCAGTGAGTTGAGGTTATCTCAGTCATAATGTTCTTGACTCAGAGAGAAGAGATGCTGCCCTAGTTTAACTAATGTAACCCTTAATCTTATAGTGGCATTTGTAGCGTGTTATTTTGTGACCATTGCAACGTTGAGTGCAAAAACAGTCCGAGGATGAAGACTGGATTTGAACAATACTATCAGTCAGACTTCAATTTTCATCCCCGCCCTCCCTTGCTGAACTTCTTCTATGTATTCTATCAAAATATGTCTTAGAACAAAGTTTGATTAGTGATGTTCTTACGTATAGAACTGAAATGAGTCGTTCGTTTATCATCTAATAGTAAAGCACATTTTAGACGCTATTGTTGATTTTATGGTTTTCTTCTTAACTGTTTGGTTATTCTAGAATACACAGTTTACATTGTGAAGTTGTCATTACATACAATTCTAATCATTTAGTAACAAGAGGCCTTTCTTACCGGCACATGGTTGCCTTGATCGTCCACACAGTGCACTGTGGATGAAGCAGAATAACATCACGAAGGTTTTTGGCAACATCTCCAATGATGATGATTATATAGGCAGTAAGACAGTTATCTAAGACTCTATGTAGTTTGCAAAATGCACTTGCTTTTCTATCTTGATCTTTCCACTCGTACAAATAGAAAACAATCCTACATTGTATGTCCGTGTAAAGAAACCTACACACTGTAGGTGAGAGTATGTTCATTTTTCAATGTCTTCAAAGAATCTCAAGTCAACAATGGAAAAATAGACGCCATTGTCTATTAACCTTACCTTAGCTTTGCACAGCTCTAACTCTACCTGACGTCTAGTGCTGTTGAAAGCTAGTTAGCAATGATGCCCCCACCATACTTACTGACAAGATTTTCACTCCATAGTAGGTGGACGAAAAAAAGAGCTTTTAAACACATCAATCCTCAGTTGATTACACTGGTAATTTTTTTTTTACTTGCCTGTTTCTTGTTCTTCCGTGACTAATTTCATCAGCTTGGAGAATAGCAAAGTTCTTTCATTCACAACCAAGTATTTACATGAGCCAACTATTATCTTCATCAGGGTAATACTGACTGGTTCACTGTGCACTAAAGCTAGGTATTACTGCCAACAATCCAGACGCAAATGTAAAGTATTGTTACATTTGCGACTGGATATTGGTAAGCAAAAATGGTAAGATGATGCGGTTCCAAATGTAAAATATTGTTATATGTATAAAGATGACAGGCGGTCATCGAAACGTTGACTCATGTAAATGCTTGGTTGTGAATAAAAGAACTTTGATCTTCTGTAGCTTTTCTGGATGGACACATTATGGTCAGCTAAGATTAAAAATAAAAATAAAAGATTCCAAACTCACGGCACTCCTCTTCGGGAACACACTGGTTGGTGTCCTCGTCCAGCACATACCCATCAGGACAGAAACAGCCATCTTGTATCGTGTCGCTGTCGTCACAGTGGCCGGTAGGATTGTCGCATGTTCGATGACACGTGCAAGACTGCTCTACCAGACTCCCAGAGCAGTTCAAAGCTGGGATAGGGATGAATATAGTGAGCATTGTGTAAAATAAAGATGTGTCCCATTTCGACGAAAGGAGTTCAGAAAACATGAAAACAATACAAGAATAATTATAATAAAAGATTTCCTGTGTGTGAAACAAGTTTCAAATATCATATAAGTAATAATCGTGTGTGAAAAGTGGTGGAAGACGAAACTATTTCCAATCCACCATGAAAAATGCTAAGATTTTTCTGGTGGAGGTGATTTATAGTGATTTTGTGCCCCTAAATGACTCTTATATTCTCTGAAGAAAATCTTAGTGCTTCAGTATCACTTACTATACTACATCAATTCATTTCTTTACTTTTTGGATATCTAAGAACAAACAAAGTTAAATACAAACAAACACGCAAGGTGAAAAAAGAAAAAAAAGTGGATCTGAATGTATGCAGGTACAGACTTCCCCTTTGGATCTATTTTCATTGTCATATTTGAATATAGAATTACATTTTCAAATCCAAGAACCATAAACTGAATTTGCCTGGTATTTAAAATGCCTGCGTAAGAACTTGAAGGAGAAATCGTTGTTGGAGACTTACAGCAATGTGGCAATTCCATCCGCCAATCTATGCATATAGGTTCGTCCTGCCGTCGGGATTCTTCAAAGCAGCTGGTGACGTAGGCTTCGATTGACTGGCACTCAGAAATACAACGCGCCACGTCGTATCTACAAGCCACACGAAACGTCTCTGGATCCACAAACTTGAAGCACTCTTCCAACATTGAGTTCTCCGTGGGATTCTTGGATATGAAATCATATTCAGTATGTTAGAAGTTAGAACATCTGATTAAATTTAGCTTTGATTCAAAGTTATCTCATATAAAAGGTCATGGAGGGTGGCCATATTTTCTGATACATACCTCTGCTTGACATATGCTTAATATTTACATTTACAACAAAGAAATTTATTATCAAATTCAAATATGATTCAAAATTTCAAATATTTTGAACTTTATAATATTGTAAAGATATAATTTCATTCAAAATGTCAAATATTTCAAACTTTTTAAAGAGAATGTAATTTCTTTCTATCACAATGTTAAATATACATACTGAGCTGAGGTAGTCATCGCAAACATCAACCATGTGTGCGCACGGGGGGTTTGTCGGTGGAGGTGTTGTTGGAATGCAATCATTCTTGTGGGCGAGATCATTCTCTACCAGGTACTCGCAAGCACACTCCTCCGTGTTAACCTCCGTACAATCATCAGTCTGATTGTTATTACAAGTCCCTGAAACAAAAGAACACCTAAAACATTAGAGGTCATCGATACAGAAAGATTGAATCCTTCAGGATGTTTCTAAATCAAAGAGAGAAATAGTTACTATTTAGTACTCTTATGCGAGACTGGCTTTATCTACGAATAAAAATCCACAATCAAATTTAATAATTATACTTTTGAGGTCGGATATAACATTACAAAGAGAGGGGTCGGATATAACAAGTTAAAGGCATTTGTAATCTAATAGAAATATTAAGACCCTAACCACAAAGGCCTTCTATGCCATGTGCCGCAAGGTCTCCTGGCTCGATTCGGATCGTGACTTTGTAGCCAAGATTGCTGAACTGAGCAAAGATGCCGTACTCCTCGATATAAAACCAGACGTTGGGATTTCCAAACTGTCTGATGGCTTGAACACCAGCCACGGTAAAGGTGCCATATCCTGTTGGGTTATTGTCGATGTACATCTGTGATCAAGAGACAAAAAAATGAGTTAGGAATCTTAAGGTGTAGTCTGCGGTGACCATTCTCTGTGACGCTAAGACAAGCTAAGCTTGCCCCAGAAAAACCCTCATAATGAGATTAAAATGAGGAAAGGTGCGAGTGGGAGGCCTTGAATATGCAGGAAAACATTGAGACATTATAACGGTAGCTTGAATGTGTTTACGTGCTTTCACAATCTCTCGCTATTATATGCTATCGACTATTTACATACCACACATCATGACGACCCGTCAAATACTCTTTGAGTTAAATTCTTTCAAAGTTTTAAAAATGGCCCCTTCACCTAATCAAAGGCACTATAGGGGTCTAAAAAGTACACCGTTTACTCTCTGTCCGAAAGACATCTGCCACTCAAAATCACGACCATACCATGTTAAGAACATGGCATGTTAAAACCGGAAGTTTCATTACTATCGTAGAGGACGATTATCACAAATGGCCATCGTTTACCCGGCCGTCGCCCACCAGTGAAATGTCAAATGGGTCCATCCACAGCTTCTGGAGTTCTGCTAGCCATACATAAACAGTATACAGACATGCAACCGACAAATTCCCTTATTGGCAAAGATAACAGCATAGAAAACGCGGTAAAGGAGACAGTTTAAAAATGCTAAACATCATATCATATATCATATCATATCAAATTAAACTTGTCACATTACCTGAAGGTTTTGATCAACCTTAAATGAATGCCCTCCGTGATAAAGCGTCACGGCGGCCGTGCAGGTAACAACTGTATTGGGATCATAGGGATTGTCGACGTAGAAGAAGTCCGTGTTTGGTAAGGTTGTGCAGTCCACGTTGGTGCCAATAATGGCAAAAAGGTCGTCTGCAGTCGACTGGGAAAGGATGTAATCGCCTAAACCTTGGAATGGGAAGTATGCTCCATCCATGCCCACGTAGTGAGGGTCTCCCCAACCGATGCACTCACCTGTATGAGCAAATTGTCGACGACACACCAACAGTTAAGATAGCACAAATCTATCACCTTGCTATGTTGCTTAGTTTATCTTTGTATGTCCAAGAACCAAGAAGCTAAATAGGTATGGTCCAAGCTACAATGTTCATTGAATACTTTGGCATATAATGAAAGATATACATTTTCTAAAAATGAAGAAAAAAAAACAGGTAAAAACTCTCTGTCATGACTAGTGATCAGGGGGTTAATTCAGAAACAAACCTAAACGTTACTGTAGTAGTAAAGTGTTACTGCAATACAAAGTTGTGCAGTCCATGCATTTTGTAGTCCAAGTAAGACCGTGCACCTATAAATTGAATCGGTATAAACTTTGCCTATAAAATCGATAAGGTACAGGTCTAATATACCTGAAGGTCAGGGTACAAATTACTAGAACTTTCTCTGGCAATGCACGAATGAAATGAAACTTCTACTTGCTTTCGGTTCTCATCTTTTAAAAACAAGCTGTAACGTTACATATGCAGTTTGAAAAATTGAAGATTTAAAAAGAACTGTAAGACAATAAACCCATATGCACATGGGTCTATATAGAATTAAAAAAAGCATAAGGCCAACTCAATTTAACTGATTTAAAAGAAAATCATCCTGACATTAGCTCAAAAGCTGTCCAAAGAAAAGGTCTGCACCTTGGTACACACATTTTCGGGACTGAATATAACAACATGGAAGTTTACTTCCACAGAGGAACATCAATCGGTGTAGCCTTCATTCACAGTGATATGAATAGGCTTTTACTCACATCCACATGCATAGCGTACACAACATCCATCGCTGAAATACAGCGGAATCTTGCCATTGGCACAGAGACCACCGAATAGGACTGGACATTCAGGGCTGTCAACAACAATTACACCACATGGCGTGCAGGTATATGTATTACAGTCAACAACTGTCCATGTGGTGCCAACCTGAGTAAGAGAAATAGTGTCATGATATAACTGTTTCATACATGCACAAAGGCTACATGACTTTGTTTTTACATGTACCATAATCTAAAGGAATGACGACTGATGCTGAATGTTTGAATGACCAAACACTAAATGTAATTTCAGTCAAATATGCTGGAATCATCATGTATAGAAACTGTAATGGCGGTATGCCCATATGCTAAACAATGAAAAATATTACAAACAAAACTGTAGGTTTTAATTTCTGTCAGCTCACTATATTTAGGTCAGCAAAACACGAATTTCACTTGATAGTAGGCACGATTCTCAATGCATTCAATTAACCTAAAATGATATATGAGTGATGTAAACACATTACTTACAGGTATTGTAGACACCCAGGCACCAAGAGTCTTGAAAAGTGTTATTATAGCTAAATCGGGCAGAGTGCTGATACTACAGACATCTGGACAAGTGGTTGTGGGTGCGGCAGTTGTAGGTACTAGTGTTGTTGTTGGTGGCGGTGAAGTAGTTGTAGGTGGTGGTGGTGTAGTGGTTGCAGGTGGTGGCGATGTAGTGGTTGTGGGGATTGGTGTAGTTGTTGTAGGTGGTGGCGGTGTAGTGGTTGTAGGCGGTGGTGGTGTAGTGGTTGTAGGTGGTGGCGGTGTAGTGGTTGTAGGTGGTGACGGTGTCGTGGTTGTAGGCGGTGACGGTGTAGTGGTTGTAGGTGGTGGCGGTGTAGTGGTTGTAGGTGGTGGCGGTGTAGTGGTTGTAGGCGGTGCCGGTGTAGTGGTTGTAGGTGGTTGCGGTGTAGTCGTTGTGGGAGGTGGTGGTGTTGTAGTGGTTGGTGGTGGCGGTGTAGTAGTTGGTGGTGACGTTGTAGTTGGTTTGGTAGTCGGTCTTAGTGTTGTCACGCAATGAGCCGGAAGCTCACAGCATTTAACCTTTACTTCATAATCCAGGCAGCTGAAGGTAAATTCGTTTTGAAAGAATTGTGAGTAAGATGAGAATCTGGGAGAACTGGGAGGCCCGGAGAGAGACACAGGGGCTTGTGAGTCATTTTACCGACTCCTTTCGTCTCCTGTTTAAAAATGTTTTGTACCAAGAAAAAAATCCCTTTGTGTCTGTATAAAGCTATTGGATTACAATTCTGAATGCAAACCGTATCATTATATATCTGATGTTTTTTTTCATATATAGATCATTTGTATGAGATGGAAAAAATTCGAGTCTGCTCTTTTCCAAGAAGTCTTGCAGGAAATACTCATGAAAGTTTACAAAAAAATTACTCTTTATGTTGTTTCTACACGGTCACACAAAGTACAAATGATTTGATTAAGCCATAGGACAATCTTTCTGCGTAGCCATGCAGTTGAGACGAAAAATGAATAGTATTGTTAGCTAGTACTGTTGTTGGAGATCTTTATGACAATTCCGGTTATCGCAACACCAGTCACAATACATCTTTTCATTGCGGTGGGGATAACCGAAAATGCCGTAAATTGTTTTAAAAATGTGCTATCTAATTTGAAACGATCTAAAGGAGACGAATTGATAAAAATGCTTGCTGCTATGTTACACTATTGTGAATGTATCATCTACCAATTTATGTTAAATTATTCTATTGCATCCTGATAAGTTACGATTTCTAATGGCTCACTTGGAAGTCAGTAACTCATTTAACTGAAGGGACGACCCTTAAGATCCATGGCCTATATGGACATGAAATGGTAACGCTGCTAGTGGTTCTCACCCGCGTGGTTGTAATCTAGCTTCGCAGTACAATCCGTTGTTAACGTCACATGTGAGCCCTAATTGTGTGGTAAAAGGCACAGCGGGTGCATTCTGATCCCTGCACTGAATAGCACTTGGGGTTTCGCAGAACGTATAGGTCAGACGGAGGGTATCAAAGGTCTCGTCATCATCCGGATCTAGAAACACAGAAAATTTCGAAGTTACCGCCAATACCTCCATGGCTTTCAGCAACATTTATATTTCTCAATTGCTCTCAGGAATTTGTATTTGATTATAAAACGAATTACTGTTCATTGCTTCTTGCCAATAGTGAATTCCTTTAAGTATTAAAAAATCTGCCTATCAAATAAATTTGTCTACGTCATTTAGACAAGTCTCATGAGAACTACGGACTTCATTAAGATCTTATTTGAATTGTGTATTCAGAGAGTCATTGATTTATGAGCAAATCATGGACGAATAACTTTGTACACGAGCACAATTATCACCTACAACCTAAAAACTTTCTTCCGGAAATAACGCTTCTTGGACACTTCGTGAATCATATCTATTGTGTCATAGCAATTTAAATGGATGAATAATATGACAGTTGCTAGGTGAAGGTACTTCAAATAGCAACATGATAAGAAACTAACCCGGTGCTCCTCTATTCATAAATCCAGTCCAGTAACAAACAGGCACACAGTATGCTGTTGTTGTAGGTGGCGCTGTAGTGGTTGTAGGTGGAGCTGTAGTGGTTGTAGATGGCGCTGTAGTTGTGGTAGGTGGCGCTGTGGTTGTTGTAGGTGGTGCTGTAGTTGTTGTAGGTGGCGCTGTAGTTGTTGGTGGTGGTTGTGTGGTGGTTGTGGGTGGTGGTGTGGTGGTTGTTGGTCCAGGCGTTGTGCACTCTGTCATTTGATGTAAGCATAGGAACCGTACTTCATAGTTTGAACAACTGTATTGAAAGGGCAGATGAAAGAAAGCATTTGACATAATTGTAACTGTAAATGTAAAATGACCAAACTAGTTTTGTGTATGTGTTGGTATGTGTGCATGTAAATATCAAAGTCTGTCCGTTTTTTTTATTGGCAATAAACCCAAGTTGCTATAAAAGAATGTTTGCTTTCTTTGTGCTGAAAAGTTCCTGTTTTCATGATGTAACAGATTTGACTAATGATATTCATATATTTGATATCTAACCATAAGAACTGACATCATTGGACAAAATAAACTACATATAGGACAAAGTGTTCGTAGGATAATAAGGCTATATATACATGGAGCATACTTGTATTCGCATTGAGCACCAAATTCTAAGGTACATCTAGTGAGCCCATCGGCTGAGATGTCTCCATTCCCCAGCACGTAATCTGTTCCTTCGAGCCGGCACTGGATGTCTATTGGCTCCTCACAAATGTCATATCCGTTTTCTCGAGCTGAGTCGTCATCTTCGTCCTCTTCTCCTGGTACTGAAATTCATCAAAGATATTTATTTTTCTCACGCTATGAATGGACATAAAAAGGTACATGAACATTCTAGTAAATTCCATTACAAAATGGCTTTGGTACTGAATCACAGACTGCCCTTGGTACCGGGCAATTGTCAACCACTGTCATTTGTATTATCACATATACTATTATCAAAAACGCATTTATACCAAACAACCTACACAGAATGACCCTGGTACCCGAGTACTAAAGCACACCGAACTACCATCAAACCTTTTTTTTTTACTGTTATTTTAAAACATCTACCGCTGTCCTTAAAACATTTGCACGGAACTATGATAGACACTGTATCTATCTACCACCATGCACTGTCCTTGATACTTAAGAAAAATCCCACGATTGCCCGAAACTTTCTTGCATGTACTACTCTATCAGAAATTGCGATTGAAACTGAAGAATTATAAAAGAACAGAAATCACCTGGATATAAGCTTTTTCTTTTGAATTAAACAGAAACCCACTGAATTGGCACCTTTTCTAAAATTGGTTTTACTTTTTTATTGGTTTATAGGTTTGTTATGTGTTCCTACCTCCAGGTGTTTCACAAAGGAATTCCATTGCGATGTCGCAAGATGTAGGTTGAAGAATTCCATTCATCATCATTAGGCAAGGCTCATCGGCAGTCCCATCAGGAACATTACTGAAGAATAGTAATTTGTGAAAATCTTTTATAGAAGGTGGGTGATAATTTTAGCCTTTAACATTCCTGCTTTTATTTAATTCAATTCAATTCGATTTTTTTTAACCAGAGTACATCTCAGATCTACGGATTTTGATTGATACAAAGTAGGTAACACTTTTTAATATGTCACTACAACCACAGAAAACATGATGTGAATTCACTTTTAAGACAGCCAATCATAAGACATTCAAATGACAGATTTTAAAATAATGTAAAAAAAAATTACAGTAAGTCGAGAAGGTCCAATCCCTCAGTGCTTCCATCGTCCCAAGCCCAAGCACCACCTTTCCACGTGGCTCCAATAAAGAATGTTTCAACTCCATATTCATCCATCATCATGCCCTGAAGTTGGGACAATTGCATGAATTGATAGCTTGGTCAGGTTATAGTAAGTCATTTGGAAGTAACACAAAGTACAAAATTCAGGCCCCACCGAAGACATCTGACCAGCTGCAAAAACGCTGGCATATCAAAAAGGCCAGTTGTCTAGATCTGTTACGGAGTTTACTTTGAAATGCAAGATTATAGTGCTGTCGACTAAGAGGTAGTTTTAGCGGTTCATTTTCATTTTTTCTGCCTTCATTTCACCTTGAAAATGTTCGTGCTCATCGGCCTTTACCTTATTTCAATAGTAAAGGGGAAAATCTGTTACGGTTTTTTTCACATTTTAATGTGTTATGTCAGCAACACATATGTGTACAAGTGTGTATTTAACTTGTCTCTGAATGGCATGAACAGAATTCATGCACTTTGGTGATAGCACCAGCGTTACAGGCACATGGCTGCCTCTGCTTATAAATAGCAATGACTCCTTGATTGAGTGGCCAAAGTGTATCTCTTGATATCAATATCCTATATTTTTAAGACGACTTTGAAGGCAATATTTTGCTTCACTCACATATTCATCTTGGGAAGACAAAGACACCAAGCTGCCACCACCTTGTTGGCAGACTATCTTTGCACCCTCCTTGTCCTTCGGTGGTTCCGTTTCATAATGATAGCAGGATTCTCCAAGAGACATGTCATTTTCATCCGCACACTCTGAACAGGACGAAACAAAAAAATCACTGTCGTCTACTGTCATACCAGCCTTGAATTATCCATTTGCAATTTTTGTCTAGGTTCAGACAAATATAAACTATAATAAACTACTTGCAATAATTATTAAAGGATTAGCTATCATAAAATAATAGTTATGCAAATAAGATATGCACTAAAGCATGTGTTGTTGTGGAACAGAAAAGATGGTTAAAACGTTTGCAGATAATATGGGTTGCATATTACAGTGCCTGTATGCGGGTCCTGTATATATATAAGGGTTGGGGGGTATTCCTCCGCTAAACGCGTCATACTGGAGCGAAATGCAAAATGAACGAAATGAATACGGAAGTAACAGCAGCGCAGAAAAAGTTAAGGGCTAATGACTTGATTCATGATTAAAATCAATGAAATAAATTGGGTATAAAATCGCAGACAGGAAAAGGGTTAGCAATGTCAACACCTATTTACCTGTAGGAGGGCAGTGTGTATCTATCCATTCAGACCATACTTTTACTGGTTCACAGATTGTGGTGACGTATGGAGGTGGGGGAGGTGGTCCCGTTGTGGGTGGAGGAGGTGGTGTAGCTGTAACTGTGGTTGGTGGTGCAGTGGTCGTGGGTGGTGGTGTCGTAGTTGGTGGTGGTGGTGTCGTAGTTGTGGGTTGTGGTGTCGTAGTTGTGGGAGGTCGTGTAGAAGTTGTGGGTGGTGGTGTCGTAGTTGTGGGTGGTGGTGTAGTAGTTGTCGGTGGTGGTGTCGTAGTTGTGGGTGGTGGTATTGTTGTTGTGGTTGGTGGTGCAGTGGTCGTGGGTGGTGGTGTCGTAGTTGTGGGTGGTGGTGTCGTTGTGGGTGGTGGTGTCGTAGTTGTGGGCGGTGGTGTCGTAGTTGTGGGTGGTGGTGTCGTTGTTGTGGGTGGTGGTGTCGTAGTTGTGGGTTGTGGCGTAGTAGTTGTGGGCGGAGGTGTAGTAGTTGTGGATGGTGGTGTCGTAGTTGTGGGTGGTGGTGAAGTAGTTGTGGGTGGCGCTGTAGTAGTTGTGGGCGGTGGTGCAGTTGTTGTGGGTGGAGGTGTAGTTGTTGTTGTTGGTGGTGTGGTGGTTGTGGGTGGTGTTGTTGTGGTTGTTGGTCCAGGCGTTGTGCACTCTGTCATTTGATGTAAGCAAAGGAACCGTACTTCATAGTTGGAACAACTATATTGAAAGGGCAGATGAAAGAAAGCATTTGACATAAATGTAAATGTAAAATGACCAAACTAGTTTTGTGTATGTGTTAGTGTGTGCGCATGTAAATATCAAAGCCTGTCCGCTTTCCTTATTGGCAATAAACCCAAGTTGCTAAAAAAAAAGTTTGCTTTCTTTGTGCTGAAAAGTACTTTTTTACTCCTGTTTTTATGATGTAACAGATTGAACTAATGATATTCATATATTTGATATCTAACCATAACAACCGAAATCATTGGACAAAATAAAGTACAAGTATAACAAACTGTTCGTAGGATAATAAGGCTATATATACATGGAGCATACTTGTATTCGCATTGAGCACCAAATTCTAAGGTACATCTAGTGAGCCCATCGGCTGAGGTGTCTCCATTCCCCAGCACGTAATCTGTTCCTACGAGCCGGCACTGAATGTCAATTGGTTCCTCACAAATGTCGTATCCGTTTTCTCGAGCTGAGTCGTCATCTTCGTCCTCTTCTCCTGGTACTGAAATTTATCAAAGATGTTAATTTTTCTGACGCTATGAATGGACTCTAAAAAGCACATGAACGTAAATACCATTGCAAAATGGCTTTAGTACTGAATAACCATCCCAGACTTCCAAAGGTACTGGACAATTATCAAACACTGTCATTTGTATTATCACACATACTATTATCAAGCACTCTTTCATACCAAACAACATCCATAGAATGACACTGGTACTGGAGTACCAAAGCGCACTGTCCTTGAACTACCATCAAACATTTTCACTACTTCTTAGAAACATCTATCACCGTCCTTAAGGCATTGGTACAGAACTATAATCAAACACTATCCATCTACCACCATACACTGCCCTTAATACTTAAGTACAATCGCACGATTCTTTGGAACTTCCATGCATGCACTATCAGGAATTCCAATTGTAACTGAAGTATTATGAGAGAACAGAAATCGCCTGGATATAAGCTTTTTCTTTTAAATTAAAGAGAACCCCACTGAATTGGTAGCTTTTCTAAAAGTAGTCTTACTTTTTCATTGGTTTATAAGTTTGTTGTGTGTTCCTACCTCCAGGTGTTTCACAAAGGAATTCCCTTGCAATGTCGCAAGATGTAGGTTGAAGAACTCCATTCATCGACATCAGGCAAGGTTCATCATCAGTCCCGTCAGGAACATCACTGAAGAAAAAACAATTAGTGATGATCATTTAAAGGAATTCGCTTTGAAGACAACCAATGATAAGGTATTTGAATGATTTTGAAATAAAGTAAAGAAATGATAATATTACAGCAATTCAAGAAGGTCCAATCCCTCAGTGCTTCCATCGTCCCAAGCCCAAGAACCATCTGTCCACCTGGCTCCCACAAAGAATGTTTCACCCTCATATTCATCCATGATCTCGTCCTGAAGTTGGGACAATTGCATGAATTGATAGCTTCATCAGGTTGGTAAGTCATTTGGAAGCAACCCGCAGTAAAATAATTCATCACGCCCCCAACAAAGCCATCTGACAAGATGCCAAACGGTTAGGACGTGTAAAAATCGCTTGTCTGTAATAGAATGGCCTATAAAATGCAAGATTACAATACTGTCAATTAACAGGTATTTTCAGCAGTCTCTTTTTATTTTTCAGTCTTTATTTGTCTGAGAATTTTCATACTCGTCGAGACTCATTTGTACCTTCAAGAGTTAAAGGGGTAAAATCAGTTACATTATTTTTGCAAATTTCAAGTGTCATGTCTGCAACACATATGTGTACAAGTGTGTATTTAACTTGTCTCTGAATGGCATGAACAGAATACATGTATTTGGTGATAACCGCCAGCGTTACAGGCACATGGCAGCCTCTGCTTATACCTAACAATGACTCATTGATTGAGTGGTCAAAGTTTATCTCTTGATATCTATATTCTCTATCTTTACAAAGACTTTCAAGGCAATATTTTGTTTCACTCACATACTCATCTTGGGAAGACAAAGACACCAAGCTGCCACCACCTTCTTGGCAGACTATCTGCGCGGCCTCCTTGTCCTCCAGTGGTTCCGTTACATAATGATAGCAGGATTCTCCAATAGACGTATCATTTTCATCCGCGCACTCTGAACAGGAGGAAACGAAAAATCACTGTCGTCTACCGCATACCAGCCTTGAATTACCCATTTGCAATTTTTGTCTAGGTTCAGGTAAATATATACTGTAATAAACTACTTGCAATAATTATTCAAGGATTTGCTATCATAAAATAATACTTATGGAAATTAGATATGCACTAAAGCATAGTTTAAACGTTTACAGATAATATAGGTTGTATATTACAGTGCCTGTATATGGGTCCCGGATGTGTTAGGGTTGGGGGGTATTCCTCAACAAAGCGCGTTATACTGGAGCGAAATGCAACGAATACGGAAGCAACTATGCGACAGCGGCGTAGAATAAGTTAAGGGCAAATGACTGAATTCATGAATAAAATCAATGAAATAAATTGGGTAAAAAAATTGCAGACAGGAAAAGGGTAAGCAATGTCAACACATATTTACCTGTAGGAGGGCGGTGTGTATCTATCCATTCAGACCATACTTCTTCTGGTTCACATATTGTGGATGGTGGAGGCGGTGTTGTTGTGGTTGGCGGTGGCGTAGTGGTTGGTACTGGTGTAGTTGTGGTAGGTGGCGCTGTAGTTGTTGTAGGTGGCGCTATAGTTGTTGTAGGTGGCGCTGTGGTGGTTGTAGGTGGCGCTGTAGTTGTTGTCGGCGGTGCTGTAGTGGTTGTTGGTGGCGCTGTAGTTGTTGTAGGTGGCGCGGTAGTTGTTGTAGGTGGCGCTGTAGTTGTTGTCGGTGGTGCTGTAGTTGTTGTCGGTGGTGCTGTAGTGGTCGTAGGTGGCGCTGTAGTTGTGGTAGGTGGCGCTGTGGTTGTTGTAGGTGGTGCTGTAGTTGTTGTCGGTGGTGCTGTAGTTGTTGTCGGTGATGCTGTAGTGGTCGTAGGTGGCGCTGTAGTTGTGGTAGGTGGCGCTGTGGTTGTTGTAGGTTGTGCTGTAGTTGTTGTAGGTGGCGCTGTAGCTGTTGTTGGTGGTTGTGTGGTGGTTGTGGATGGCGGTGCTGTGGTTGTTGGTCCAGGCGTTGTGCACTCTGTCATTTGATGTAAGCATAGGAACCGTACTTCATAGTTGGAACAACTATATTGAAAGGGCAGATGAAAGAAAGCATTTGACATAAATGTAAATGTAAAATGACCAAACTAGTTTTGCGTATGTGTTAGTGTGTGTGCATGTAAATATCAAAGCCTTTCCGCTTTCCTTATTGGCAATAAACCCAAGTTGCTAAAAAAAAAGGTTTGCTTTCTTTGTGCTGAAAAGTACTTTTTACTCCTGTTTTTATGATGTAACAGATTGAACTAATGATATTCATATATTTGATATCTAACCATAACAACCGAAATCATTGGACAAAATAAAGTACAAGTATGACAAAGTGTTCGTAGGATAATAAGGCTATATATACATGGAGCATACTTGTATTTGCATTGAGCACCAAATTCTAAGGTACATCTAGTGAGCCCATCGGCTGAGGTGTCTCCATTCCCCAGCACGTAATCTGTTCCTACGAGCCGGCACTGAATGTCAATTGGTTCCTCACAAATGTCGTATCCGTTTTCTCGAGCTGAGTCGTCATCTTCGTCCTCTTCTCCTGGTACTGAAATTTATCAAAGATGTTAATTTTTCTGACGCTATGAATGGCCTTTAAAAAGCACATGAACGTAACTACTATTGCAAAATGGCTTTGGTACTGAATAACCATCCCAGACTTCCCAAGGTACTGGACAATTATCAAACACTGTCATTTGTATTATCACACATACTATTATCAAGCACTCTTTCATACCAAACAACATCCATAGAATGACACTGGTACTGGAGTACCAAAGCGCACTGTCCTTGAGCTACCATCAAACATTTTCAGTACTACTTAAAAACATCTATCACCGTCCTTAAGGCATTGGTACAGAACTATAATCAAACACTATCCATCTACCACCATACACTGCCCGCAATACTAAAGTAAAATCGCACGATTCTTTGGAACTTCCATGCATGTACTATCAGGAATTCCAATTGTAACTGAAGTATTATGAAAGAACAGAAATCGCCTGGATATAAGCTTTTTCTTTTAAATCAAAGAGAACTCCACTGAATTGGTAGCTTTTCTCAAAGTAGTCTTACTTTTTCATTGGTTTATAAGTTTGTTGTGTGTTCCTACCTCCAGGTGTTTCACAAAGGAATTCCCTTGCAATGTCGCAAGATGTAGGTTGAAGAACTCCATTCATCGACATCAGGCAAGGTTCATCATCAGTCCCGTCAGGAACATCACTGAAGAAAAAACAATTAGTGATGATCACTTAAAGTAATTCGCTTTGAAGACAACCAATGATAAGGTATTTGAATGATTTTGAAATAAAGTAAAGAAATGATAATATTACAGCAATTCAAGAAGGTCCAATCCCTCAGTGCTTCCATCGTCCCAAGCCCAAGCACCATCTGTCCACCTGGCTCCCACAAAGAATGTTTCACCTTCATATTCATCCATGATCTCGTCCTGAAGTTGGGACAATTGCATGAATTGATAGCTTCATCAGGTTGGTAAGTCATTTGGAAGCAACCCGCAGTAAAATAATTCATCACGCCCCCAACAACGCCATCTGACAAGATGCCAAAACGTTAGGACGTGTAAAAATCGCTTGTCTGTAATAGAATGGCCTATAAAATGCAAGATTACAATACTGTCAATTAACAGGTATTTTCAGCAGTCTCTTTTTATTTTTCAGTCTTTATTTGTCTGAGAATTTTCATACTTGTCGAGACTCATTTACCTTCAAGAGTTAAAGGGGTAAAATCAGCTACATTATTTTTGCAAATTTAAAGTGTCATGTCTGCAACACATATGTGTACAAGTGTGTATTTAACTTGTCTCTGAATGGCATGAACAGAATACATGTATTTGGTGATAACCACCAGCGTTACAGGCACATGGCAGCCTCTGCTTATACCTAACAATGACTCATTGATTGAGTGGTCAAAGTTTATCTCTTGATATCTATATTCTCTATCTTTACAAAGACTTTCAAGGCAATATTTTGTTTCACTCACATACTCATCTTGGGAAGACAAAGACACCAAGCTGCCACCACCTTCTTGGCAGACTATCTGCGCGGCCTCCTTGTCCTCCAGTGGTTCCGTTACATAATGATAGCAGGATTCTCCAATAGACGTATCATTTTCATCCGCGCACTCTGAACAGGAGGAAACGAAAATTCACTGTCGTCTACTGTCATACCAGCCTTGAATTACCCATTTGCAATTTTTGTCTAGGTTCAGGTAAATATATACTGTAATAAACTACTTGCAATAATTATTCAAGGATTAGCTATCATAAAATAATACTTATGCAAATTAGATATGCACTAAAGCATAGTTTAAACGTTTACAGATAATATAGGTTGTATATTACAGTGCCTGTATATGGGTCCCGGATGTGTAAGGGTTGGGGGGTATTCCTCAACAAAGCGCGTTATACTGGAGCGAAATGCAACGAATACGGAAGCAACTATGCGACAGTGGCGTAGAATAAGTTAAGGGCAAATGACCGAATTCATGAATAAAATCAATGAAATAAATTGGGTAAAAAAATTGCAGACAGGAAAAGGTTAAGCAATGTCAACACATATTTACCTGTAGGAGGGCGGTGTGTATCTATCCATTCAGACCATACTTCTACTGGTTCACATATTGTGGTTGCTGGAGGCGGTGTTGTTGTGGTTGGCGGTGGCGTAGTGGTTGGTACTGGTGTAGTTGTGGTAGGTGGCGCTGTAGTTGTTGTAGGTGGCGCTATAGTTGTTGTAGGTGGCGCTGTAGTTGTGGTAGGTGGCGCTGTGGTGGTTGTAGGTGGCGCTGTAGTTGTTGTCGGTGGTGCTGTAGTGGTTGTTGGTGGCGCTGTAGTTGTTGTAGGTGGCGCGGTAGTTGTTGTAGGTGGCGCTGTAGTTGTTGTCGGTGGTGCTGTAGTTGTTGTCGGTGGTGCTGTAGTGGTCGTAGGTGGCGCTGTAGTTGTGGTAGGTGGCGCTGTGGTTGTTGTAGGTGGTGCTGTAGTTGTTGTCGGTGGTGCTGTAGTTGTTGGTAGTGGTTGTGTGGTGGTTGTGGATGGCGGTGCTGTGGTTGTTGGTCCAGGCGTTGTGCACTCTGTCATTTGATGTAAGCATAGGAACCGTACTTCATAGTTGGAACAACTATATTGAAAGGGCAGATGAAAGAAAGCATTTGACATAAATGTAAATGTAAAATGACCAAACTAGTTTTCTGTATGTGTTAGTGTGTGTGCATGTAAACATCAAAGCCTGTCCGCTTTCCTTATTGGCAATAAACCCAAGTTGCTAAAAAAAAGGTTTGCTTTCTTTGCGCTGAAAAGTACTTTTTTCTCCTGTTTTTATGATGTAACAGATTGAACTAATGATATTCACATATTTGATATCTAACCATAACAACCGAAATCATTGGACAAAATAAAGTACAAGTGTGACAAAGTGTTCGTAGGATAATAAGGCTATATATACATGGAGCATACTTGTATTTGCATTGAGCACCAAATTCTAAGGTACATCTAGTGAGCCCATCGGCTGAGGTGTCTCCATTCCCCAGCACGTAATCTGTTCCTACGAGCCGGCACTGAATGTCAATTGGTTCCTCACAAATGTCGTATCCGTTTTCTCGAGCTGAGTCGTCATCTTCGTCCTCTTCTCCTGGTACTGAAATTTATCAAAGATGTTAATTTTTCTGACGCTATGAATGGACTTTAAAAAGCACATGAACGTAAATACCATTGCAAAATGGCTTTGGTACTGAATAACCATCCCAGACTTCCCAAAGTTCTGGACAATTATCAAACACTGTCATTTGTATTATCACACATACTATTATCAACTTGAAGCACTCTTTCATACCAAACAACATCCATAGAATGACACTGGTACTGGAGTACCAAAGCGCACTGTCCTTGAACTACCATCAAACATTTTCACTACTTAAAAACATCTATCACCGTCCTTAAGGCATTGGTACAGAACTATAATCAAACACTATCCATCTACCACCATACACTGCCCTCAATACTAAAGTACAATCGCACGATTCTTTGGAACTTCCATGCATGTACTATCAGGAATTCCAATTGTAACTGAAGTATTATGAGAGAACAGAAATCGCCTGGATATAAGCTTTTTCTTTTAAATCAAAGAGAACTCCACTGAATTGGTAGCTTTTCTAAAAGTAGTCTTACTTTTTCATTGGTTTATAAGTTTGTTGTGTGTTCCTACCTCCAGGTGTTTCACAAAGGAATTCCCTTGCAATGTCGCAAGATGTAGGTTGAAGAACTCCATTCATCGACATCAGGCAAGGTTCATCATCAGTCCCGTCAGGAACATCACTGAAGAAAAAACAATTAGTGATGATCATTTAAAGTAATTCGCTTTGAAGACAACCAATGATAAGGTATTTGAATGATTTTGAAATAAAGTAAAGAAATGATAATATTACAGCAATTCAAGAAGGTCCAATCCCTCAGTGCTTCCATCGTCCCAAGCCCAAGCACCATCTGTCCACCTGGCTCCCACAAAGAATGTTTCACCTTCATATTCATCCATGATCTCGTCCTGAAGTTGGGACAATTGCATGAATTGATAGCTTCATCAGGTTGGTAAGTCATTTGGAAGCAACCCGCAGTAAAATAATTCATCACGCCCCCAACAAAGCCATCTGACAAGATGCCAAAACGTTAGGACATGTAAAAATCGCTTGTCTGTAATAGAATGGCCTATAAAATGCAAGATTACAATACTGTCAATTAACAGGTATTTTCAGCAGTCTCTTTTTATTTTTCAGTCTTTATTTGTCTGAGAATTTTCATACTTGTCGAGACTCATTTGTACCTTCAAGAGTTAAAGGGGTAAAATCAGTTACATTATTTTTGCAAATTTAAAGTGTCATGTCTGCAACACATATGTGTACAAGTGTGTATTTAACTTGTCTCTGAATGGCATGAACAGAATACATGTATTTGGTGATAACCGCCAGCGTTACAGGCACATGGCAGCCTCTGCTTATACCTAACAATGACTCATTGATTGAGTGGTCAAAGTTTATCTCTTGATATCTATATTCTATATCTTTACAAAGACTTTCAAGGCAATATTTTGTTTCACTCACATACTCATCTTGGGAAGACAAAGACACCAAGCTGCCACCACCTTCTTGGCAGACTATCTGCGCGGCCTCCTTGTCCTCCAGTGGTTCCGTTACATAATGATAGCAGGATTCTCCAATAGACGTATCATTTTCATCCGCGCACTCTGAACAGGAGGAAACGAAAATTCACTGTCGTCTACTGTCATACCAGCCTTGAATTACCCATTTGCAATTTTTGTCTAGGTTCAGGTAAATATATACTGTAATAAACTACTTGCAATAATTATTCAAGGATTAGCTATCATAAAATAATACTTATGCAAATTAGATATGCACTAAAGCATAGTTTAAACGTTTACAGATAATATAGGTTGTATATTACAGTGCCTGTATATGGGTCCCGGATGTGTAAGGGTTGGGGGGTATTCCTCAACAAAGCGCGTTATACTGGAGCGAAATGCAACGAATACGGAAGCAACTATGCGACAGTGGCGTAGAATAAGTTAAGGGCAAATGACCGAATTCATGAATAAAATCAATGAAATAAATTGGGTAAAAAAATTGCAGACAGGAAAAGGTTAAGCAATGTCAACACATATTTACCTGTAGGAGGGCGGTGTGTATCTATCCATTCAGACCATACTTCTACTGGTTCACATATTGTGGTTGCTGGAGGCGGTGTTGTTGTGGTTGGCGGTGGCGTAGTGGTTGGTACTGGTGTAGTTGTGGTAGGTGGCGCTGTAGTTGTTGTAGGTGGCGCTATAGTTGTTGTAGGTGGCGCTGTAGTTGTGGTAGGTGGCGCTGTGGTGGTTGTAGGTGGCGCTGTAGTTGTTGTCGGTGGTGCTGTAGTGGTTGTTGGTGGCGCTGTAGTTGTTGTAGGTGGCGCGGTAGTTGTTGTAGGTGGCGCTGTAGTTGTTGTCGGTGGTGCTGTAGTTGTTGTCGGTGGTGCTGTAGTGGTCGTAGGTGGCGCTGTAGTTGTGGTAGGTGGAGCTGTGGTTGTTGTAGGTGGTGCTGTAGTTGTTGTAGGTGGCGCTGTAGTTGTTGGTGGTGGTTGTGTGGTGGTTGTGGATGGCGGTGCTGTGGTTGTTGGTCCAGGCGTTGTGCACTCTGTCATTTGATGTAAGCATAGGAACCGTACTTCATAGTTGGAACAACTATATTGAAAGGGCAGATGAAAGAAAGCATTTGACATAAATGTAAATGTAAAATGACCAAACTAGTTTTGTGTATGTGTTAGTGTGTGTGCATGTAAATATCAAAGCCTGTCCGCTTTCCTTATTGGCAATAAACCCAAGTTGCTAAAAAAAAGGTTTGCTTTCTTTGTGGTGAAAAGTACTTTTTACTCCTGTTTTTATGATGTAACAGATTGAACTAATGATATTCATATATTTGATATCTAACCATAACAACCGAAATCATTGGACAAAATAAAGTACAAGTATGACAAAGTGTTCGTAGGATAATAAGGCTATATATACATGGAGCATACTTGTATTTGCATTGAGCACCAAATTCTAAGGTACATCTAGTGAGCCCATCGGCTGAGGTGTCTCCATTCCCCAGCACGTAATCTGTTCCTACGAGCCGGCACTGAATGTCAATTGGTTCCTCACAAATGTCGTATCCGTTTTCTCGAGCTGAGTCGTCATCTTCGTCCTCTTCTCCTGGTACTGAAATTTATCAAAGATGTTAATTTCTCTGACGCTATGAATGGACTTTAAAAAGCACATGAACGTAAATACCATTGCAAAATGGCTTTGGTACTGAATAACCATCCCAGACTTCACAAGGTACTGGACAATTATCAAACACTGTCATTTGTATTATCACACATACTATTATCAAGCACTCTTTCATACCAAACAACATCCATAGAATGACACTGGTACTGGAGTACCAAAGCGCACTGTCCTTGAACTACCATCAAACATTTTCACTACTACTTAAAAACATCTATCACCGTCCTTAAGGCATTGGTACAGAACTATAATCAAACACTATCCATCTACCACCATACACTGCCCTTAATACTTAAGTACAATCGCACGATTCTTTGGAACTTCCATGCATGCACTATCAGGAATTCCAATTGTAACTGAAGTATTATGAGAGAACAGAAATCGCCTGGATATAAGATTTTTCTTTTAAATTAAAGAGAACCCCACTGAATTGGTAGCTTTTCTAAAAGTAGTCTTACTTTTTCATTGGTTTATAAGTTTGTTGTGTGTTCCTACCTCCAGGTGTTTCACAAAGGAATTCCCTTGCAATGTCGCAAGATGTAGGTTGAAGAACTCCATTCATCGACATCAGGCAAGGTTCATCATCAGTCCCGTCAGGAACATCACTGAAGAAAAAACAATTAGTGATGATCATTTAAAGGAATTCGCTTTGAAGACAACCAATGATAAGGTATTTGAATGATTTTGAAATAAAGTAAAGAAATGATAATATTACAGCAATTCAAGAAGGTCCAATCCCTCAGTGCTTCCATCGTCCCAAGCCCAAGCACCATCTGTCCACCTGGCTCCCACAAAGAATGTTTCACCTTCATATTCATCCATGATCTCGTCCTGAAGTTGGGACAATTGCATGAATTGATAGCTTCATCAGGTTGGTAAGTCATTTGGAAGCAACCCGCAGTAAAATAATTCATCACGCCCCCAACAAAGCCATCTGACAAGATGCCAAAACGTTAGGACGTGTAAAAATCGCTTGTCTGTAATAGAATGGCCTATAAAATGCAAGATTACAATACTGTCAATTAACAGGTATTTTCAGCAGTCTCTTTTTATTTTTCAGTCTTTATTTGTCTGAGATTTTTCATACTCGTCGAGACTCATTTGTACCTTCAAGAGTTAAAGGGGTAAAATCAGTTACATTATTTTTGCAAATTTCAAGTGTCATGTCTGCAACACATATGTGTACAAGTGTGTATTTAACTTGTCTCTTAATGGCATGAACAGAATACATGTATTTGGTGATAACCGCCAGCGTTACAGGCACATGGCAGCCTCTGCTTATACCTAACAATGACTCATTGATTGAGTGGTCAAAGTTTATCTCTTGATATCTATATTCTCTATCTTTACAAAGACTTTCAAGGCAATATTTTGTTTCACTCACATACTCATCTTGGGAAGACAAAGACACAAAGCTGCCACCACCTTCTTGGCAGACTATCTGCGCGGCCTCCTTGTCCTCCAGTGGTTCCGTTACATAATGATAGCAGGATTCTCCAATAGACGTATCATTTTCATCCGCGCACTCTGAACAGGAGGAAACGAAAAATCACTGTCGTCTACTGTCATACCAGCCTTGAATTACCCATTTGCAATTTTTGTCTAGGTTCAGGTAAATATATACGGTAATAAACTACTTGCAATAATTATTCAAGGATTTGCTATCATAAAATAATACTTATGGAAATTAGATATGCACTAAAGCATAGTTTAAACGTTTACAGATAATATAGGTTGTATATTACAGTGCCTGTATATGGGTCCCGGATGTGTAAGGGTTGGGGGGTATTCCTCAACAAAGCGCGTTATACTGGAGCGAAATGCAACGAATACGGAGGCAACTATGCGACAGCGGCGTAGAATAAGTTAAGGGCAAATGACCGAATTCATGAATAAAATCAATGAAATAAATTGGGTAAAAAAATTGCAGACAGGAAAAGGGTAAGCAATGTCAACACATATTTACCTGTAGGAGGGCGGTGTGTATCTATCCATTCAGACCATACTTCTACTGGTTCACATATTGTGGTTGCTGGAGGCGGTGTTGTTGTGGTTGGTGGTGGCGTAGTGGTTGGTACTGGTGTAGTTGTGGTAGGTGGCGCTGTAGTTGTTGTAGGTGGCGCTATAGTTGTTGTAGGTGGCGCTGTAGTTGTGGTAGGTGGCGCTGTGGTGGTTGTAGGTGGCGCTGTAGTTGTTGTCGGTGGTGCTGTAGTGGTTGTTGGTGGCGCTGTAGTTGTTGAAGGTGGCGCGGTAGTTGTTGTAGGTGGCGCTGTAGTTGTTGTCGGTGGTGCTGTAGTTGTTGTCGGTGGTGCTGTAGTGGTCGTAGGTGGCGCTGTAGTTGTGGTAGGTGGCGCTGTGGTTGTTGTAGGTGGTGCTGTAGTTGTTGTAGGTGGCGCTGTAGTTGTTGTTGGTGGTGGTTGTGTGGTGGTTGTGGATGGCGGTGCTGTGGTTGTTGGTCCAGGCGTTGTGCACTCTGTCATTTGATGTAAGCATAGGAACCGTACTTCATAGTTGGAACAACTATATTGAAAGGGCAGATGAAAGAAAGCATTTGACATAAATGTAAATGTAAAATGACCAAACTAGTTTTGTGTATGTGTTAGTGTGTGTGCATGTAAATATCAAAGCCTGTCCGCTTTCCTTATTGGCAATAAACCCAAGTTGCTAAAAAAAAGGTTTGCTTTCTTTGTGGTGAAAAGTACTTTTTACTCCTGTTTTTATGATGTAACAGATTGAACTAATGATATTCATATATTTGATATCTAACCATAACAACCGAAATCATTGGACAAAATAAAGTACAAGTATGACAAAGTGTTCGTAGGATAATAAGGCTATATATACATGGAGCATACTTGTATTTGCATTGAGCACCAAATTCTAAGGTACATCTAGTGAGCCCATCGGCTGAGGTGTCTCCATTCCCCAGCACGTAATCTGTTCCTACGAGCCGGCACTGAATGTCAATTGGTTCCTCACAAATGTCGTATCCGTTTTCTCGAGCTGAGTCGTCATCTTCGTCCTCTTCTCCTGGTACTGAAATTTATCAAAGATGTTAATTTTTCTGACGCTATGAATGGACTTTAAAAAGCACATGAACGTAAATACCATTGCAAAATGGCTTTGGTACTGAATAACCATCCCAGACTTCCCAAAGTACTGGACAATTATCAAACACTGTCATTTGTATTATCACACATACTATTATCAAGCACTCTTTCATACCAAACAACATACATAGAATGACACTGGTACTGGAGTACCAAAGCGCACTGTCCTTGAGCTACCATCAAACATTTTCAGTACTACTTAAAAACATCTATCACCGTCCTTAAGGCATTGGTACAGAACTATAATCAAACACTATCCATCTACCACCATACACTGCCCTTAATACTAAAGTACAATCGCACGATTCTTTGGAACTTCCATGCAGGCACTATCAGGAATTCCAATTGTAACTGAAGTATTATGAGAGAACAGAAATCGCCTGGATATAAGCTTTTTCTTTTAAATTAAAGAGAACCCCACTGAATTGGTAGCTTTTCTAAAAGTAGTCTTACTTTTTCATTGGTTTATAAGTTTGTTGTGTGTTCCTACCTCCAGGTGTTTCACAAAGGAATTCCCTTTCAATGTCGCAAGATGTAGGTTGAAGAACTCCATTCATCGATATCAGGCAAGGTTCATCATCAGTCCCGTCAGGAACATCACTGAAGAAAAAACAATTAGTGATGATCTTTTAAAGGAATTCGCTTTGAAGACAACCAATGATAAGGTATTTGAATGATTTTGAAATAAAGTAAAGAAATGATAATATTACAGCAATTCAAGAAGGTCCAATCCCTCAGTGCTTCCATCGTCCCAAGCCCAAGCACCATCTGTCCATCTGGCTCCCACAAAGAATGTTTCAAGTCCATATTCATCCATGATCTTGCCCTGTAGTTGGGACAATTGCATGAATTAATAGCATCATCAGGTTGGTAAGTCATTTGGAAGCAACCCGCAGTAAAATAATTCACCACGCCCAAACAAAGCCATCTGACAAGATGCCAAAACGTTAGGACATGTAAAAATCGCTTGTCTGTTATAGAGTTGACTCCAAAATGCAAGATTATAATGTGGTCGATTATAGGTATTTTCAGCAGTCTCTTTTTATTTTTCAGTCTTTATTTGACTGAGAATTTTCATACTCGTCGAGACTCATTTGTACATTCAAGAGTTTAAGGGGTAAAATCAGTTACAGTATTTTTGCAAATTTAAATTGTCATGTCAGCAACACATATGTGTACAAGTGTGTATTTAACTTGTCTCTTAATGGCATGAACAGAGTACATGTATTTGGTGATAACCGCCAGCGTTACAGGCACATGGCAGCCTCTGCTTATACCTAACAATGACTCATGGATTGAATGGTCAAAGCTTATCTCTTGATATCTATATTCTATATTTTTACAAGGACTTTGACGGCAGTATTTTGTTTCACTCACATATTCATCTTGGGAAGACAAAGACACCAAGCTGCCACCACCTTGTTGGCAGACTATCTGCGCGGCCTCCTTGTCCTCCAGTGGTTCCGTTTCATAATGATAGCAGGATTCTCCAATAGACGTGTCATTTTCATCCGCACACTCTGAACAGGAGGAAACGAAAAATCACTGTCGTCTTCTGTCGTACCAACCTTGAATTCCCCATTTGCAATTTTGTCTAAGTGCAGAAATATATATACTACAATAAATTACTTCCAATAATTATTCAGATTCGCTGTCATAAAATTATGGAAATTAGATATGCACTAAAGCATAGTTTAAACGTTTACAGATAATATGAGGTGCATATTATAGTGCCTGTATGTCCCGGACTTGTAAGAGTTGGGGGTATTCCTCAATTAAAGGCGTTATACTGGAGAGAAATGCAGGGAATACGGAAGTAACTATGCGACAGCGGCGTAGAATAAGCTAAAGGCCAATGACCGAATTCATGAATAAAATCAATGAAATAAATTGGGTAAAAAATGCAGACAAGACAAGAATATGTCAAGGGTAATGTCAACACCAATTTACCTGTAGGAGTGCAGTGCGTATCTATCCATTCAGACCATACTTCTACTGGTTCACATATTGTGGTTGCTGGAGGTGTTGTTGTTGTTGTGGTTGGCGGTGGTGTAGTAGTTGGTACTGGTGGCGTAGTGGTTGGTACTGGTGTAGTTGTGGTAGGTGGCGCTGTAGTGGTTGTTGGTGGCACTGTAGTTGTTGTAGGTGGTGCTGTAGTTGTTGTAGGTGGCGCTGCAGTTGTTGTAGGTGGCGCTGTAGTGGTCGTTTGAGAGGACGTAGTTGTGGGTGGTGGCGTAGTAGTTGTGGGTGGTGGTGTAGTAGTTGTAGGTGGTGGTGTCGTAGTTGTTGGTACTGGTATAGTAGTTGTTGGTACTGATATAGTAGTTGTTGGAGGTTGCGTTGTGGTTGGTCCAGGCGTTGTGCACTCTGGCATTTGATAGCGACATTCGAACCGTACTTCATAGTTTGAACAGCTACACATAAAACGTAGTTGAAAAAAGAATGATTATTAGGTCATTTTTAGGTGTAAAAGACTTATCTAGCTGTTTGTGTATTTCTTTGTGTACAATCATATCAGAATATGGTCATCATGGCTGAGGATAAAAACAAATTTCTTCGAAGGGTATTTTTCATTTCTTTTTTGCTACAAACCGCGCGCGTGTCTTTATTCTGTGCTAGTGCCAAGTTGTTTAATTTTAACCAATGACATTAAGCTATCTTTAATCCATCCATAACATCGGGCATCGTTGGGAAAAATAAGGTACATATAGAATATCGTCCGTAGACTAATAAGGTTGTAGATGGAACTTACTTGTATTCACATTGAGCACCAAATTCTAAGGTACATTTAGTGAGCCCATCGGCTGAGGTGTCTCCATTCCCCAGCACGTAATCTGTTCCTACGAGCCGGCACTGAATGTCTGTTGGCTCCTCACAGATGTCAAATCCTTTGTCTCGTGCTGAATCGTCATCTTCGTCCTCTTCTCCTGGCACTAAGATCCAACAATAAAATGAACTGAACTGAACTGAACGGCCATCACAAAGTACCAATGACACTTAACTTAAGTACGCTCACATAGTGTGTCGGCAACTGGATGAACAGTAAAACGTAATTGAGACTTAACTACCAACCCAGAACCCAGACTACATCTGGCACTAAACGCATAGCAAACGCTGCCATTGGTAAATATTACACATTGTACTTGAAACCAAATTGTGCACACGTACACGCTCTCTTTGATACTTTTAAGAACAATTACACACTGTCAATGGTACTGAACGACTATCAAACACTCTAAACGACGATCAGAGACTGTTCCTTGTACTAAATGACCAACGAACTCTTTCCTTGGTACTGAACAACCTTAAAACGTTGTCCCTGGTACTGTAACAATAACCTAACACTGCCCTTGTAATGGTACCGACCTAGACTCATTGACCCTCTTGCGCCAACCTACACAATACATGATTATACAAAACTAATACCACGCGATTTACCTAGAACTTTACAACTATTAACTTTTTACTAGAACTAAACTATACTCACACGCTGTCATTATCACAATACTGTTATAAGACAATATTTTTACTCTGTATATAAATATTACCTACGGAGAAACCAACTAAATTTGAAACTTTCCTGAACATGTTTAGATTATTTATTTGTTGTTTTTTGTTGTTTGTACCTACCTCCAGGTGTTTCACAAATGAATTCCAGTGCAGTGTCGCAAGATGTAGGTTGAAGAACTCCATTCATCGACATCAGGCAAGGTTCATCAGCAGTCCCATCTGGCACGCCACTGAAGAAAACAAAAGTGAATATCTCTTTAAAGAGGTAACGTTGGGTAACATAAATTCGTGGGGTACTTAAATTCGGGATTTTTCGAAAACGGGGTATTTAGGGATATGTGCTAGATGCAACATCAGTAATACCACTAGAAATACAAACTTGACAGACCAACGTATTCAGAACACTGGCTGAAAAGCTTCGATAAGCATGTATTAGAAGGCGACGAGGACAAAAACTCTCCGTCCCTTTTGGAACAGTCTGAGGGCTTCGTGGGAGAGTCACACCACATCGTTGTCGGCTGGTTTATAAGACAAATGTCACATCCGCTTCCTGCTAAACACAATCATTTACAAGACAACTTATTTTCTTAAAATTGCTGACCTGCAATTGGACTCTAAGTGTGATCAATCATCAAAACCCCTCTTTGTTGCTACAACCTACGGCACGTGTATTTTCCCGCCGCCATATCATTACCCAGAATCCTGTTGTCAAGCAGACGACAAAGGTTTGTGAGGAACACTTTTTGTCTAAATGTTGCGTGTGATTGTGGACTGAGGACGATATTTTCCTCAAAGTTTGCTCCTAACACAACAAGGAATACATGGACATAGTAGTATTATCAATGCTACAGCATCCGGCTAACTTTCCATGAATAATGTACACGTTGCCATGACGGTGGATGTCGACTTTGACGTTCTATAGCTACCGACTCAACACACGGGTTGTTCCCGTAGGCCTGATGTGTGCGGTACGGCCGTTTTTTCGTGTATTTTTTTTTTACTTGGACACGTCTATATCCATAGCACTCTCCTCAAGCCAAGGATGGAACGAATAGCTGCTGTATAAAATGTGATTAGCGGTAAGATATTCAAGACGAATCTTCTCTCCCGAATTAATGTGCCCCCCTGTCCGACAGCACGGTAATTGTGCGTGCGGCGGACGGTAGTTTCAAGTTGAAATATTATGGTGTCAGCACGACTAGAGACAAAATCTACCATATATATGATTAGTGCAAAGATAGTACATGATACTGACAGAAAAATAGAAAAAAAGGATGGTTTATTGTTCTGCTAGATTGATTTCAGTCAACCATTATCGGAAAAATCCCGAATTTAGGTTACCCAACGTTAAGTTCTAATTTCAGATTTGCTACATCCCCACTAGCTGTAGATTAGTACACATTCTGTAAATGTGAATTGATAGATGTAATTTGAAAACGTATGCTGTAAATATGGTTTATTTGTGCTTCGTCGGCAACTGACTACAAGACATCCGAATGGCCTTAATAGATTTTGAAATAAACGACTGTAAAGAAATGATAATATTACAGCAAATCAAGAAGGTCCAGTCCTTCAGTGGTTCCATCGTCCCAAGCCCAAGCACCGTCCATCCACTGCGCTCCCACATAGAATGTCTCTTCTCCATACGTATCCATGATGAATCCCTAAAGATGGGACGATAGTACAATAAGTACATACAGCAGGTTGGCAAGTCATTTTGAGGAAAAAAAATCAAGCAGCGTCCGGTATCAGAGTTCATCATACCCAGCTGGATGCATTTGACTAGCTGCCAGAACGTTGGCATATAACAAAGGTTTTGTTTATGAACATTATCGTCAATTGTAGAATTTCAATGTTGTTGTACTGCAAATGAGCTAACGGAGATTTTCTACAGTCTCTATCAAGTCTCGTCTCAAAAACCATGAATAAGAAAAAAACGTTCTTTTCGTCCTTATTAAAACATTACAGGGTGCCAGGACCAAGAGGATTGAGGAATATGTTTATCCATTGGATCTGTTATTTGTAGGAAGAAAGAGCTTATTTGATAAATCATGACCCTCAATTGGTACAGAAGGAAACATTTTGATATGTGAAATATGCTTAGAATTTGTTTTAAAATCAACGTCAACCTCAGTCAAACTTCTTTCAGTTCAAGATCTGGCCCCGAAATCCTTCAAAGTGTGTATTGTCTTAGTAATAGTCACAATACATTGTTTCAGTATGTCATGACCAGGGTAACCGCACTTGGTCATAACAGGTTCTGGTTTAAAATCATGGCTTGAGTGGTCAAATTTTAACTCTGGATAAATCTGCATTGCATCTCGTTTTCGCGACTTAAAAGACGGTATGTTTGCTTTACTCACATATTCATCCTTAGAAGACAAAGACACCAAGCTGCCACCACCTTGTTGGCAGACTATCTGTGCATCCTCCTTGTCCTCCGGCGATTCCGTTTCATAATGATAGCAGGATTCTCCAAGGGACATTTCATAGTCATCCTCACACTCTGAACAGGAGAAAACATATAATCATTGATATCTACTGTCATACCAGGCTTGAGCGACCCGCATGCATGTTCGACTAGGATGTAGGCAAACATATGCTATATAAGACATTTTGCAAGTATATAGACTATGAAAACAGTTTCATAAATCATACTTAAGCTAATCAACAGTGTACGAAAGCTTGTGCTTTAGTATAGCTGAACCAATGGTTGAAAAATTTGCCAATACGCATCGCTGAGTTCCAAGTGATCAGAATTCTGAGAAGTTGCAAGATAGAAATCTTTAGCCCTGCCATATATTGTCCTAGTTTTGTTTAGTATGGGACTTAAGTAATGTTATCTCCAGGTAGTACTACATTTTTTATATCTTAAAAGCACTAACACTACGATATAACATATAAGTCAAGTTTACTAAATGAATTGTTCCACATGGTCCGTGTGACTAGCAATCTCAACAATGATATACCTGTAGGGGGGCAATGTGTATCTATCCAATCAGACCATTTATATATTTCCCCGCATGTAGTAAGTGGTGGCGCTGTAGGAGTGGGCGTTGGTGTTGTAGTTGTAGTTGGTCTTGTTGTAGTTGTAGGTGGTGGAGTTGTTGTTGTGGGCGGAGGTGTAGTAGTTGTGGGTGGTGGTGTCGTAGTTGTTCGCGGAGGTGTTGTAGTTGTGGGTGGTGGTGTAGTAGTTGTAGGCGGAGGTGTAGTAGTTGTCGGTGGTGGTGTTGTAGTTGTCGGTGGTGGTGTAGTAGTTGTGGGAGGTGGTGTCGTAGTTGTGGGAGGTGGTGTCGTAGTTGTGGGTGGTGGTGTCGTAGTTGTGAGTGGTGGTGTTGTAGTTGTGGGAGGTGGTGTCGTAGTTGTGGGAGGTGGTGTCGTAGTTGTGGGTGGTGGTGTCGTAGTTGTGAGTGGTGGTGTTGTAGTTGTGGGTGGTGGTGTAGTAGTTGTGGGCGGAGGTGTTGTAGTTGTGGGTGGTGGTGTAGTAGTTGTAGACGGAGGTGTAGTAGTTGTAGGCGGAGGTGTAGTAGTTGTCGGTGGTGGTGTCGTAGTTGTCGGTGGTGGTGTAGTAGTTGTGGGTGGTGGTGTCGTAGTTGTGTGTGGTGGTGTCGTAGTTGTGGGTGGGGGTGTCGTAGTTGTTCGCGGAGGTGTTGTAGTTGCGGGTGGTGGTGTAGTAGTTGTAGGCGGAGGTGTAGTAGTTGTGGGTGGTGGTGTCGTAGTTGTGGGTGGTGGTGTCGTAGTTGTGGGTGGGGGTGTCGTAGTTGTTCGCGGAGGTGTTGTAGTTGTGGGTGGTGGTGTAGTAGTTGTCGGTGGTGGTGTAGTAGTTGTGGGTTGTGGTGTTGTAGTTGTCGGTGGTGGTGTAGTAGTTGTAGGCGGAGGTGTAGTAGTTGTGGGTGGTGGTGTCGTAGTTGTGGTAGGTGGTGTCGTAGTTGTGGGTTGGGGTGTCGTAGTTGGTCGCGGAGGTGTTGTAGTTGTGGGTGGTGGTGTAGTAGTTGTCGGTGGTGGTGTAGTAGTTGTCGGTGGTGGTGTTGTAGTTGTCGGTGGTGGTGTAGTAGTTGTCGGTGGTGGTGTTGCAGTTGTCGGTGGTGGTGTAGTAGTTGTAGGCGGAGGTGTAGTAGTTGTCGGTGGTGGTGTTGTAGTTGTCGGTGGTGGTGTAGTAGTTGTGGGAGGTGGTGTTGTAGTTGTCGGTGGTGGTGTAGTAGTTGTAGGCGGAGGTGTAGTAGTTGTCGGTGGTGGTGTTGTTGTAGTTGTCGGTGGTGGTGTAGTAGTTGTGGGTGGTGGTGTTGTAGTTGTGGGTGGTGGTGTCGTAGTTGTGGGCGGAGGTGTAGTAGTTGTCGGTGGTGGTGTTGTAGTTGTCGGTGGTGGTGTAGTAGTTGTTGGTGGTGGTGTTGTAGTTGTGGGTGGTGGTGTCGTAGTTGTGGGCGGAGGTGTAGTAGTTGTGGGTGGTGGTGTCGTAGTTGTGGTAGGTGGTGTCGTAGTTGTGGGTGGGGGTGTCGTAGTTGTTCGCGGAGGTGTTGTAGTTGTGGGTGGTGGTGTAGTAGTTGTCGGTGGTGGTGTAGTAGTTGTCGGTGGTGGTGTTGTAGTTGTCGGTGGTGGTGTAGTAGTTGTGGGTGGTGGTGTTGTAGTTGTCGGTGGTGGTGTAGTAGTTGTAGGCGGAGGTGTAGTAGTTGTCGGTGGTGGTGTTGTTGTTGTCGGTGGTGGTGTAGTAGTCGTGGGTGGTGGTGTTGTAGTTGTCGGTGGTGGTGTAGTAGTTGTGGGTGGTGGTGTCGTAGTTGTGGGTGGGGGTGTCGTAGTTGTGGGCGGAGGTGTAGTAGTTGTCGGTGGTGGTGTTGTAGTTGTCGGTGGTGGTGTAGTAGTTGTGGGTGGTGGTGTTGTAGTTGTGGGTGGTGGTGTCGTAGTTGTGGGCGGAGGTGCAGTAGTTGTGGGTGGTGGCGTTGTAGTTGTGGGAGGTGGTGTCGTTGTTGTGGGAGGTGGTGTCGTAGTTGTGGGTGGTGGTGTCGTAGTTGTGGGAGGTGGAGTAGTAGTTGTGGGTGGTGATGTGGTAGTTGTAGGCGGTGGTGTCGTAGTTGTGGGTGGTACAGTCGTCGTGCACTCTGTCATTCCATAGCAACATTTGTATCGCACTTCATAGTTTGAACAGCTATATTTAAAATGCAGTTGTAAAAGTATTGTTAGTTTATCATTTTTTTTAAATAGGACCACGTGTGTGTCCGTCAGGTTGTTTCCACGCGAATAACAAAGTCTTACAATTTTAATAAGATGAAACGAAAAAAAAAGTAGCTTGAAGGGGTTTGTGATTTCTTTGAACTATAATGTACATCCCGTTGCATATCGTTATAACATTAGTTGTTTAGGATTTATTCGATAACATTAAGATATTTGATATGTTTTAGGTCACCTGACCTATCCCTTAACTTGACCTCCCGTTCGGCTGTTGGAGCACCATGTCTACTTTTTTTAGTACATATCTAGATATATCTATCTATGAAACATATGTCCATGACATATCTACCGATATCATCACTATCCTAAAGAAGGTGAGAATGATGTTTTGAAATTTGAACCATATATAAATTTGTGTTAGAATCAAGTTCACAGTGTACTATAATAACTAACATGTTGGGAAAATTAAGGTACATGCATGCAGAACAAAGTCGATACGCATATAAGGCTATACATGGAACTTACTTGTATTCACATTGAGCACCATATTCTAAGGTACATTTAGTGAGCCCGTCATCTGAGATGTCTCCATTCCCCAGCACGTAATCTGTTCCTACGAGCCGGCACTCAATGTCCATTGGCGTCTCACAAATGTCAAATCCGTTTTCTCGAGCTGAGTCGTCATCTTCGTCCTCTTCTCCTGGTACTGAAATTTATCAAAGATATTCATTTTTCTGACGCTATGAATGGACTTTAAAAAGTACATGAACATAAATACCATTGCAAAATGGCTTTGGTACTGAATAACCATCCCAGACTGCCCTAGGTACTGGCCAGTTATCAAACACTGTCATTTGTATTATCGCACATACTGTTATCGAGTTTTAATCTTCGTCCTCTTCGCCTAGTACTGAAATTTATCAATATATATTTTCATCCTGCTATTTTCTTGTGTGACAGAGAGATGTGTCTGGCGTTGTGGCATCATCTGTATGCTAAGCTGAATAGAACTATTAGTATCACCAGCCAGCCAGGGTT
Organism: Branchiostoma lanceolatum; assembly: GCA_035149815.1. Taxonomy (NCBI): domain Eukaryota; kingdom Metazoa; phylum Chordata; class Leptocardii; order Amphioxiformes; family Branchiostomatidae; genus Branchiostoma; species Branchiostoma lanceolatum. The sequence continues at coordinate 3,505,759 of CM068883.1, read as the reverse complement.
AATATCTGACGAAAAGAGAGTCTGGTGCTGAACAATTAACCCCAAAGCACACCAAACGAAGAAACTGCCATTGTAAACCGGCCCTTGGTAACAAGAAATAACCCCCTATCTTATGCTTACCTACCATCTTATACTGTTCTTGATACTGAGCTACAATCACACGATTCGCTCAAATAGTTATTGGAACTGACCTATCATTAGCCACTTTCATGGGAACAAAGCTATCATGAAATGATAGCAATTTCCTTTTTACTCTGTACATACGTTTTACCCATTGAGCTATTTTGAATCAAACGAAGCTCACTAAATCTGTATCTTTTCTGAATATGTTTAAGATTGTTTATATGTTTGTTTGTTGTGTGTTCCTACCTCCAGGTGTTTCACAAAGGAATTCCAGTGCAGTGTCGCAAGATGTAGGTTGAAGAACTCCATTCATCATCATTAGGCAAGGTTTATCAGCAGTCCCATCAGGCACGCCACTGAAGAAGAAAGAAGTTTTGAAGACCTCTTAAACGAGGTGGGTGCTAATTTCATTATCGCTACATTCCTCCTGTAGATTAGTACACATTAAGTTACACATTTAAACATGGAATTACAGGTACATAAACTGGGTGTTGTAAATATGTTTTTGTGGTCTATCAACAACCGACCACAAGCCACTCGAATGACTAAACAGATTTTGAAGAAAGGTATGGAAAAAAGTGATAATATTACAGCAAGTCCAGAATGTCCAGTCCCTCAGTGGTTCCATCGTCCCAAGCCCAAGCACCGTTTATCCACTGTGCTCCAACATAGTATGTATTTTGTCCGTACGCATCCATGATGAAGCCCTAAAGATGGGACAATTTTTTATAATAAGTAGCGTCAACAGGTTGGCAAGTAATTTGGGGCAAAAAAAATCAAGAAGCACCCAGTAGAGTGCACGGTACCCAGATTGAGCCCAAAGTATGGCATATGAGAAAAGTTTGGCTGTGTGCTGTCAGCCTTACATTTAAATGCAGGATTACAATGTTGCTGTATTGCGTAAGATCTAACAAAGATTTCCAGCCGTCATTTATATTTTAGTCACATGCTATATAGTTCAGCGCATTTTAGGGTGTTTTTTCAGCACCACCAGGATTATGAAATAAAACACAGTCAAACATCTACTACGCAAGATTTGATGTAAGGCGGGATACTGATTCCATGTAGGAATAAAATCTTAAAATTCATGGATGAAACGATAAGGATTTTCAGTCCTAATTAAAAAACATTCAAAATGTCAGCTTGACTATATTCTTATCAATCTTACCATGGTCTACGGGTAGAATTCTCCTTCTCTGCATTGTAACTGTTATACATCTTCAACGTTTATCCCCCCATTAAAGGAATTAATCAAATGATCTTTGGGCTGTCAGTTAACATTTTGATTTCAATATACCTTTCACCTCTAACAAAGCGCAATATTAATCCGTACGTATATAAGACAAAATGTGATGCGTTGGTATAAGATGAAACATCACAAGTAGGAGAAAACGTAAAAACACGCTTTAGAATTCGTTATGAAAATCTATGTCCACCTTAGGAAAACGTATTTTCCACATAACTGATTTGAGGCCGAAATCCTTCAAAGTGTGTATTTCACATCGTCTCTGTACTTCATGACCTGGGTAATTGGACTTTGACATAACAGCCAGGTGCAGGCACATGGCATAGCCGGAAGGCGTAGACCAATCAGAAGCCACCATTGCCCAGGTGTAATGACGCCATAACACATCCGTGTCATAACAAACCACATCATGACGTCATAACACAAATCAACCGTTTTATTTTGTAGAGGGGAGTATCTTTTTGATGAATCTTTTTCATACCCTTGTTTAGAAAAATGTATTTTCTCAAAATTCACAAAATCTTCGCTCACTCGGTGGTTTTATTCGATGGTTATAGCACATGACCAGGCGTTATGATACCATATACGCATCGGGGTGGGTCATTAACCCTTAATTGCTTGAATGGTTAAACTTTAACACTAGATACATCTACCTTGTATCGTGTTACCAGGACTCAAAAGACCATTTATTTACTTCACTCACATATTCATCTGTAGAAGACAAAGACACCAAGCTGCCACCACCTTGCTGGCAGATCAACTCTGCAGAAACCTTGTCATTTGGTTCTTGCGATTCATAATGATAGCAGGATTCTCCAAGGGACATTTCATAGTCATCTTCACACTCTGAACAGGAGGAAACAAATAATAATTGTCATTTACTTCAGCGACCTGAATGCATTTTCGTCTAGAATGAAGGCAAGCATATACTATATTGGCAAGTTTGTATTTAAGTTAACTTGTATATTATAAAAACAAGCGCGGAATCATAAATCATAGTTACGCAAGTTTACGATATACTAAAGCGTGTGTTGTCGTGTAAGTGAAACAATAGTCCAAACATGCGCAGATACGTATCACGGAGTTGTGAGTGAGAATTTTTAACGAGTTGCAAAATTACAACAACAGCAAAATCTCTAGCCATCGAGCACTGCCACATATCGACCTTATTTTGTTTAGAATGCATCATAAATAAAGATATGACTAGGTGTTGACTACATTTATAGATCTAAAATCTTCCACAATACTACAAAATAAGATATCCGCCATGCTTACTACGCCAAGATACCCAGCATGTTATCAAATACGTCAAGAAAAAACTACCTGTAGGGGGGCAATGTGTGTCTATCCAATCAGACCATTCACATACATATCCACATGTAGTAAGTGGGGGTGTTGTAGTAGTGGGTGTTGGTGTTGTAGTTGTAGGTAGCGTTGTGGTTGTGGTTGGTGGTGCAGTGGTCGTGGTGGGTGGTGCAGTGGTTGTGGTGGGTGGTGCAGTGGTTGTGGTTGGTGGTGCAGTGGTCGTGGTGGGTGGTGCAGTGGTTGTTGTGGGTGGTGCAGTGGTTGTTGTGGGTGGTGCTGTGGTCGTGGTGGGTGGTGCAGTGGTCGTGGTGGGCGGTGCAGTGGTTGTTGTGGGTGGTGCTGTGGTCGTGGTGGGTGGTGCTGTGGTCGTGGTGGGTGGTGCAGTGGTCGTGGTGGGTGGTGCAGTGGTTGTTGTGGGTGGTGCTGTGGTCGTGGTAGGTGGTGCTGTGGTCGTGGTGGGCGGTGCAGTGGTTGTGGTTGGTGGTGCAGTGGTCGTGGTGGGTGGTGCAGTGGTCGTGGTGGGTGGTGCTGTGGTCGTGGTGGGTGGTGCAGTGGTTGTGGTGGGTGGTGCAGTGGTCGTGGTGGGTGGTGCAGTTGTCGTTGTGGGTGGTGCAGTGGTTGTGGTGGGTGGTGCTGTGGTTGTGGTGGGTGGTGCAGTGGTTGTTGTGGGGTGCGCTGTGGTCGTGGTGGGTGGTGCAGTGGTTGTGGTGGGTGGTGCTGTGGTTGTGGTGGGTGGAGCTGTGGTTGTTGTGGGTGGTGCTGTGGTTGTGGTGGGTGGTGCAGTTGTCGTTGTGGGTGGTGCAGTGGTTGTGGTGGGTGGTGCTGTGGTTGTGGTGGGTGGTGCAGTGGTCGTTGTGGGTGGTGCTGTGGTTGTGGTGGGTGGAGCAGTTGTCGTTGTGGGTGGTGCAGTGGTTGTGGTGGGTGGTGCAGTGGTCGTTGTGGGCGGTAGTGTAGTGGTACACTCTGGCATTGGATACTTACATTCGTATCGTACTTCATAGTTATCACAGCTATAGGCAATCAGAGGGAAATGATCGTTAGAAAAATAAACCGTATGAGATCAAATTGCTGTTATGCTCGAAAAGTAAATAACATGATGAAAAAGAAGCTTTGGACGGTTTTGTATAATACTCACTCATAGGCACATTGAGCACCATAAGCTAAACTGCATGTGAGGCCGTCATCTGAGGTTTCTCCGTTCTCCAGTATTTCGCCAGTGCGCAGGTTACGACACTGAATATCTATGGGTTCTTCACAGATGTCATAACCTTCATCTCGTGCTGTATTATCGTCTTCACTCTCTGGACCTGGTGCTGCAATTTCATCAACGAAAAGCAACTTAGGCACAAAGTGCATTATTTTTTTCTGTTTAATTTATTTACTAAACATATGTAATAATAGGAAGACAGCATTCGCAAGTTGATACATCGCACTTCAGAATCGTCGTGCAGAAATTGATCGTGAAGTATCAACCTTTGTGGAAAAATATAAAATTGTGGTCTCAAAAAATATCACAGCTGTTACTGCTCTCAAGCCAAGTCAAGTCAAGTCAGGTCAATGCCTATATTTTTATTTGATGTACTGTTGAAACCTCCATAACTTTATTATTCTTATTATTCTTAATATTCTTATTAGTATTATTATAATGAGTTGTCCTTGTTGCATATTCCCTTCAAATCGGGCTAAATGCACTGATGGCCATACGTGGTCTAGAAGAAGCAAAATATAAAACATGATTTAATGAAATGCTACTTTTTAGTATCGAAAACTAAAAACACACAAAACTGTGGTGTATTGTTGAACTAATGCTGACAACCTGATAGTTTTTTGAATCACTTGGAAACATAATTACATACTTAATCCATTATATGTTTATTTATACATGACATAATTACTCACATTATGTACAACCCGTAGACATTTGTGTATCTAAGTATTGGAAATATAAAGACACAATTCAGCTTTCCTACATAATGTAAATGCTATAAAGATCGCGATTTGTTCTACAAGACTACATGTGAATGAGAACATACTTCCGCTGTTTTCGCAAAGAACTTGAGCTGCGACGTCACAGGTTTCAGGAGTTAGTTCACCATTGACCATCATCAGGCATTCCAGAGTAGAGCTTCCGTCAGGGAGATTTCTAAACAAAAAAAGTCACTATAACGCAATGTTTGTTGAGGGTCTGCAAGAGTCAACATTAGAACAGTCATACTATACTTATCTATTTCAACCTGTTTCTTTTGATTCATATTGTAATCGGCACAAGTTTTCAATAAGAACAGTCGCAACATTCTTGATGTATAGAATGGTGTTTGGATCGTATCTTTCCATTTTTTCGTGAAGAAACTAACGATATTTTTGTTCATCTTAGACATCTTAGAGATTTCATTCATCACTTACATGAGCATTGACACAGATACTAAGTGATTGGATTTTTGCCATCTTCTAAATAATAAACTGTATATACAATCGTGTGATTTTCCATAAAAAGACATAGTAAATATAGAATATTGATTTTGTCAACGTGCAAGGGATCTCGAAAAAAGGTGTCTCATCTGATTTTCTCCTTCCTTTTAATCACAAGTCATCTCAATATTTTGTTACCTGTTCCCTCAGAAACAGATAGACATTTACAATTTTTCAACATTTTGACAGAATTGAAATCTTACAGCGAGTCAAGCAGATCAGCAGGGGATCCGTCATCCAGAAGCCATTTATTTTCTGTTGTTGACCAGCTCGCATTAATATAGAATGTGTCACCTGCAAATTGGTCCATTATGTATCCCTATAACAAAAAGAACAATGAAATATTTTTTACATACATTCTTTACATGCACACATGTAAGTTGATCTTAAATGACACATGGACAAATCAAATGCAAAACTTATTCTCCCAAAATGTTTATCGTCAACTTTGTAAATTGTACCTTTCTCTTCCAGCACTCCTAAATGGTAATTGTATAACACTTGCATATCGACATGATTTTGACATACTCACTATTTCATCCGAAGACGACAAGGTCACAACGATGCCACCGTTTTCAGCACAATATATTTGTGCATCGTTGTAATCATTTTCGGTTGGTCCAATCTGGTAGCAGGACAGTCCAAGGGAAGGTTGTTCATCGTACTCGCATTCTGGTTGGTAAGAAAATATACATATTTCTTCAGTGATAACAAGCAATCAAACAACTGAGGACAAAGTCAGTAAATTGCGTCAATAAAACACATATACTTGGACCGATATGCTAAGCACGGTTTCCTAGAAATGTACAATATTAGCCATCGTTACATGATCTAAGAAAAGAATTGACCAAATGAAGTAGATTTTGAGCGTATTCTGCACTATTTTTAATCCCTATTTTATAAAAAGAAGTATTCTGTTTATTTGTATTGCATACCCAGTCAAACTTCCCGTATGGCATAACAAACAAACTAAAGTTAATCGGCCCATAAGCTGTGCATCCGAACGTATCCAAGAAAGTAGGAACGCCCGCCTCACCGTATTATCTAAGCTAGTATACAATCGCAATAAATGTATAACATACAAACTGGCTACCTACTCTAAACAGTATAAGAGCCATTTCCCAGATACCAAACCGTAATCGCTCCAAAAAATAAAGATAAAAGTTTCCACGCCCACCGTCCTCCACTGAAATACCCTGCCTTGTTTGCTTCTGACGGCTCCCACACTTAGTCGTTCCGAACCAGGCTGGAGGCTTATCCATCCTCACTTTTCAAATACATTACCCAGGGTTGAAAAATTAATGGACTATGGAAAATGAGAATGGATATTTTGTATCTAAAGCCCCAAAGGTCAGTTTATAGCATTTCTTTGTATCTTCTATGTATGGTATGGAAGTAACAACAACGAACCTGTTGGGGGACAGTGCAGATCTATCCATTCAGACCATTCATACACAGGTGCGCATATTGTTGTGGGTAGTTCAGTGGTTGTGGTTGGTGGTGCAGTGGTCGTGGTTGGTGGTGCAGTTGTCGTGGTGGGTGGTGCAGTGGTCGTGGTGGGTGGTGCTGTGGTTGTTGTGCGTGGTGCAGTGGTTGTTGTGGGTGGTGCAGTGGTCGTGGTGGGTGGTGCAGTGGTTGTGGTTGGTGGTGCTGTGGTTGTGGTTGGTGGTGCCGTTGTTGTGGTGGGTGGTGCTGTGGTCGTGGTGGGTGGTGCTGTGGTCGTGGTGGGTGGTGCTGTGGTCGTGGTGGGTGGTGCAGTGGTCGTTGTGGGTGGTAGTGTAGTCGTACACTCTGGCATTGGATACTTACATTCGTATCGTACTTCATAGTTATCACAGCTATAGGCAATCAGAGGGAAATGATCGTTAGAAAAATAAACTGTATGAGAACATATTGCTGTTATGCTCGAACACTAAATAACATGATGAAAAAGAAGATTCGGACGTTCTTGTATAATACTCACTCATAGGCACATTGAGCACCATTAGCTAAGCTGCATGTGAGACCGTCATCTGAGGTTTCTCCGTTCTCCAGTATTTCACCAGTGCGCACGTTACGACACTGAATATCTATGGGGTCTTCACAGATGTCATAACCTTCATTTCGTGCTGTCTCATCGTCTTCACTCTCTGGACCTGGTACTGCAATTTCAGAAATGTGAAACACGTTTAGAGCACTACTCCCCTTTGATTTACTTACAAATTAAATGTTATCATAGTAAGAAAACAGGCAAGTTCAATATATTTCACCTGCTCTCCAGACAAAATGTATCGACGATCTTTGAAGAAACGGGCATCTCAAATTTACTTTTACTTATCAAGGACTATCTCAACATAATTCGGCTCCGTCCTTTAAAATCGTTGTCTTTCATTGAAAAAAAAACTGCTATAGTGCTGTTTAGTACTCCTTTAACTTTATCATGATATTAATCACATGATGTACTACCTGTAGACTTTTGTATATCAAATAGAATCGTAATGTTTTTATTAATGAATTATAGAAAACATAACGACCATCTTTGGTAGACATTTAAATACGATAGAAATTAGGTTTCTACGAGCAGGACTTAGAGTAATAGGAGACATACTTCCGGTGTTTTCACACAGGACTTGGCTTGCGATGTCACAAGCTGCAGCAGTGAGCTCTCCATTCAGCATCATCAGGCATCGTTCGGTAGAGCTGCCGTCAGGCACATTTCTAAAGAGAGAGAGTCACTATAAAGCAATGTTCGATGAGTAGTTCTAACAAGGTCAAACTTAAAACACTTATCTCGTTTAACCTGTTTCTTCTAATTGATATTGTATTCGATAAAAGAAAACTACAGTGTGGGTGAACATTACCGACATTCCTGATTTTGGTAAAGATGTTCGTACCGTTTACATTATTGCAAACATTATTACAAAAATTGCTCCAACTTTTTGTGAATGCACAAGCGGTTTTGTCTTGTTCATCTCAGAGATTTCTTTTAAGTTTTGACATTGACACAGATACAACATTGTATTTTTTTGGCCAAATTTAGAATATACACCGTATACCATGTTTTGAATATGCATCCATAAGTACAATGATGGTCATGTTTGCATGAAAGTGATTTTTTTAACCATAGTTTTTATCTCTAATTCGTATGTTATCTATTAAATGTTTTGTTACATATTCCCTCGGAAACAGGTTGACACTGACGATTTTAACATTTAAACAGAATCAGAATCTTACAGCGAGTTCAGCCCGTCAGCAGCAGATCCATCATTCAAAAGCCATTCATCATTTGTTGTTGACCAGTGTGCATTCACATAGTATGTGTCACCTCCAAATTCGTTCATTATATATCCCTAGAACAGAAAACAATCAAGTGTAACACAGTGGTATTTTTCATATAAATGCTATATCTAATTTGACACAATTACCATGTGAAAAAAATTACCAAATATCCTTCCTATATGTTCGTCTTTCTTAGAAGTTATAGCTCTTTCTCTTCCAGAACATTTCGAAACCTGCTAAAGAAAATGAGTCAATTTGTTTATGGTAAACTGACCACTTCATCCGGAGTTGACAGAGTCACCATGACGCCACCATTCTCAGCACAGTATATTCTTGCAGTGTTGGAATCATTCACGGTTGGCCCAGTCTGATAGCAGGACATTCCAAGGGAATGTTCTTCACCATACTTGCACTCTGAGAGGTGAAACAACAGATAAGAGGTTATATATAGCAAGAAAAAAATCAAAGAGCATTATTGCAGTCCTGTCACCGTTAGGTAAGTATATAAAAGAATCTTTATATTTCTTTACAATTTTCAAATATCCCCATTAACTTAATATTTGACGTCGTTGGATACACAAATATGAATATTTTCATCTACAAACTAACGTTGTCAACCTAATTGTTTAGAGCATTCCTTTTTATGTTATTTTCAAAACGAAAACTACCAACCAGTTGGGGGACAATGCAGATCTATCCAGGGAGACCATTCTTTTATAGGCTCACATATTGTGGTTGGTGGTGCAGTGGTTGTGGGCGGTGCAGTGGTTGTGGTGGGTGGTGCAGTGGTTGTGGTGGGTTGTGCAGTGGTTGTTGTGGGTGGTGCAGTTGTTGTGGTTGGTGGTGCAATGGTCGTTGTGGGTGGTGCAGTGGTTGTTGTGGGTGGTGCAGTGGTTGTGGTGGGTGGTGCAGTGGTTGTTGTGGGTGGTGCAGTGGTCGTTGTGGGTGGTGCAGTGGTCGTTGTTGGCGGTAGTGTAGTTGTACACTCTGGCATGGGATACTTACATTGGTACCGTACTTCATAGTTGTCACAGCTATAATAAGGTAGGAAATGAGTTATCGTTGTTAGAAAACATTATGTAACTCGGAATACATTTATACCTCATTATAAACTATTTAAGAACCAATTGATTCTATACTGAAACACTCAAGCAGATGATTGCAAAGAAGCTTTGCACGTGTTTATTAATACTCACTTATAGTCACATTGTGCACCATCTTGTAAGCTGCATGTTGTAAGGTTATCTGCTGATGTTTCTCCGCCAACCAGTAATTCACCGGTTTGCGTGTTACGACACTGAATACCGGTGGGATTGTCACATATGTCATATCCTTCACCTCGTGCTGTACCATCGTCTTCACTCTCTGGACCTGGTGCTGCAATTTTAGCAACAGAACACATCTTAAAGATCTTAAAGAATACTATTCATCTCCCTTGTGATGAACATAATCTATACCTGCAATGAGTAGATTGTACGCCTTCTAGTCGGTAAGTCGTGAGTTCCATTCCCGGCTGAGCAATAAAATGAATTTTAGAAAAGGTACATGCTGATTTTTCTCCTTTGCAGTCGACTTATCTCTGCTAAACTTAGCTTTAGCGTCACATGGACACTCGAGCTAGGTTTAACTGGACAAAGAAGCTTAGGCACAGAACCAGACGTTTTTTACAAGAGGAGTAAAAGAAACTATGAACATCCGGGCTCTACTAGCATCCCTTATGACAGAGGCAGGGCGGGGGCGTCATATACTTTCTGCAACTTATGACCCACAGCTTACAGAGTCATGTGTTCTATCTGAATAACATAGCGTCACAGAATCAGAAGATCGCTTATTTCTTGATAAAGATTTAAGTTAATCAGTCAAAGATTTGAGAATTTAATTCAAAAGTCTAAGAATAACTGCCCAACTTTCAGGTTTATTTCTTCATCAATCTTTAATAAAGTTCTGTTGATTTGTATTCATAAAATTGTAGTCTTGTAGAAATTAACTGTTTCTGCTGTTGAGTCCTCCCCTTTAACTTTTCTTTTTGTATTCATGAAAGTGTAGAAAAACATTTAGACACTTATGTCTCAAATGAAATCAATATGTTATTTTAATGAAATCGATTATGAAAGCATAACGTCACAGTTAAGCTTTGAAATACATAGCAAATCCTATCAAACGTTTGGCTTCTTACAGAACTTAATATAAAAAAAAGCATACTTCCGGTGTTTTCGCAAAGAACTTGACTTGCGACGTCGCAAGCCGCTGGAGTGAGTTGCCCATTCACCATCATCAGGCATTCCTTAGTAGAGCTGCCGTCAGGCACATTTCTAAAGAAAATGAAAAAAAGTCATTATAGCGCAATGTTTTTTGAACAGCTGCAACAAATTAAACATCTCACTAACGTATAAGACTCATCCTTCCAATCTGTTTCTGATATACTATTTATATTGCAAACAATGCAAATATACTGTGTGAATGAGAGCCTTACAAGAAAAGTAGAAGGTGTTCGGACGGCATCGTACCGTTTCATCCTTAACACCAAATCGATTTTGTCTTCGTCACCTTAGATAACTTTGAATGCTTGTCATTTGAGCATTGACAAATATACAAATGTATGAATTTGTGCCAACTATACATGGGGATACACATGTTTTTGACATAAAAAGGCATAATCAATGTATAATGATGGCCATGTTTACCTGCAAGTGATCTTTTAAGTACCAGTTATACCCCTGTTCCCATCCCTTATATAGACGTCATCTTAATATTTCTACATGTTCCCTCAGAAACAGCTCACCATTAGTAGATTTAAACATTTCGACGGAATTGAAAACTTACAGTGGGTCCAGTTGGACAGCGGGGGATCCGTCCTCCAAAACCCAGTCATTTTGTGCTGTTGACCATTCTACATTCACATAGAATGTGTCATCTCCAAAGTTGTCCATTACATATCCCTATTACAAAACAAAAACATTCTTTACATACTCAAATTTGGGTTCATTTTGTTGTACCCATAGACAAACCAAATTTACAACACATAGTCCCAACGTGTTCTTTGTCGACTTTGTCTGAAATAGTGTACCTCTTTCTCTCCCAGCACTGATAATGGTAACTTTTGAAGACTTGGTAATCGACATGAATTAATATGATTTTGATATACTCACTATTTCATCAGAAGATGAAAGAGTCACCACAATGCCACCGTTTTCAGCACAGTATATTTTTGCAGCGGTGTAATAGTTTATGGTTGGTCCAGTTTGGTAGCAGGAGATCCCAAATGAATGTCCTTCATCATACTCGCATACTTAGTGGAAATAAAAACCAATTGCAGTGGTAAATGTGTAATATTTTTCCACTGATAACATAGAAACAACCAGTAACCAGTGATAACATAGAAACAATCAAAAGTAACCTGCAACATAAGTAAATATAATTCATATACTTCAATGTGCCAATTTAGTTTTAGCTACTTAGTAATAAAATATTTGTTTTGTAACCCAACGGCTATTCTGCTTGGTAGATGATCACTCCTCAAAAACAAAAACAAAAACAAAAATAAACTGATAATATTATTAAAAAACAGCAAACATAAGATAAGCAATGAGAAAAGTAAAAAGATCAATGGGAAACTAGACTAATTGGTATACAATTAATCACGAACACATGCCCGTATACTCAATACACGTTTAAACAATGGAAATTGTTGTTACTTTCCTATTTTAGCTCGGCCAATATTTTGTGATTTTGCTTCGTTGTTACAAATATACGCTCTTAGTTAGTATGCTCGATCTACAAACCACCATGAACGAATTGTTAATCAATTCGTTTATAACACATATGATATGAGATTTGTATGGTATGGATATAGCAACAACCAACCTGTTGGGGGACAGTGCAGATCTATCCATTCAGACCATTCAATCACAGGCTCACATACTGTGGTTGGTGCTTCGGTAGTTGCTGGTGCTTCGGTTGTCACTGGTGGAGGTGGAGGAGGTGGCGGAGGGGCTGTTGTAGTTCCAGGTGGAGGTGGAGGAGGTGGCGGAGGGGCTGTTGTAGTTCCAGGTGGAGGGGGAGGAGGTGGCGGAGGGGCTGTTGTAGTTCCAGGTGGAGGGGGAGGAGGTGGTGGAGGCGCTGTTGTAGTTCCAGGTGGAGGGGGAGGAGGTGGTGGTGGCGCAGTTGTAGTTCCAGGTGGAGGGGGAGGAGGTGGTGGTGGCGCGGTTGTAGTTCCAGGTGGAGGGGGAGGAGGTGGTGGAGGCGCGGTTGTAGTTCCAGGTGGTGGGGGAGGCGGTGGTGGTGGCGCGGTTGTAGTTCCAGGTGGAGGGGGAGGAGGTGGTGGAGGCGCGGTTGTAGTTCCAGGTGGAGGGGGAGGAGGGGGTGGTGGCGCTGTTGTAGTTCCAGGTGGAGGGGGAGGCGGTGGTGGTGGTGCTGTTGTAGTTCCAGGTGGAGGGGGACGCGGTGGTGGTGGCGCTGTTGTAGTTCCAGGTGGAGGGGGAGGAGGGGGTGGTGGCGCGGTTGTAGTTCCAGGTGGTGGGGGAGGCGGTGGTGGTGGCGCTGTTGTAGTTCCAGGTGGAGGGGGAGGAGGTGGTGGAGGCGCGGTTGTAGTTCCAGGTGGTGGGGGAGGCGGTGGTGGTAGCGCGGTTGTAGTTCCAGGTGGAGGGGGAGGCGGTGGTGGTGGCGCTGTTGTAGTTCCAGGTGGAGGGGGAGGAGGGGGTGGTGGCGCTGTTGTAGTTCCAGGTGGAGGGGGAGGAGGGGGTGGTGGCGCGGTTGTAGTTCCAGGTGGAGGGGGAGGCGGGGGTGGAGGCGCGGTTGTAGTTCCAGGTGGAGGGGGAGGCGGTGGTGGTGGCGCGGTTGTAGTTCCAGGTGGAGGGGGAGGAGGTGGTGGAGGCGCGGTTGTAGTTCCAGGTGGTGGGGGAGGCGGTGGTGGTGGCGCGGTTGTAGTTCCAGGTGGAGGGGGAGGCGGTGGTGGTGGCGCTGTTGTAGTTCCAGGTGGAGGGGGAGGCGGTGGTGGTGGCGCTGTTGTAGTTCCAGGTGGAGGGGGAGGAGGGGGTGGTGGCGCTGTTGTAGTTCCAGGTGGAGGGGGAGGAGGGGGTGGTGGCGCGGTTGTAGTTCCAGGTGGAGGAGGAGGGGGTGGTGGAGGTGCTGTTGTAGTTCCAGGTGGAGGGGGAGGAGGGGGTGGTGGCGCTGTTGTAGTTCCAGGTGGAGGGGGAGGAGGGGGTGGTGGCGCTGTTGTAGTTCCAGGTGGAGGGGGAGGAGGGGGTGGTGGCGCGGTTGTAGTTCCAGGTGGAGGAGGAGGGGGTGGTGGAGGTGCTGTTGTAGTTCCAGGTGGAGGGGGAGGAGGGGGTGGTGGCGCGGTTGTAGTTCCAGGTGGAGGAGGAGGGGGTGGTGGAGGTGCTGTTGTAGTTCCAGGTGGAGGGGGAGGAGGGGGTGGTGGCGCGGTTGTAGTTCCAGGTGGAGGGGGAGGAGGGGGTGGTGGCGCGGTTGTAGTTCCAGGTGGAGGGGGAGGCGGGGGTGGTGGCGCTGTTGTAGTTCCAGGTGGAGGGGGAGGAGGGGGTGGTGGCGCTGTTGTAGTTCCAGGTGGAGGGGGAGGAGGGGGTGGTGGCGCGGTTGTAGTTCCAGGTGGAGGAGGAGGGGGTGGTGGAGGTGCTGTTGTAGTTCCAGGTGGAGGGGGAGGCGGGGGTGGAGGCGCTGTTGTAGTTCCAGGGGGAGGAGGAGGGGGTGGTGGAGGTGCTGTTGTAGTTCCAGGTGGAGGGGGAGGAGGTGGTGGTGGCGCGGTTGTAGTTCCAGGTGGAGGGGGAGGAGGGGGTGGTGGCGCGGTTGTAGTTCCAGGTGGAGGGGGAGGCGGGGGTGGAGGCGCGGTTGTAGTTCCAGGTGGAGGGGGAGGAGGGGGTGGTGGCGCGGTTGTAGTTCCAGGTGGAGGGGGAGGAGGGGGTGGTGGCGCGGTTGTAGTTCCAGGTGGAGGGGGAGGAGGGGGTGGAGGCGCTGTTGTAGTTACAGGGGGAGGGGGAGGCGGGGGTGGAGGCGCTGTTGTAGTTCCAGGGGGAGGAGGTGGAGGGGCTGTTGTAACTCCGGGTGTGGTAATTCCTGGTGGAGGGGGAGTGGGAGGGGCTGTTGTAACTCCGGGTGTGGTAATTCCTGGTGGAGGGGGAGTGGGAGGGGCTGTGGTTGTCGGTGCAGGAGTTGTACATATTTTCATGTCATAGCAACATTGGTATCTGACTTGATAGTTGTCGCAGCTGTATGTATAAATTAAAAAAGGCAATTATTTACTCAAAGTACACGCTTCTATATGACAATGAAGATAAAGTGGACCCATGCTTTTAATGAGTTAAAGGATTAGGTTAGTGATGTTATAAATGCTGATTCATCTTTAACCTTTACTCATTGTTATAACGTTAAATAGTGGACCGTCGGATAACGATGATGTTACTTCAACACTTACTTGTATTCACATTGAGCACCAAGCACTAAGTCACACCAGAGGCCATCTGGCCCCGATTCTCCATCTTGCAGTATGTCGCCTGTGTCCATATTGCGACACTCAATACCCATTGGTTCATCGCAGATGTCAAACCCTTCATCTCGTGCTGTCTGAGCGTCTTCATGCTCCTCACCTGGTGCTACAATTTCAGCAACAAGAAAAAAACCTTAGGCACAGCAAACACTGTGTATTCAAAGTTGAAAATTAATCTGTATGGCATGACTATATCCAAGCATTAAAGAAAATAAACTGCAAAGTAATGTTACAGTACAGCAATGATATGACATTGGGCAAATTGAAAATCATAAGCCCCATTTACACTTATGCGTATAAACAAGTCTACATGAGGAACGTATAAACATGTGCAAATTGAACATTTAAAACCCCATTTACACTTATGCGTATAAACAAGTCTACATGAGGAACGTATAAACATGTGCAAATTGAACATCTTAAGCCCCATTAACACTTATGCGTATATACAAGTCTACATGAGGAACGTATAAACATTTTTTGGGTTTAGGGTAACTTTGCAGCGAAAGAAGTAATAAATAACTAGGCTGCACAATGGTGAGTCAAAGTAGAAAACAACTTCTCCTCCACACCTTCTTTAACTTTTAACAAAAAAAATGGAAAATGAAAAAAAATAACGTGCAACAAATCCACACTTATATTATACGCACACGTTTCATAGTGCCTTTAAAAATATAGCAAACAACATACTTCCAGTTGTTTCGCAAATGAATTGCCTTGCTTCGTCACAAGATGCAGGAGTGAGCTGCCCGTTCATGCTGATGAGGCACGGTAGAGCGGAGGAACCTGGCGGCACACTCCTGAAGAAAGAGAGAGTCAAAGTAAGCGTCTTGGTTGTAAGCGTTGTCATGTTGACCTATTTGATGTTGTAACCGATGTATACATTATTCTTATTAACATATTTCAAAGAAAAAAAGTAATTGTGAAAGGAAAGGTATTGGTTGTAGGCTGTAAACACAAAAGTGGAAGTTGGCAAGTTGACCCATTTCAACCTCTTCCTCGCTATTGATGTTGTTATAGACACATACATTCGAATGTTCTTCTTCTAAGGAATATAAACATATGTGGGAAGAGTTTCAAAGAACAGGAATGTTTAATATCTCAACCCTGATTATACTTTTGGTCTTTTTTAAATTTAAGTCGTCTTCTGTCTTCTTTTGACCTTTCTGTTGTCAAACAAGTAACCTAAGTGTCAAGACTATTCCTCAATCGTTGAGTTTTTCTATGCCCAGACTAATTGAAACCAATTTGGGAGAATAATTTGAACTGTGATATGTTCTTGGTCTTGTATATTTAGAGCGGTAATTGACCATTTGATCAAAATCACCAGTAGGCTTCGACAGTAAGAGATGTCATCGCCGTTTTGGCTCCTGCAGCCCCCTCTCACTGGACCAGCTGCACGCTGGTGACGTCGCTGCGGCCGATCAAATTGACAAAGCACTAAACGAATTTCATCGACGAAAAACGAATATTTTTAAGCTTTGTGTGTTTTGTTGTCTTTTTGGTCATACTTGTACGTTTTAATGATATTCCCGTTATAAAGTCAAGGGTAACACAAATCCAGCTTAAGACGCAGCAACGCCGTCAGCGTGCCACGGGTCCAGTGAGAGGGGGGCTTAAGGTACAAGTAATCTCTTCCATAATGATGGTTGGCATTTGTCAATCTAAGTACAAAAAATCCAGTATTTAGCATATAAAAAATTATTACTGGCACAAGCTGGCAAAAGCTAGACCATGTTTCGTTCAGGAACCTACAACAAACCTGCATTACAAATAAATTCGTATTGCAAGTCAAAATAACATTCTAGAAGTATTAATCCAACATCTAAGAATGAACGTGAAGAGACACTATAAAAAATATTGCCCTCAGACTCTTGGATACAGACTATTTGTCTTGCTAGAAGCTTTAAAGATACATATTCCGAAAGAAAAATATGGAAAACAAAAACAATACGTGAAGGGAAAGATAGGAACAGTACAAAGAAAGATTCTATTGCGAACAATATTTGACAAAGTTGTATTCTTACAGTCGGTCAAAGATGTCGTTACCATCAGGAGATCCCTCATCCCAAACCCATTCATTTAAGGTTTCGTCCCAGTGAGCACGCACATAGAATATTACATCTGCAAATTGCTCCATTATATATCCCTGAAAGAGATAAACATTCATGATTGTGTATGTTGCTAATAAAACATGTAACACAAAAATCAATCTCTCTCACATTACTCTGCAAAGTTTCTGGAATTGTATTTCCTAAAGACTACACTCCTGAAGACGCCATATTTCCACAGAACTGGGGCAATTGCGCAACCAATGAGGGACCAGCATTATAATTCTAATTGTGATCATTGGCAGATGATTAAAAGCAATGGCAGATCATGCCAAGATCACGGAAATCAAGATAGTAGAGAGACGTGAAAAAATTTTTGTATCCTCAATAGTGTATTTGCAGTGTTGACTCCCAAGAATCTACACTTAAATGATAACTTTCTGAAACTTGCTAAAAGAATTTCGTCGTATTCACCACTTCATCCGGAGATGATAAAGTCACCACGGTGCCGCCAATGTCACCACAGTACGTTGTCGCGTCTCCATAGGTTCCACCAAAATCGTGTGGTTGATAATAGCAGGACAGTCCGAGGGAATGATCACCATACCAGCACTCTGTGGGGAGGGTGTGTAAACAGTTAACCCCTAGTAAGTGTTGTACATAGATTTTTTTATCAGCCACTTGGCAAACAAACCAGCTGTGTACACAGGCTGTATTATTTTGAATGTGTACACCATATATAGAGACATGCCCAAGGTAATGAAGCAAATGCATATGGCTATACTTTTGGGCATATTTAGGGATAATGAAAATGAATACTTGTTACACCAGAGAGGCCATGTTTTTATTAGTGTTGGACCTTTTTAACCCGACATTATGTCTGTTTGGTCATTGATTCCCTATGGTAAGGGGGGGGGGGGGGCATGTCATGTAGAGACTCCAGGTGCCTTGAATGGTTGTATACTCCAGCTTCCAGTGGACTTGTAAGCATAAAACTACAGGGCGTGTGTCCAGATTAGTACAAATCAACGAATGATACACAGCAAACATGATTTGGGAGTCGAAAGGCCGAACACAACTGAAACATTTTTCTGTCCTTACATATAAGTGCATCCCAATTCTTGGATTTTAAGCTGTACACATCAAGTAGTCACGTTTCCCGTCAGCTGAGCAGACAAATCACATGACCCCTATCCTGACCCTAATGATTCCTCCCATGTTGCCCTTTGACCCTTCGTTCCTACCCCCTGCGAACTCATTCGTGGCTTCTCCTTCCTCGCTGCGGTGAGCTCACTACCCTAATTGTGTGTATGTTGTCTGTGAAATAGACGGGAAACTTAGTTCTCTTCGGAGCTTGCGGAGAAGAGAAGCATAAAACCAACCTGTTGGAGGACAGTGCAGATCTATCCAGGGTGACCATTCACAAACAGGTTCACAGATTGTAGTTGGCGGTCCTGTGGTGGTTGGTGCTGCAGTTGTGGTGGGTCTTGGGCAATCCTCAACAGGGATACACCTGTGGTTTGTTTGATTTATAATGAAGCTCCATTATAAGATGCAAAAATGTACTCCCTAGAAATGTAGAATCTTCTACAACTACGGTACCTACTTGATGTGATGAAACATTTACAATTGAACAGTAATTATCATCAATTGTACATATTGCACAATAAGTACAAAGTATGCAGATTTGTAAACCTTAAAAAACTGACCTGAGGTTACCTCAAAGTAAAATGAACATATGATGACAATGTAAAATGTATACGCTAAAATACCTGTGACCAAACAGCACTTCTCCTGGTAAACACCGTGGATGGCATCCTTCAAAGCACCCGAGGTCACAGTGGCCGGGCCAGGGATCCTCGCAGGTGGGCGGGCAGGCTGTGCCGCACGGGTCGTAGTGCCACTCACATTCGTCGTCCACGTTCAGGTCTTCACACTGAGTAGCTGTTTAGGATTTGATTTGATTTTGATTTATTTGCACATATTAAAATCAGTTTGCAGTACATAATAGAAAAGAATAAAACGAAAAATACACGTGCTGGGGGAAGAAAAAAACCATGATGGCTTATGCAAGGTATTCCCCAATCTAAATTAACGAAAAATAACATAAATCTAACGATTCATAACATGATTATAGTAGTAAATGATAACAATTACAATATGACAACAAATCAGACAATAATAATAGTAACAAAATACTGACAAAATAGTAATTGGTTGCATATAAACATTATATATAAAATCATAGCATAGCTCGACACTGAAATAATAGAGATTAACACGCAGTTAACAAAATATAAGGGAAAAAGTAACATAAATCTAACAATTCATAACATAATTATACAGATATCATTCTGAATCTGAATTTATCATTCGGTGTTACTGATAAACCGCAACGGCTGGTCATGTCACACTGAACAAATTGTCGCACCGAAAATATTAATATCTATTACTCCAACTGCTGTTTGAATCCTGTATTGAGAAGTATAATAGTCATGAATGACTGACACTGACAACCTTGTTTGTCTTTTTTTTTTACGTTAAACATAGCCTGGACGCTGGATGTGCTTCTTACTTCCGGCAGCTAAATGTAGTCCTTTAAAAGCGGATCCGCAGAAAAGAGCTTTGCAACAGGACTGAGTCAGCTCACTGATGTGATTTTTGTGGCAGAGACTGCCATTCTCGTATAGGGCTGTTTAGCCATAGTCGATGCTGTAGGGCTGTTGTGAATTATGGTTTTACCATGGTCATTACTGACCGACGGAGGCCATAAATACATGTATATAGTCCTTTAAAGGTAATCATTGCAAGTTGTTGCACTGTTTGTAGATTCCAGAAATAATGCAAGAAATGTGCTCAAATACCTGTCGATGTCATTTAAGAAAAGTGTCAAACCACAACATTCAAAAATTTCTATTTTCAAAGGATTGTATATGTATGGAACCAATTACCAGTTACCACCAGATTCCTTAGAATATGCCCTAACGTTTCCATTGTAACCTTTAAGAAGTCCATCCTCAGTCACTACCGCCACCTTCTATGCGATAAATTTGATCCTGAAAATATATACACCTGGTACACACCCTGTTCCTAGACCCTGACTTAGTAATTGTTATCATTTACATATCATCTGTATTATTTGTGTTATCTTTATTTGTATTTATGTCACTATTCGACATTATTCTCTGTTTTTTTTTACCATGTATTTATTCAATAGTGGTCACTTTTTTCATCGTTTATCCTTGTGTAATTATCATTTGTTTCTCTCGTATACATTCACCATGTTTTTATATCGGACAGGGGTCTAGTGAAAGAACTTATTTGTTCTGTTTACCCCTGTCCTGTTACTTCTGTAACGAAGTTTTAATGAATAAATAAATGAATAAATAAATAAATAAAAGAAGATCGCATGCGCACCCTCAAAACCACTTTTCTTGCATTTGAAAAGACACGGCGAATTGAGTAGATTCTCACTTGAGGTTTTGTCTTAAACGTTGAAATGATTTATGTACCGCAAAACTATTAGATGCTAGGTGAGCATTTTACGGTCTTCCATCCTCGTGATAACTATCTTCGTCTTCCACTGCTTCCAAAAAAGAAGGCAAACCTAAAAAGCGTAGATTGTATTCCGTAGTAGTTCTTAGAATAGCCATGTGTTCTACTTGTCAACATTGTTAACTCGCACTATCTGTACAGTATACCCTTGCTATGCATGGTTTCATGTTGCAATTACCCTTCGGGCAAGAACTTGCAAATGAAATTATTATTATTATCTTGATTTCCTTGAGCCTACTTACGACATATTTCTTGGGTCCTCCACCGCACGTGGAAGCCGTATTGGCTGCATTTCTCAGCAAAAGCAGCAACAGCCGTGCAGAAGCATTCACAGTCACCGCCGCTGTCACAGGCACATGTGTCATACACGCATGCGTCATAGTATGGCTTGGGGTCAACCTGTCAAAATACAGGTAAGCAGTATACATAAAGTGTAAAGAGAGGCAGTTACTAGAATATTCTTAAATCGATGACTTTTGAAAGGTTACAAAACACAACACGTACCTCCTTACAGGAGAAGCCAGACTGATGCACAGCGCACAAGAAAAGCGGATCCGCAGAAAAGAGCTTTGCAACAGAACTGAGTCAGCTTAGAGATGTGATTTTCGGGGCAGAGACTATACCATTCTCGTATAGGACTGTTTACCCATAGTCGATGCTGTAGAGCTGTTATGAATTAGGATTTTACTATGGTCAATACTGACCGACGGAGGCCATATATACCTCCGTACAGTAGACGTCGAAAATTTAGAGGTACGTGTTTTGTTACCTTTCAAAAGTCACTGATTGAAGAATATTCTATTAATTGTTAATCACACGTGACTGATGAATCTCTTCAACGAACGAGAGACAGAGAAAGACAGTTTGTTAAATCGCAGTCAACAAAAGCCAGACAGTGCACATTACTACATTATCCTAAGTTTCTATCCCATCTTATTGTTCCAGCTTCTTTCAGATACAACGAATCATCATCAGTATTACCACTTCATTTATAGAGGTGGACAATCAAGGCTTTGCAAAAATTCTAAAACAGATTTTTTTGACCATATGGATGGCGTCATCAAATTCTATTGCCCTTAATATGATTTTTTCAAAGATACAATACGGCACTTTGGTAAACAACACTGCAATGAAACTATGTATTTCATGTGCATAATGATCAAAGCTAAAAACGTACGTTAGCACAAATTGATATCTAGCCATAGTTATTAGAAAATGATTTTTTTTAATTTGGTAAAAACAATAATTTCTTATATCTACAGATGGTAAGTAAATATCAAATTTTCTTTGATCATCATGCACATGAAAAACATAGTTTCAGACAAGAGTCATATCCCTTACCACACTGTGGCAGCTCGCAAAGAGCTGCTTGTTCAGAATGATGCTGCAGTGCTGCCGGGCCCAGCCTTCACGATGAGGATTGTGCTCGCAGGGAGAGATGACCTTAAGTTGGTCTGGACAAGCCTGAGTAACAAAACGTGAAATAGCATTCAAAGTTGAACTCAAAGGAGTTACAGTAAAGTTGCAGATACAGCCTAACACCAACCTACATGTCATGTCTCTCAATATCTATGATGTGCCCAGGCGCATACACGTGTAATTGTAGTAAGTAACAAATTTTAAAGAGAAACCACCTAAAGATACTTACCGATGATACTTTCCAGCTGTTGCCAAAGAACAAACCATTGGACACCTGGTCGTGGTTGCGTGTTGTGAAGTCATCATTGGGGTTGTTGTTGAAATTACCACACATCCCGCATACTTTCCCCCTGTATGGAGAAAACGTTCATGACTACTGTATACATTAATACAAACACAAATCTAATGCCCTAGGGATTGAAGCCTTTTTCTGGCCGCGGAAATAATCGTATGGTAACCAAAGCAATTATGGCCAGTCCAGATTATATAAAGTATAATAAAATGTATAAGACGTTATCAGCCCCAAATTATAGAAATTCTAATAAAAGGTAACCAAGAAGTTCATATAACGTACTGATGGTGAGGTGCCAGTTTGATCGTGATTCGTGTCCCTCTGTCCCAAATAATCGTCAGACCGATGTCCACTTGCACGATGGTGAAGAAACCGATATAATAGAATCTCCACCTAGGGTGAGAAGAGACATTTGCATTCTGTGAACAGGTTCGTATCGATGCCAAATTGATTTGTAGATTGTTACTTTAAAAGATACAGTATGACATTGTCTAAAGTTGAAACACTGGCTGATATGTATACCGTTAACTGATGCAGCAACTTACCCAAATGACGTGAATCCTATCATAGAACCTGCTACGGCCCGGGTAAACGGCTCCTTGTCCGGCTCTAGGACGATCTCCAAGAGCTGCAGGGTGATGGTGATCGACTTGGCACAGGTTGTACCAGTGGTGCCACAAGGAACGTTCTCAGCAACAACTCGGAAGAGACCTGTCTGGTTATGACAGTGATCCTGAAACATATACAGGGTACAAACTAAGCCGCATTGTACTACTTGCTAAAAAAAACGTAATACCTCTTCCTCAGATTGAGTTCGCCCCCCTGCCGTCATAAAAACGTAGTTCGCTAATCATTTATTTACATAGAGCATTATGCTTTTCCTCCTTGACAAGTGCAATTCAGGTTTGCTATGGTTCATGTTTGTAAGCCAATCAGACCGGGTCAGATGGATAGCTCGATTTACTCATAGATTGGTGTGGTTCTTTAACCTTCAGCGTGTTAATGTATCCCTATGGTACCAAAGTGAGGTTGAGCAGCAGAGAGAAGGCTAAAGTCTGATACAGGGGCGCACCCGGGGGAGCCACCATCTCAAATTTTAAACACTCAATGCCAAGACAGACACATACAAATATTAATATTTACCCTGCACAATTACCCAGTTGAATGCCCTGCCTGGCACGGTTGTAACGGCTTTCACCCTTGAGTCCTACCGTGACCTCCTCCCCCCTACTTTGCCCCTCGCGGGGTCATCTGGGGGTATTTGAAGTTGAAGCTGGTACGTTACAATACACGGGGGGAGAATTATGATCCCCCCTCTAAACCTTATTCTCTCTTTGTTTCTTACCGTAGCTAACACGTAGCCACAGTCTCCCTGGAACTTGAATCGCCTTTCATCGAAAGTGAGATAGTGTGGGTCTCCGTAGATAGTACAGATACCGCCGCACTGTTTGTCCGTGCAGTTCCAGCTGCCCCCAGTGCAGTAACTGGATAAAAAGGCCAAGAAATAAGTCAACGAGATTAAAAAATGACATTTTTCAAGATCTTGTCATACTTTTTGAATTCATAGAAATACTTGTAGATTTAGTTCAATTTCCTCAATTTTCGTGGAGACATGATTTCAATGTAGGAAGAGAATGCAGGTTTCGCTGTGATTTAAATTGATCAAGTTTTGATGTACAGTAGCGATAAAATGGAGACTCATATCCACAGCATCGTGATTTTAGTGGAGAGATCACCACAAGAAACGCGAGAATAAAACCATCGCGAACTTTTCAATTCTGAAAATGCATTTAAGTTCGCGTGGTTTTTATTTCGCGCAAAGGGGAAAATAAAGAGTTTGCGG
Source organism: Branchiostoma lanceolatum (assembly GCA_035149815.1). NCBI lineage: Eukaryota > Metazoa > Chordata > Leptocardii > Amphioxiformes > Branchiostomatidae > Branchiostoma > Branchiostoma lanceolatum. Next base: position 3,481,699 of record CM068883.1, on the reverse strand, counting down.
TGGATTCATGTTCGCGGCCGCGTTGTAGTCACATCCTGCAGTATCCGACAAAAATGTTCGCGGTGGATTCAAGTTCGCGGTGAAGCGGTCTCCGCGAAAACCGCGAACATAAAACCACCGCGAAAATTTCTGCATTTACAGTACTTATAGGACATGTAGATCAGGGGTTGATGAAATTAGTGCGACCTTGCTCACCAAGTGTTGCAGTCCCTGACAACAAACTCGCCCTTCTCGTACCACCTGCCTCCGTAGAGACATCGACAATCTTCCGGTTCAGAGCACCTGTCGCCGTCCATCAAGAGGTTATCTGGACAGACGCACCCTAGAGGAACGTGTGTGAAGCTTAGTATACTTGGTATACAAATGTTTTTTGGAACATAATCTACCATGTGATTTGGTACACATTACAGTGATAGATATATCCATATCAGGCCTCCTTCAAAACATTGGTGGCATGGCAAACTCTGTTCTTCCAAGATCACAATCTGGCGGGAACCTGTATGAGTTGGGCTGTATTATGCCATTTCTTGTGTTCTGGGTCTCGCGAGAACACATTTTGAAATTACACCGTATTTGGAAATGGGCCTATTGTATACAATGTGCAGCGTACAAACATTATGGGTACCTCAAACCCCAATAATTATACAATTTTCATCCATTATCGACAAGAGAATAAAAAGCAGAACAATTTTGTTATGCAATTCTGGCAATTCTTGTAAATCGGGCGTAAAATATGCTATTAAGCTCGCTCCTGAATCTTCGCCAAAAATGACATACCTGAGACACATGTAGTGGTTAGACAGATTAACTGCTGGTCCAGTGACTCGCAAGTTGGCTGACAGGCCGCTCCCGGGGTGTCTGCGTGCTCCGGTGCGCTGCAATCTACGTATATCTGACCGTCGGGACAAGTTGCTGCAAATTAGGGGAGAGTAAAGAAAATCAGCAGAAAGTACATGATATATAGAATAATGGTTTATTCTCCAATTCACATTCATAACTCTGATTTGAGGGGGGGGGGGGGGGGGGTCACAGACCTGGTCAAGGAAGCTGACAAGTTGAAGGGAAACCCCCTTTAACGTACGCGTCCTTACTTTAGCATCCACCTGCATGGAACGCCTGCTCGTGACCTAAAAATGTTTTAATTATGTGTGTGACGGTTTATACTTATTCCCTGGTTGACGCTTAAACATAGCCATTCGCTAGCTGGGCAACTTTGGCTCTCCATGAAACAACGTGATCATGCCGAACGGATACATAAATAATTCAAATATTTTAAAGAAAAACTGCAATTAGAAAATCCGTGCTTGAGCATACCTGGTTCATCGCCGGCACTGCTACATATCACTTCGCCGTTGGAGCACTGGCTATTGAAAGAAAGAGGAATGTATGATGTTTAGTTAAATGTTAGAACACTTCACTAACCCAGGATCATAAATCACAAAAACTGCTTGCATTACAGTACGTCATTTCCGGCCACATTTGAACATGTTCTAACATCGTGCATTGATGTGCACAGCATTTAAACGTATCGAACGTAACTCTCTACCATGACGAAAAAGATTTATATCCCATTTGATTCAAGCAGTTTTTGTGGGTCAGAATTTTGCATCACACCGTGAACGTCAAACCAAAACCATCTGCAAATATTTATTTAAGGTAATATTTTAGAAGAGATCGCAAGGTATCAAAGCCTTTACGTACACTGAGTTCATAATAATATCATGGCAAAAAAGTCTACGCTAGGAGAATTATTCTCAGATTTTAACTGTCGTTCTCATCAATAATTGAACGAATTCCACTGCTTGTAACAAATTCTTTACAAATCTACGTTATTTTCTTTTTTTAACTACTTCAGGTTGGAACTTACAAATTAAGAATTGTTTGATTGTGACTGCTACCAACTCAGATGAACTTTGACGGTAACAAATAGATAACAAATGTAGCAATACCAATCTCTTGTTGATCCGAACGGCTGATATTGTGAACCGGCAGGCAACCACCGTCCCTCAAAGTAGCAAGGGCAGTCACGTTTCATCACACATGAACCGTCCGGGGCCTCGTACATTCCTGGAGGACAGTTGCAGCCCTGGACACATTCATCTCCACACAGGTGGTCTTCTTCAGCGAGTTCTCGGCAAGTGCGGCCACAGGAAGACCCACATTCCTGATACGTCTTGCCATATGGACAGGTCTCGCCTGATTAATAAGAGGGACATAAGTCAACACAATTGATGGTGATGATGATGATGATGATAATAATGACAGTAACTGTTAATGATAATAGGGGGATAATGATAGGATAAGAACAATAATGACAACATGATCACGGTAATGATAATGATGATTATGTTGGTGAAGACGATGATGATGATGAAAATGATTAAATTATGAGTTTTTGTAATCTCTTGCTGAAATGATAACTAGTTACTAATTATAAATAATTGCGGGGGGGCACTTGTACATTTGATAAAGACGATAATTGACAACAATGCTGATAAAATGAAAACATGTGTTGGCTGACTACTTATATATATTCAAAACTAAATGACTACATGCAGACTAGCTGGGTTTGAACTTTTCTTTACAAATAGCGGGGTATGAACAATCATCATTGAATCAGTATAGTACTCGGTGTTTAACCTCTTTATACAACGTGAACATGTTGATAAGCTCTTTTGTGTCAAGAAATAGTACCGCCATAGTAAAATAGTAATCCAGTAGTTAGAGTCAACTTCTTTTCGCTTGTCTGTACATGTGTAGATGTACGAACAGAACATATTTCTTATACGAGGGTTGTCTAGACGCCACAAAAATATGAATTTATCCGATGCGTTTAAATATTCAAAGTACAGTATGGGAATTTTTCATTAATATATTTGAAAAGAACATTTCTTTCTTCATCGTAAAGTCTACAATCTAAAATGAAGTGCCGCCCATCATCTGTTTGATTTTATACTTACTGCATACTCCACCCAGCTGCGGTGAATCTCTCCATTCGATGATGATCCCTGCCTTCATACACAGGGAGGAGTAGAAGCGAACAGCGTCGCAGAAGCAGCTGTACCCTGTCTCACATTTGCAGGTGTCGTCCTTGCACTTTTCGAAAAAGTAGTCAGGGTCTACCTCAGGATGACACGCTTCGAAGACATCGCTTTGTATGATGCTGCACAGCTGGTTCGCGCGGCCACCTGCAGCAACAGTGATATAGGGCAATATTAGCATGCATTCCATTCTAGCTTATTTCCTTTCTTCTTCAGAACTGCTAGCTTGCCTCTTCAAAATATTAATTTCCAAGGGAGGCCAAGATATAGAATGTGATGTACGTAAACTTAAATGGTTGATAGAGGTATTATATGTTTGGCTCTAGATCCAGAGGCAGTGTCACTAACCACTAGACTACACATGCTTTTGAGACTGCTGAAACAATTCATGACTTCTTACTTCGTGGTGTCACGAGGTCGCAAGGTCTGATGATGTCCGGCCCTGTATCTACATCTGGACACATGGAGCCGCCCACCCTCCAACTTTCCCCAAATTCGCCGACGTTGTCAATAAGCATGCCTTGTCGAGTGAGGAGGTCATCCCCAAGGTTGCCGTTGTACACCCCACAAAGTCCCCGGGTGTTACCCATGTATCCTGGGTCCACCTAAGTGAAACGGAGACTTCAGTAGGTAACAACAATCTTAAACCACGGTAACTCATGATTGATTAATCAGATGTCCTGCAGCAGTAGGGTAAATTGATTTCCTAAACATTGTACCAGGAGGATGACCACCGAATGAAAGACACTGGACTAGCAATAAAGATGCAGAGTGGAAAAGGGCGATGATGTCTGGTAAACTGTGTATGTGTGAGACCACATTGCGGATGCCGTTCCCTTGTAACAGTGTATATAAGTAATTTAATACTTTGCGTTTATTAGCGCATCTATAAGCAGCGACACTTGTGCTGCAGTGCAATGTGAACCAGTCAGAATTGCCTTGAGGAAGGTGACAGATGGTCAGTGAGTAAATCTCTTGGTTGTGTAAAAATAGTTTTTATTCAGTGACTAGAAACTATTCACGGATGTAATAGCGGGAGTAAGAGGCCAGGTCCAAGTCTTCCGTATGGCCAACGGACTGTCGTCATAATTGTAAAAAAAATAATGCCATGTCCCACAAGTAGTGGGAAAAAAGATTGAACAAAATGTCTAGTGATAATGGTAAGTCAACCTACCTCCACCATCAGGGTACTACGTCCGTCCCACAATATTTTGACACCTACAACAGACTTCACCTGTGTGAAGGTATCGGACACCTTGCGAATGTGGTACAGGTCTGAAATGATAAGTGTAACATGGAGGTTGGTAAGTAAATAGGTTACATTGTAAGTTAGAACAATTACAGACTTTCTTAATTTTCGCTCACAGTTTCACAATTATCAAACACGTCAAAGCTCAAGATCCCTCGACAATGTTACAAAACTTTATTTTCAAACTCTTGCCCGAATGCTAATTGCAAGGGAATACACAGATCAGTTTAATAACCCAAACAATGTTAAAACAATTCTTGTCTATATATATATCTTCATGTTTTAACCTACAATACTAGGCCGGTGTGGGGGCTTCATCTTTTGAGGCAGTATTCGATGGTAGTCCCATGTTTTAATGATAAGGGATCTTTGTGATTTAGGTAGATACATAGTTTGTTGGAGGTCTTCTAGATGGTGGAAGTTCAATGAGATTTTGTCGGCAACTGTCTCATTACAAACATATGTTACATGTAGTCAAAGATTTTTAACGTTTTAACATTTTAAAAGTACGAAGTATTAAAAACTTTTTTCGTGGCAATTGCAGGTTATAGTTTTGTTTTTGTTTTTCAAACAAAGTTACGGGAATCAAACTCAAGTTAATTGACACCCTAGACCGCGAGCCAAAATCTAAGTGCGAATCTATAATACCCTCCGAAACAGGAAATATCAGTTATCTAGTATACTGTATAATAATTGATATTTATACACTTGTTTTCAGACTTATTCTCCGCAACTGATGAAACGAAGTGAATGCTAAATGTCTGACTCTGTTTATTTATCCAGCTGGTTGATTATTTTGTATCATGTAAAGACACAGTACTGGCGCATATCTATAGGTACATACCATTCCGGTAGGGAAGTTCAATGGACATGCCCCCAACATTGATCCTTGATCCTTGGTTAAACGTGATAACCTGTCCATCTTGGACGTTGCCAATAATCAATGTTGCTGACCTTCAAAAATACATTTTAGTGAAACTATTAGACATGTTAAAAAGATCCATAACCATAAAATCAATTCTCTTTTACCCTTAGTTCTTAGGGTAACATAAGATTTCGCAAATTCGGTCAATGACAGAGAACATTTGAATCTAATACAAAATACACAGTTGTTGATTACAGGGCAAATCTTAAATGTTTGAAGGAGAAGAAAGCTCGTTTCATGCCAACTGTTTATGTACACTGTATTAAATTCAACTTTAATATTTGATATCTAGGTCTTTGCCCAGGTATAAATTTGACCCCCCAAAACAATTCTAACATATGTGAAGCAACTCCTTTGCACATAGAAATCTTGATTGTCACGACAAAAGTACAGCGACACTCGTAAGGTCTTTTACAACTATACATGCAAACAACAAACAATGGTTTACAAAATGATGACCCTAAGTGCAAGTTTATGAATACTTCAATATGCCGAGTTTAACGTATTACTCACACTAAGATCTAAGATCTAAACAGTCTTTGATGTATTTACCTATTTGTACACAGTACTAGTAAGGGTTGTCTCCTTCTAGAATGTATTTGAATTTATCTATAGACTAGAATGTATCATATTCTGTTGAACAAGTGGAGAGAAGGTTGCATCACTTACTCAATACATGTGTATCCCTCAGTCTGACATTCCACAGTTTTAACAAGCACCGTGAAAAGGTTCCATCCTTTGTCCTTGGCGAACACATACTGACATCGGCCGTGGAAATCAAATCGCCTGCCGTCAAAGCTTGTGAGATGTACTTCACCAAACGAACTGCATGTAGCTATAAAACAGTCAGAAAAGTTTCAGATGATGCTACAACAGCTCTATATTGGATCCTTTAGATATCTACACGCTCCTTTCAGCCTCTATGATTGCATTTAACTCTTAAAATCCTAAGGATATATAAGAATCCACCACACAATACATAGTCTCATAGAATTGATACTGAAAAAAAACAAATTTGTGTACTGGCTTACCTGGGCAAGGGTTGTTTGTACACTCCCAATTCCCACCTGTGCAGTAACTGGATAGGGTGAATGGATGAACAAATGAATGGATGAATGAATGAATGAAATATCATCATCATCATCATTTCATCATCACCATGATAGCTCAAGAGCTGTAGAAACGACTTAACTTTTTAACCAACAAGTTTCTGGTTAGAAATCAGCCCGGTAAAAAAAAATTACCCAGGCCAGCATTACCAAATGTGCACATACAATAGGACAAACTGACAAGAATACCTCATTTTCACAGAGGTAATAGGCATGTAAAATATCTTACCAGGTGTTGCATCCCTGGTCGTAGGACTCGCCTGGTGCATACTGATGTGAGTGGCCGTTCCTACTGCAGCTGCACTCGTGGAAGGGCACGCAAAGGAAACCATCCCGGAACTTGCCTGGTGAAAACAAGACAAAGTTGGTTCTATTTGTAGAACTAAAAAGTCATTCCAGCACCGTCTAAGCTGCTAGTTATGTTATGTCACGGTACAGTGGTCATGGTTTATCAATTAGGCCACACCAACTTAATCTTGTGGATGACGTCTGTCTGTATCAGTATCTATACAGCCGGTATCACAGTCATATATCATCCACAGTCCTTGGAGCCAAATACCTTCTAATAGTGTACATCTTTGATCGTTCTTGTCAATATATCGAACATCGATCGCTTCAGCTGAGTCTGCTAAGATGAACAAGACAATCTACATGTACCTCCTTTAAATAAAGACTTGTCGTTTGCTTGATGCACTGTGTTCTGTGATTCAATTCACATTACCAGCTCTGTAGTCTTGTGGTTGAGCAGATTTTTTTTGCTGGATTTTTTTGTTCTTTTCGCCCGCGCGCATTAGTTTGGGGGCTCTCCAGAGGACGTCATCCATAAAATTAACTTGAGCAATATCCCTGAGCAATATCACAACCTGCTGCACCACTGCGTTATGATTGTAGCACCAACGCAGTTTCCAAACATCAAAATGTACATCTAAGGGATACAACATCACCTTGCTGTTAATGTTATGAGGGAAGGGGCTGGTTATGCAGTTTACTCCACGTGTGTATAGGTTGGGAAAACTTATACCGTCAGGACAGTGGCAGCCATCCACACAGTGTCCAGTGCAGTCACTCTCTTCGCTGTATATGTTTTTGCATGTTGCTGGGCATGCTGGTCCGCACTCCGAGAACTCGAAGTTGCTGCGGCAGAATTTAGCTGTACGGTGAGAAAATATATGAGTATCATTTGAACCTCGCAATTATTTTGGTAACATGTTGCAAACAGGACTGAAATAATACAAATCGACCCCCCTCTGTTCCTAACTCGAAAGGCATATTTAGAATGTAATTTGCTGTTGTTTTGTATCTACATGTATTAGCAAACAACATGGGTCCAGGGAACACCTTTTGAAATGTTCACATTAGTTTAGAACTCTTTTTACATTAGTGGAACCAACAGCTGATGGTGAGGTCTAGAGACACGGTATCAACAGATCACTAGTTCGATCCTTAATTTTCTGCCTAGACATTGTACCGTTAGGAATAGTACTTTACAAAGCCCCCTGGAAGTATTTACATGTGCAGTTGAACAAACGGACATTGCATACATTGATTGATTCACACTTACGACAGAGGTCCGGCCTTCTCCAATCGATAACTCGATCTGCATGAGCACAGTCCTGAGAATACTTGGTCAGTATTCCACAAATGCACTCCAATGGATCAACCCTGGAAGTTTAAAAGAGGGGTTTGACTCAAGTACATTTATTTTTGAAGGGATTTGATTTTGTACTTGGAGTGAAAGGGAGATTTTAGCGTTGTTTTACATTCGTGGTCAAAACAATGCTGTAGCTCACAAAGAGGCTAAAGGGGATGCATGTCCCTTTATGTTAAAGGTAATACACAGACTCATGGGATAAATATAATACATTTTTTCCCAGCCTTCTAGCCTCAAAAAAATACCCAGCCTTCTGTTCTTCGTAAAATGCCCCAGAATCAATGAAATAAATCGGCATGGCCTTAAAATAACTGCTGTTACGTGATTGTCCTAATAGTTAATGTCATTCTTCTGGTTTCACAGCCACCTCCTTGTCGCGGTAGACGTACATTAATCACCACTATTTCTTATATTCCATACACCCCTCTTGCAACAGACATCTTCGTTAATGATGCACGATTTATTGTCTACATAATGGCGCCCATATCTGTTCCAAATCCCTAAGGCCACACAACTTTATCAGAACAAGGGCTGGTTTAAAATATTCAAAATGCCCAGAGTATTTTTCAAATGCTGGACATTAAGCAAATAAGGCAGTATGTGCCATTGATAGAAAGGTTTAAAAGTGACATTTAAAAAAAAAGTGACATATTAAAAAAAAGTGACATTTCTAAAAGTGACATTTCTAAAAAAGTGACATTTCTAAAAAAGTGTTTGGTATGACTTCGACTCACAAGGCCGTTACATCGATACCATAGAAGTGGAACCTTACCCATGGAGAATAGCCCGACAGTAGTCCGCTTTACAGGCATAGATGTACGGAGCAGGGTTGACCCTATCATGGCATGGTTGAAATGCTTGAGAGTTTAAAAGCTCGTGGCATACTGTTATGTATTTCTGTGGAAATAAATGAAGATTGCATTAAGTCATTTGGTATGTTTGCTTTCAATGCAGCAAAAGCACTTACACATTTTTGCAAACATGACACTGTGTGTGTTTGGTGTATAAGCTCATGAAGTAGATGTACTAACATCATATACCGAACATAAGCTATGTTTTTACAACATATTTTCGCCTTTGATCTTTGAGAATCCTACTACTGATTGACTCAACCTGCAGTTAAGCTTGTTACCGTTGAACACATGCACCCTAAAACATTACCTTAAAAATAATGTACAGAATACGATTTTTATAGTAAATTACCCAACTAAGATCCAAACAGTTTCTCATGTAGAGAAAGTACATCATTCTCTGAAATCAAACCAGTTACTTAAGTAAAGTAATCATGAATAGTTCTTGACTTTTTCTCCGGGTTAATCATATCAAACATCTACAAGTAGCAATGATGACCATCATTTCCATGTTCCTTTAAGTTAGTAATCCATTATGCTAGCTGAGGCCACATCAGTTTAAACTTTAAGGTTTTGGGTTTGAAAAAGCGTGTTTGACTGGAAAATCGAAACAGAGTTGCACTGGCACTTTCGGTATTAGGTAGTGAATGAAGTAAGATTCGAGTTCTCCAAGCTTTGTGTTGTGACTTGGCCTCGTTCTAAAGTTTTTACTCTAGAAGTTAATGGCGTAAGACAAATATAGAATATGACATGGCAGGTTACATGAAACGACCCGGACGAATGGACAAGTACCATACGCGAACTTCCATTCTGATCTGTTTCTGTCATACAATGTATGTGTAAGTGTGCCAAAAATAATTACTCAAGCAACTTGATAAAGTTTGGAAACAGTCAGACGTTTCAGACAGCATCCACTGTCTTTCGTCAGTGACTGATCAACGTATGTGTAAGTGTATTCCTATAGATCTAGTAGGACTTTATGTTTATGTATTTATAAGGACATTCTGTAAGGGTAGTCTGTCTTTTTGTTATATTTTGAAAAGCAGGCTGATTTGAGTTTTTCATGATTGAATAATAATGATAATGGCTTATTGGTCAGAAATTACTCGTGCAATGTCACAAACTTGCACTTTGTGGAACTGTCGCAAGGGTCTGGGCGGCTGCCATTCGGCGCCAGCAGGTCACCCTCAATACGACCTTCCCCAGCCGAAGCTAGGTACCCATTTACACCTGGGTGGAGTGAGGAAAGTCGTGTAAAGTGCCTTTCCTAAGGGCACAACATCGGAGCATAGCAGTGGTTTCGAATCCTGCACCTCTCGGTTCTCAGCGAAACACCCTACCGATTGCGCCACACGATGCCACGAATGTCACGAACGAAATTGAATCAAACAAAGGTTTGAAAAAGACATACGTCACGCATTTCCTTGGTGAACTGATGACCTTGGCATGGACCAACCGCATCAAGAGGCACATTGGGACAAGTGACGTCAGCCTTCCAATGGTTGAAATATGAGATGGCTTTCTGTCGAGGGGTGACTGGAAAATATTGACGAATGGTTTATTAAATCTATAAATAACAGCCTCGCAGGCAACCATTGGTGCTTCGTTAGACAACTACTTGTGTCCAATTATTGCTCAAAGACTGGTAGTTGCAGATTATAGTTGGAGATTGCGGCTGTTTTTTTATCCATGTTGTAAATTCTGTTATTCTTAATAAATTGGAATCTTTGTTTTGGAAAATTCTTTGAATACATCGGTGCATAAAATTGAAATCATGTTTACTGAAAAAAATATTAAAATATCGGTCACTAGAACGTTATAAAATCATTAAATTCTTATTTTTTGCTTTGAGTGCCATATTGATTAAATTTACTACATACTTAATCAGTTTTATTCAGTTTCAAACAGTTATAATCAATCCTAGAGAAAATATTACCCAGCTCAAGTGTAAGCCCGTCGCCTCTGTGTTAAATCTGCTAATACATTGTGGTAACGATGAATGCATTGAATTCATCATTTTCATCAATGCATCATTCATCACGGCTTGCCTTGTAGCATAAGACCATCCTAGCATTTAGCACCAAGGACAGTACTAGGCTGTTTGGAGAGAGTTTGAATTCACGCTTGAAAGGTTCCTAGCAAAAATCTTGTTGACACGTTATAGACTACTACTTAAAAAAGAATGGACTCTAGCAAGATGTAGCTTCAGAAAATGTAATGAGGATAAAGAAAAAGAACATTCTGACAGCTTACATCCATGCACTTCGTGTCCAGTTCTGCCAACGATATCGTTCGTCCTGTCTCCGTCGTAGGTACCGACGAGACCGAAAACTCGCCCTTCGTACTGATCGCTCAGTTCTGCGGTGACAGTGGACTCGCCGTCGTACCAGATCTCCATCTTCCTCCCCGAGGAGTCACGGATGGTTGTCCGGATCCAGTCGCCGTTGATTTCAAAAGTGATCCCGAACTTTTGGCCTGGCAGCTCCACCCTTTGACAAAGCAAGAGGTAAGATTACTCTAGCGGTTGACATACGCCCGCGAGTACATACAGATCTTTAACCCCCGTGTATGCACATCCTAGATACAAAGAAGTTCTTTCAACTGGAGTATATACCGGGGACGTTGCATTGGGTGGTGGTTTCAGGGTGGTGGAATTATTCTAAAAGCTGTTAATTCAACTTAAATTTACAGTTATGATGACTTGATGGAGTCTGGTGGAAATGTCTGTGGATATGCAGATTATTGCCTTATTTGGAATCTAAAGGCTGATTTAACGCAACGTGACTTCAATCAATTAAAATAATGGTTTATCAATAAAAAAATACATCATGTTTCTTTTTGTATGTTTTGAGTAGAAGGCTTTAGATAAGCAACCGCTTCCTGCCCAATACTCTGTAAACATATGCGAATAAAATAAAATGAAATAAAAAATTAAGATAGAATAAATAAAATGAAACAAAAAAAAGACATTGTAACCAAAGGCCAGATCGTGCCCCTCGTACATATTGCACTTGGTTCTCACATGAGGCATTACACAAATCATTTGAAATTATTTACAGTAGTATTGAAACAATCTTAATGCATCGGCATTAATTTAGTCTATATAATACCTGCTACCTTATCACATAAACAATTTCATCCAGACTTTACCACTCATCTCCATAGTAGACCTCATGACCCGGTTTCAGATAGACTGGATACGACAGTCCGGTGACAACTATCCGAACAGAGCGGTAGCAGTCCGGTGGAGATACGCATTCCTCCCTTTTGACGAAAACCTGAAAGACGTAGACGTAAAAATATACATATTTCTGGACATAACAAAGTTTTCATGTATTTCAGAGAGTGCAAATTACTGAAAAAAACAAAAACATTACAGAAGACCACAAGTGACGGCGTCATCCTCATTGCACAAACAGTTTGGAACCCTGACTTCGGTCGATCACATCTTCATGTTTTTTTCACGGACATAACATGGTTTTCTTCGATTTCAGAGAGTGCAAATTACTGACAAACATTACAGAAGACCACAAGTGATGGCGTCATCCTCATAGCACAAACAGTTTGGAACCCTGACTTCGGTCGATCACATCTTCATGTTTTTTTCACGGACATAACATGGTTTTCTTGGATTTCAGAGAGTGCAAATTACTGACAAACATTACAGAAGACCACAAGTGACGGCGTCATCCTCATAATACCAACAGATTGGAATCCTGACTTCGGTCGACCACATCTCCATGGTTTTTTATGCTTAGCTCTGTGTTAAAAGGTGCAACACGTGTCCTTTAACAAAGCTTTTCAACCATGTCATCTCTTCAGGCTACTTCCCCCAACAATGTTGTACGAGTCATATCTCAGCAATACACAAAGGTGGAGCCAAATACGATCCAAACAACAACAGAGGAATCTCAGTCACCAGCTGTCTTTTCAAATTGTTCACGGAAACCTAAACACCCGCATCTCAATCTTTTTGGACGAATACGAGCTTATCTTCCCAAACCAGGTAGATTTTTTTTTTGAATTGTGGCAAAAGATAATATCTTCGTCATCGATTCATTGATATCTAAGTATACCAATGATAACAAACGCATTTATGCTTGTTTCGTTGACTTTACAAATGCATTCGATTGCGCATAGAAGGCCTACGATTCAAGCTACTATGCTTACGTAGAGAACAGGGGGTAAATTCTACAGTCTTTTAAAGTCTATGTATTCGAAACCACAAACATGCATTAACACCCCCTCAGGTCTAAAACGCCCTTTATTACGGACAACGGTGTGAGGCATGTTTGCAGTCTTAGCCCCACACTCGAAAATGCTAAATAGCCCGGATGGTCCTTCATCATTTATTTGTTTCCTGCTTTATTTATACAGAAGATGTTGTTATCTTCACTGAAACCGAGAATGGCCTACAATTTCCGTTTTGAACCAGATCGAGAATACTATGGAAAAAAGTTCTCAAGTCCAAGATCAGACTTTATTCGTCACCCAAGTAACAGTTCGTAAGCTATAGAAATCATATTAAAATGACACTGCATAAAATGTATGTACTGAAAGTCAAGGAACATACCTGGATGTTTAGGATATCATCGCAGATGAAGATGTATTCACAGTCCCCGGGAAAATCCGTCAGCATAACTCCGTCTATGGTGACAAGGTTGGTCTGGCCACATCGCCCAAAGATAGTTGCATACCTCCCTCTGTGGTCTTGGCCTTCGAATGGAGACAATGAAATATAGCATCAAACCATTAAGCAGAAAAGAATGACATTGGCAGGACACTGCTACGTACAGGAACAGTGAATAAATGGTGAGTGATCTGTTAGTCTAGATGCCAAGATATTTTGGGCTACCTCGCCAAACACGCACAGAGAGAAATCAAGAGATGTTGGGTCTAGTGTAGAGGACTTAAAACATATCAATGATTATCGGAGCGAGTGGAGATCTAGAGTGGCAAGGCACTCAGTCCGATGATAATGAGAATAAAACATATAAAGAATATTGTCTTCACTTCATTAACATAGCTATTCAGAGTTTGGTATAAAACCCAGTTCTACCAGATCCTTCTTTAGTCACTGACGAAAGATAGCGGATGCTGTCTGAAACGTGTGACTGTTTCAAAATTTTATCCAGTTGCTTGTCACTGGGTAACTCGTAGCTATCTGTCTGATTTACTCCCTGCAGTCATTTCATCAACATGTTTGTATGATCTTCGTAACAAAATGAATCTAAGATCGCTGACAGGCTCAACAAACCGTTTTGTTAAGTCCTTTGTTCCATACTCATTAACTCATTGGAACAAACTGGATGTTGGAATACGAAGTTACAGCTACTCTAAGTTTCGGATGTACCTATTTAAATGTGTACGACCTTCCAAACCTAGTCATTTCAGTTATGGTCCCCGATATGCTTGTTCACTCTTGGCACGATTTCGCATTGGCACCCACGGCTTGAATGACAGTCTCTTCAGTCGTGGGCTAGTTGATAGCCCGGCATGTTACTGCGGGTGTCAATTCGAATCAATCTCTCATTTCCTACTTCACTGTCCGTTACATATTAATCAGCGTTTACTTTTACTTGACCAACTTTCCAAAATTATAGGACACATTTTCGACATCAAGTCACTCTCGGACGATGCTATTAAACACCTGTTAATCTACGGATCATCTCTTTGCTCCCACAGTTCAAACTGTAACATAATGAGTTTAACTCAAGAATATATTATACTTACGAAGCGGTTCTCACATTGAAATTGGTACATCCCATCCTATTAGTTATATTTAGTCGGGGGGAAGGGAGGTTTGCGCTTGGGAAACGAATCATATTGCAACACATGTATTGAACGCTTTCATTGTTCTGTTGTTATTGTGTAGATAAGTATATTACTGTTTAAGATATTCCTGTTTTGTATGATGGCACGTAATATAAGTTTTGTTAACTTGAGTTCGTTGCCATCCTGTCTGTATCTGTTGTTTATGTTGTTTAATAAAAAATAAAAAAAACTATTTTGGCGTATCTTTTTACATGGATGTCTAACATTCATCAAAGCATATAAAAATTGTTTATATCAAACATGAACATTAAAAGCAGGCAGGCTTTTTAATGCATGATCATTGACAATGATTGCAAAGACAATGTAAAGTCTAAATCAAAATAGATGCTGCTGCACCATATATATATAAAAATAAACCCAATTAGTACTGTTAGGTTACGCAAGTCATGTAAATGTACCAA
Organism: Branchiostoma lanceolatum; assembly: GCA_035149815.1. Classification (NCBI taxonomy): domain Eukaryota; kingdom Metazoa; phylum Chordata; class Leptocardii; order Amphioxiformes; family Branchiostomatidae; genus Branchiostoma; species Branchiostoma lanceolatum. The sequence continues at coordinate 3,466,637 of CM068883.1, read as the reverse complement.
AGTTTCCCTATACTTACTTCTGTGGATGTTCAGTGTCTTGTTTGTAGTTGTTGCTATCGTTGGGATCAGAAAGAATGTGTTAATGAAGCTATCATTAATTGGAATTGAATTAGATATAGAATATACATTTACTTGAGTGCCGATCATGACGTATCTAACGTCATATCCTTGCTTGTAATGATTAATGGGCCGCTCTAAAAATAAGATGTTTGTTTGTTTGTTTGTTTTATTTAGATCTCCATTAGTGTCACTGTCACATAAAGAACCACTTTTCTACCTGGAGTCCATTTAGATGATAATCATTTATATTTGCATTTATATCATTTGTAGTTGTTGCATTTATATATTATCAATGCAAGTCATTAAGCAGTTAAATGTACATAAATGTAGGCTTGGTAATTCATCTTGTGTTAGAACCTTATATTACTATCATCCATCAATCTGATAAAGCCATCCACTGTATCATCGTCACCCGCACTTATTCATCAGTTTTACTAGATGGGGGAGTGGGCTTTCAAATTGCAGAAAAGCTTTTAATTCTACGTGGTAGGTTGCTCTGTTCCAACTGTATCAGTGTGTAAAATCATTGTAAATTCAAGACTTAATCACAGCAACACAATGTTTTCAGATGCCCTTTGCCTTTTCTTTTCTATCTAGTAACGGCGAAAACATAAGTTGTGTACAACTGGAGTCCGCCGTCACTTTACCTTTGTCCACTTATTTGTGTTATTTGATGTTTTCTCTGAATAAAATAAATTGTGGAACACAAAAAAATGATTCTTACGTATTTCACAGTAGCGGCCTGCAAAGTCGCGTAGACAGGTGCAAGACTCTGGAGCAGTGCACGTGCCGCCATTTTCACATGGCATGGAGCAACGAGCTGTAAAATAACAAAACCGATATTAGAGACCAAAACTTAAAACAAGCTGGAATCTTTATTGGTGCGAAATTTACTAAGACTGTCTAGCACATCTGTGTATCAACTTATACTTTGAGTATTTCAAAAGCGTGCAAAAACATGCCATACGATAATCCCTTAGTTTTGCGAGCCTACAAAAACCCCGGCGACGACGTGAGTTTTAACATTACAACGAAGTCTTATTTTTGCATCATAGACGTCACTATACATTGTGATAGTGTTGTTTGACCTAATCATGTATAGAAATGACTAAACAAATTGACTTTCAAAATCCGATTTTCGGGCCCTAATATTGCTTGAGTTGCATTTAATAAAGCAGGAACTAATATCAGTGTTTGAATAATGAAGAACTTTTTTTACTGTCGACTGGAATATTTTCCTTGGTTTTAAGTTTGGGGTTTGTTCTCAGCGTGAACTCATTAAACCTCAAAATGGTAATGATGTGTTGTATTACCTTGCTGTGCATGTTGTTGTCTCAGTCTCGCACGTAAAACTCCACAAACAACTCTCATACCACAAAATAAATTATTCACGAACTTAGATCAATTCAATACTATCTTACATGGCCGTCAAACGTTTCCACAATAAAACATCTCACCAACACATTCGCAGACATACCTGAAACCAACCCAGAAAATAATAAGAAACAGTTGTAACATGCCCGTCTTGAGTTATTCCCTTTCAAAGTCAGGCAAAACCTGCTCCTGCAGTTCCAAGAAAGGCCACTGGGGGCCCAAAGCCATACCACTTACTCTCTGTCCAAATATCTATGTACCACTCAAAAATCAGTTCCATAGCATGTCCAGAACACGAGATATCAAAACAGGAAGTTCCGCTGCAGTTCCGTAAGAAGCCGCTAGGAGGCCAAAAATCTAATCGTTTTAGGTCTCATCAAAACCTACCAACATACCAATTACCGAAACAATCCATTCAGGCATTCTCGAGTTATGCTGGTTCCCTACAAACACACAAACAAACGCTACCCTCTCCATAACCTTATCAGCGAAGGTACGGTAGTTACCTACAAAGCTAGTGTGTTATGACAGTTGCAGTATGATTGGAAATATGTACAGTTTTACGTGCACATTGCCAATAAGAGAAAAAAAACATGATTACATACCTATTTCACAATGATCACCGGTCCATCCTTCATCACATTTGCAGACATCGGGAGCAATGCATGGTCCATGGAGACAAGGCGGGTCGCATACAGCTGCAAGCAATACTTCTTATTAGACATGTGCTTCACAATTGTAACCACGTAAAGCCTTTCAGTGATATATCTCATGTCCATCTGAATCTAATCATCAGTGCGAAAGTACTGTAAATGCATTTGAGTTCGCGTGTTTTTTTGTTTCGCGCTAAGGCGAAAATGGGGTGTTTGCGGTGGTTTTGAGTTTGCCGCAGCGCTGTAGTCACTTACTTCTACAGTATTAGACAAAAATGCTCGCGCTGGTTTTAAGTTCGCGGTGAAACGGTCGCCAAGAAAACCGCGAACATAAAAGTACAGCGAACATGTCTACATTTACAGTTTTCAAATGTTGTGAGCATTACATACAATGAGGATAATCCAAAAATATTTCAGAATACATTTGTCTTCGTCGTATCTTGAAGCAGTCTTTAACAGATCGTTAAAATACCGCATATTAAACTTTACCATTCACTTTATCATTATCTGTTATTTGATATTGTGTGTGTGTCTTTAAGATAGATGTCGCTTTAACTTCGTAGTGTATGCATGTGATGTGGATTAGCATGGTATTTCTAAGAAAGTCATATTGTTATATAAAATATGAGGGGGGGAATAAACTCTATCACAGTGACGACATCTCTCGCCAAATTGCCTCCCTGTACACTGCAAGTGTGTCAAGCTATAGGAGAGTTTAGCATTTCCTTCTTTGATACTTTTTATGGTCTGCATAAAATAAGAGTCCTGCTAGTTATACACTAGAATACTGTCAGCAAGATTACGTTAGTACTCTCATTCAGTTTGGTAACAGTCCTGGCAATTCGTTACAACTTCTGAACACTACTGATGACTTACGTGTGTCACAGGCATTCCCTGCATATCCAGCAATACAGCTGCAGTGATTAGGTAATGTACAAGTTCCGTTCACACATTCGGTTGTACAGATGGCTGAAAGAAAATATGAACACAGTATCATTGCACAATGAGTAGGTTTGACACTACATGGATATACCTTTTTGTCAAGCAATAAGTGGCCATATACACTTTTAAAACTTGTCAATGGTTGGTTCTGCATATATTTGCCGAATTTGGGTGTATCATCTGATTGGTTGGCTGTGTTGATATCTTCATGCTGATACAATATTCAATACACTTCCTTGCACTCGACAAAATCACATGATACAAATATAAGGACCGAAATATACATTTATAAATAGATATATATTTTGATAAACAGAAAACTCAAATACGGTGAACTCGTGATCAGAGCGGAAGGGATCACAGATCAAGGCAAAATGAAATAATCAAAATATCCTTTGTACTTCTAATTAATCAAGGTAAGGGAACAAAGCTTCATACATTTTCTCTTTTTTTTCGTTTCAAGGCATCCTCATTTCAGGTGAAGCATGATGCTTTTTCAAGTAGCTAGTGGTAGTGCAATGCGGCTTCGCTACGGCTCGCGTTTTTGGCCAAGCATACCGGGTCACCCCTACTCTTTTCGATAAGTGTGCTGGGTTCTTTTACGTCCAGAGGTTTTACGCTTGAGGCTAATGCCTGAAGCTCCTTCATACACGGGGCCGCCGGCCTTACGTCACCATCCGAAATGACGAATACTATCCCTTAAAACATGTCCGAGCTGGAGTCGACCCCAAGGACCGAACTCGGGCCCTAGGATCCACGTAATTTGATCCAGATAGCTAAGCAGCGGGGTTGCGATACCGATTATGCCACGGAGACAATAACAGATATGATAACTTACGATCTTCACAGCGATACCCATGCCACCCTGACCCTGGGACGCACGCACAAGGCTGCTCGGGGTCTAAACACTGCCCTCCGTGCTGACACTGTGGCTCGCAATGGACTGCATAGACATACAAAACTGTTACAAAGGATTCATATGAAACATTTTACAAAATAGAATGCAAACCACCCTCATGTCTCACTCGAGGAACAAGCTGTTAGATAGATTGAATACCTAATTACACGCAATTAAACACACACACACACGCACATACACACACACTCAAGCACACATAAGCACACATAAACACAAATAGATGTATTTGTAAGAATGAAAACTGTTACCGGGAAAAGTAGTGTCACTCAACATTAATTTGCCCCAATCCAAAGGCTTAATGTCTATACCACATTAATGTCATGATTCCTGGAATTCTACTTGACGGAATGACATAAGCAAAAAATCAAGCTGAAAACAGACAAGTTGATGAACAGCTTCAACCTGACTATATATAATCATATTTATTTGAGACTGTTTACCAAGTGTAAGTCTTTTATGGCCAGTTCCCAATAATTGCTGTAAGTCCAGGAACAACAACAAAAATGTAATCGATGTGTCATCATCATCATACATACCATCTTGACAGCTGTCTCCTGACCATCCTGTCGGGCATTCACATGTTCCGCCGACGCAGACTCCGTTACCACACGAAGTAGGGCATGTATCTGAAATGTCGATTTAAAAATGTCATCTGCATGTTACGTCCCAGTGACACATACTAGTAGACGAAAATGGTCTTAGGTCGGCTGTGGTCGGCTAATGTTTGGCGCCGTTTGTAGGTATACATATATGCCCAATGTTTTGAAATTTTCAAAATAGATCGGCTTCGGACAGGAGTTACTAGGTCTGGAATGGGTTGGCTGTTGGTCAGTAGTGGTCAGGGTTTGTTTGGGGGGCAAATTTGACTCCTAATTCAAAATAACTATACCCACATTCACACGAAAAAGTATAGACTCCGTTTGAGATCTCTATTTATATTTAGCAGAAACGCCGATTCTGCCAATAGAGATCCTGACCGGATTCGATAGAGACTCTTAACATAATTCTTAACCTCTACCTATAGGATCAGCGATTCAGCCAGAGTGCAGTCTCTCAATACATATAATGATGCAAAACAAATTATTAAGTGTTCTTTCGCAGTTTTTCCTTCTACCGCCTACTCTTATCGTGGTTGTGATAAATAAAAAATGGACTTTATTCTAGATTGTTGCAGGGTGCAATTCATTGCACTGTCTTTCCTACCTTCCTCTTCTGTGCACCTGTACTCCACAAAAAGATATTTGGTGACTCCGGGACAGATGTCGTCAGAATGTCCCAATAAGAACGGCTGCGTCACGATAAGTGCACATCCTTGCTTGTAGTGACACAGGTTTCTCACAGGAGTCTCCACATGCCTGAAATTAAAGGAAGCCCAAGAAATATTAGGGTCCGAACAATCGGATTTTTAAAGTCAACATATTTAGTCATTTTTATACATGATTCGTTCAAACAACACTCTCATAATGTAGCAACGTCCATGATGGAAGAATACGACGTTGTTGTGATGTGAGAACTCACTGAAAAACGCGGTCGGAGTTTTTGTAGGCTCGCGAAACTAAGGGGATCATCGTACGGCACGATTTTGCGCGGTTTTTGACATCGTAAAAGTCTGAAGTTATCACGCAAATGTGCTATAGTGCTAAACAATATTAATAAATGTCCCTACCATAATAGTTTTCAGCATTTTTTTTTTATTTCATTTTTTTGGCCCTAATATTGCTTTGGCTGCATTGCGGGAATATTAAGATTCTGCATAGCAGGCCGCTGATTTCAATTGCTCCATTCTCAGACTAACGAATTTCAAAGTAGAATATCAACATAGATGGCGTTTTTCTACGGAGCGTAAAACGTAACATGATCTGATTGGTCAAGACAACGCGGTTCAACCGACGGAAGAATCTTCTTGACTTCGTCTCGACTCTTTCGGTTCACTTCTGAACCTACCACCACTGAATGACCAGATTTGAATTGATTTGATTTGATTTGATTGATTGATACATAGAAGTATGTTAACAAAAACCAACACAAAACAAAAGCGCATATGAAACAAGATTGGCAACGTAAAAAGGCATTTCCATGGCAACGGTGGTCTCTGTTAATGTTCTCGCTTTTTAGCCGACATGCAGATAAGGACCTCACTTGCATAAATCACAATATTAGTTGATCACCTTCTCTACCCAAATAACACAAGTTGTCCAACGTATGAAAGTCTTCACAAAAAAGAATATTGTATGATTTCCTCATAAATTATGTAAATTAGGCCCTCATCTGCAAGGTTTATGTCTAGTAATGGCAATCACATTTACATAACTTCCAAATGTTGCAAGAATTAAGTTTAAGTTTACGCTGCAAAGTTGAATAGGATACATCATATACAAGTTGGTCAATATATCAAACAATGTCTAGACCTTAGAACCAATTGTGTAAATAAACAGTTAGACTCAGCATTATGTAAAGCACCTAGCATAGGCCTTTATTAGGTCAAGACGTTATGACTGAAGAGGATGTATCCATAGAATGAAGGGAGGCATACATATTCAATTTCACTGCATTAAGCTTGATATTTAGGTGGTAATTTGATCACTGCTTGATAATCATTCTTACCTGTAGCATGCAGTCGGGTGGTCGGTTACAGAGGAGACATCAGTGTTGGCATAATCACAAGTGGTCCTGTCACTGCGCTCTCGTCCATATATGGCATTGATGAGTTTGAGCTTGCCCGTAGGACAGGACAGTTCCAACTTATTCTGGTCACATGTGTAGACGCGCTGTTTCGCTGCAGAGGGAAACACATACATACTAATTGATCAATGAACAAATGGAGACCTTTATTGTACATTTTTGCAACACTGGACTAAGTACAGGTCGCAACAAAACATGTTGAATAGAAGCAGTTAACACATACAAAAAAAACTAAGTATCATTGGATAAATTCAACTTCTCCTTGTTAGTTATAAAGATAAAAGAATAGGTATGTTTCTCGATGGAAGTTTTGTCTAGTTGCATTGTGAAATAATTTATTCTTTTTACGTCACTTGATATGGAAACTCATCTTTTTTTGTTTTACCTAAAATCCCCTGCAAGATGCTATGGGGCCTTTTGGGCCAAAACACACCGACAGACTAACACCGAAACAGAGCATTAGGAGAAGTTTGTAAATAGCGTAGCATACAATTTTACTAAAAACGACTATAGTCAGGCGCTCCTTCCCCTCGTAAAGCTTTTTCTTCAAACTGGTACTACATGTATTTCTTTAGTTCCCAGACATAATATCTTAGCAAGAGGACATGATAAGAATAGAACATTTGGTGTAAAAATTGAATATAACTGTATTTTTATCAATTCTATGAAATTGTGTACCATAGTGAAGCCTTTCTTATGAGATTTATTCTTTTTGATTTATTTTTAAATGACAAGAAAGTATGTTGCAATGCCAATGGCCTGACTGTACAAAAAAATTAACCCACGGTTTCCTGGAGCGTTGTTTCCGTTTCCCCCACCATTTCCATTGCCGTTTCCATTGCCATTTCCTCCGCCAGCCCCTCCGCCATTTCCAGATTTATCTAGTATATGCAACAAAAAGTCACAGCAAGTCATATGTAACTCTCAACGTGTAGTGTCAAGCTTGATTATATAGATCAGCCCTACTATACTGGTTCCAATTGAAATACATTGATTCTGTCATTCAGTTGCAAATTTACTCGCTCCAAGGAGGTTATATATTAGAAAAAAATTGAGATGATTATGTAGTTTTTAACTTATTGTATTTTGTACATTGTCCGGTTACCCGGGCTATGCTTTATAATTGGCTAATTAGGCGGTCTAGGCTGCATGTCACTTTATAGAACCAAATTAATCAAATCGAATCCTTTTCTGTTAAGCTCTACTACCCGCGATTTAAAACCTTCACAAATTCAAGCTAGACATCATCATCTGAAACCTAATGTGAGATGCAACCGATTACGAGATTTTGGGAAGAAACGTTTAAGTACTACTCCGAAGAAACGGCCTTACAATGATAACAGTCTAGCCAAATAGATACGTCAAATCAAATCAAACAGTCTGATTTTCAGTAGATCATTGTATAGTGCATGGGCTCATGATATTGTATGACTAGAAATGTACAATATGCCACACGAACCTGATGAATAAACAGTTCCACCATTAGATTGTCTCTTTTCACGGTCATGTGCAAAGCCATACACAGGGTACTTGTAGCCCGTGTTATGCAGGCTCCAGGTATCATCGTGCTCAAAAATGCTGTCTTGGTCGGATTGAAAAGCATCGTTTGAGGCACGTGGATAGCGCTCGAGTTTCTCAGAGTATCCGGTGTTTGAATGTCCATTGCGTTCTGGGTGCCAGGGGTCTGAACGCTTTGCTGTTTCCCCATATGTTCCCACTGGTTCTCGTCGCTTCCTGTGCGCGTATTCGGACAGGATATGTTGGTCCTGAGACTTCTGTTGGACGTTGGGGCCCACTGCCTGAGGTTCCTCCCGACGTTGCCGGTCCAAGTCTTCGATCTTTGACTGACTTAGATCAGCAGCTTGGGGTAGGATGTGTTCTTCTTCAGCAGTGCGGTGATCTCGCATCAATTGTTCTGATACGATGTGGATCTCGGGATCTGGGCGGACATCGGTTTCGTAATCGCGACGATCGCGATGTACCTGTTCTGATACGATCTGGATTTCGGGATCTGGGTGGACATTGTTTTCGTAATCACGACGATCACGATTAAATGCTTTCGGTTCTATGTTCGAATATTGGGTCTCTCCCGCTGGTTGGACGTTTTCTTCGAAGTGACGACGGTCGCGATGCACAGCCCTGGGCAGGACGGGCTTCTGTACCTCTTGAACGTCATCCATAGCGCCACGTCGATCTCGATTTATGCCATCGTGGAATCCTGTTTTGATGCGGGCTGCCTGCTATGAGACATAGAATGACAATCATGTTCAACCATAAGGCCGAATCAATCTGATTTGCTGCTTCTCGGATAAAAAGAATGATAAATTGAATTCTGATGTTGAATATCATCATGAAACCAGAGTCTGTACTTTGGCAAACAGTTGGGAGATGTTGGGAGGCTATATCGTTACGTTTTTCTTGCTGCACATTTTTGCATCAAACGTCTGAAAAAGGCAGCTAGAAAAACGTATAGATGTAGCATCCCAAGACATCTGCTTTGAGATAACACACAGTTTCAGGAATTTGAAGTTTGATGTTTTCCTCCCAGCAATCTGTTTTCATAATGTCTTTTTGTAGATATTTAACGTATGATGCAAAGTGATATAATGTGGCTCTAGATTGAAACCTGAAAGTGACGGACCTATTGGTTGTCTGCTTAAAGGCAAAAAACAGTACGAATGTTCATAATAGTGATTGTGTGGTGTGACAATCAGTACTGTTAAGATGTCTCAAATGCATCTTCTACGCAGCCTGACATACAAGCCATAGCTCAATATGAGCACTCTGTTTGTTTGCATTGTTATCAATTATTTAACAATAATGCAAAAGTCAGTCTAGCAACATAGTCCATTGAATGCCTCTTAACGTTCCTTTTGAACATACAATTAACCATTATGTCTCTCTCTTTAAATCATAAATCATACAATAACAAATCAGTGAATCTTGCAAAGGTATATTGTAAAGGAACAGCATTCTAGTTTCCTATCTTTTTTTGTCTTTTTGAGGCGACGTATTTCTATATTCATAATCAATAAGGAATAAGAGTAAAGGTCTTTGGTTACTTGTTTGATGCTGCTTTCGAAGGCACCATGTTCTTGATTAGGCTGCATCCGCTTCTTTCGAACATGTGGCATGTCCAGATTTTGTATGTTGGGATCCATGTCATCTAGGTCAATCCTAGGTACAAGAAAGCAGAGTGAAACTTAGCCTCCGTTGCAGTCCTTTTCCCCGCAGCGTTTTTTTTTTCAATCTTTTTTTGGTGGGGGGGGGGGGGGCGCCGCGTATCTGCTTGGGATCCCGTATCCGCCGTGCCCCTGTGTCCGCTATAGACACAGGGTCTATAGCGGACACAGGGGCACGGCGGATACGGGATCCCAAGCAGATACGCGGCGCCCCCCCCCCCCCAAAAAAAGATTGGAAAAAAAACGCTGCGGGGAAAATGACTGCAACGGAGGCTAAGTAAAACTAGAGTTTGAAGATCTCACGTCTCCGTGGAATATTTTAAGTTTCTATTTAAAGTATGCCTTGTTCAATTGCAGTTAATTAGTTATGCAAGTAAGGTTTTGATTGATAATACATGTGAACATTGATCACTTCCTGACACTCTACGGTGAACGTGGCTGGAATATGGAAACTATGTCACTGCAAAAACATAAACAGATAGACCATTCTAACAATACATGTACGTGAAATACTGGCCTCGTTAATTGACACTATGATTTGAACGTTCCGTCATGTCTGATACATGACTAGCTCTACCACTTCGTGCTGACTTGCGAAGGAAGGAAGGGGGGGGGTCAGTTTTACCTCCAATTCGACCTTCACCTCCTGCCAGTCTGATGTCACTTAACCACCCCGACCAATCGAATCACGTGAATCGCATTGGAACTCAGATTCGTATCAGTCTTTTCCCGACAAATCGCTTTCTAACTTGCGTTAACGACTACATCTGACCAAACAAACTCGCCAGTGCGATGGTGGAAGGTGTCAGCTTCCAAAAGACGTTTTCAGATTGATAATTTTGCCACATTGGAAGTAATAGAATCCGCCCGCGATTTAACGTTTAGAGAAAAGTAGCAGAAAGTAGAAGTTAAATCGTGGGCGGATTCAATCACTTCCAAAGTGCCAGAATTGTCAATCTGAAAATGTCTTTTGGAAGCTGACGCCTTCCACCATCCCACTGGCGAGTTTGTTTGGTCAGATGTAGTCGTTAACGCAAGTTAGAAAGCGATTTGTCGGGAAATGGCTGATACGAAACTGAGTTTCAATGTGATTTACGTGATTCGATTGGTCGGGGTGTTAACCGTATTCAAATAACTACGAACAAACAATATCATGAACATGCAATTTTACATAAGCTAATATCTCCATGCACGAAGGCGATACATTTCTAAGCCAGAACGTTGGAGACCCTGAAAACACCGTTACATTAATTTGTAATAATGTTACATCCCCACAGCATGGTGGTTGTATGGCTATATGGAGTTGTTGAATTAAAGGTCAGGGATCAAATCCGTAGTAGGTCCCAATTTTGTGCCTTGGGTTAGAAATGCACCGAATTCCTCACTCAAGACTCGAAGAAAATGAAGGTACCTAGCTATAGCTTAAGTTATGGATATCTTCTAGGACATAAAGCAGGGGTCAAATGTTTGAGAAGCCCAAAACACGTTCTTCACATAAGGCTATGTCTTACCTGATCAAAAGCTTTCATTTAGTGTTTTTGCAGCCAGAGGAACAAAAGTTCCATTGGGTCACCAAATTAATAAATGTAAGAATAAACGAACGAGTGAATGAAAGAAGCTACGGCATATTCCATTGCTTATCAATTTTCATGTTAAATTGGCCTGTTCGAAAATCTCAGTTCCACGACCCAACTCCGAGAGTCCGTCTCATTAATATGCAGATGTTATGCAAAGAAGTTTCTTGATATCACAATTAATAAAGAAATCTAAATCACATATGTTGCAAATATCCTTCTTCAAGCAAAGAACTGCGAGACTCACAACAGACTGGAGTCAGTCAAGAGAGGAATTCCTCTATAGCTAGAGTGATAACACCCCTGAAAAATGACGATCTTTCTTCAGAAATCATTTCCTCATCGATTATGAAAATGATTTATGTAATCTATGTCTGATGATATTTCCCTACCTGTGGACTCTTCTACAGGACCCCCCCCCCCCTGTGCAATTTGTTAATCCAACCTACATAATGTCACTTTTGTGCAAATTAGGTCATGATTTGCATTATTTGTATCCATTGGTGTTCCTCTATAACCATGTTACATCTGTATTGAGTTTAAAGGTACCGTCAATCAAAATATGAAATTTCCCCATTCATTATTATCAGATTTCCACTAAAATATATAAAAATCACTAATCATTAAAAACATGGGACTTTCCATTAGACACTGTCTACAAAAACAAGGCAAACCCCGGGAATGTATGTAGAAACATTATTTATATGTATAGAGTAGGTACTTGTAACTTTTTACGGTTGGCACTCTTGCAATTAACCTACGGTCGTGAATCTGAAAACAAAAGTTTGCCAATTATGGAAAGTTAACATATCATTACGTTGGTCTTTATCAAAGTAACCTACAGGTAAAGATTATGAATATTAATGAATCCCTTTTTGACTTAGCCTGTTTCAAAGTCTGCAACTAAATGAAACGACCCTTACAGTTACAAAGGGCAAAAAAGTAAGTGACTAAGTCCCTTCTTCCCGGCCACAAGAAAGAGCTATCTACCAATTACAAACCATGCATATATGGCCATGACCTGTCAATACCGGAAGTTCCACTCCAGTACCATATAAAACCGCAAATCGTTTCTTTCTTTTACCAACCCCTACCAACATTACCAAATACCATCAAAATCTACCCACGGCTTATTTTATGTTTCCTGCAAATAACACACACACAAAAATAACCTTCTTGCCGAAGATAATGCGAAAACTAGAATTTCTGCTTTAGAACCAAGCGAAGCCGCTAAATTTTAAGAAAATCAGTCTTGGAGTAACAATATCCTGACTGATGTAGTCCCCGAGGACAAGAATGAAACATGGAACCAGTGTAAATGAAAAGAAAGATGTCTTGAACAGACCAGGAATTGAAGTATTGTTGCGCATATACATGCCAGCTTCACAGGTCAGCTTACAAGAATATAAAGTATCTGTAGGTTGTACCCTAAACTCAAACAGATGCGTACTTCTCAAGTGCACCGCACTATAATTTTTACCGTGTCGAAGCCAGTCACCTTGCGGCCCCTATAGAAATCCCCATAGCCCGAAAACTATGTTCTGCTACCTTCAGCCATGCCGGGAATTGGCCAGGAATTGTCAACAACCTTATATTTGGCTAAATGTGATTGATAAATCAGTTCCATAGCTTGTCCAGAAGACGAGATATTGAAACAGGAAGTTCCACTGCAGTACCGTGACAAGCCGCTAGGGGACCCAAAATCTAATCATTTCCTAGTCTCATCAAGACCTACACACCTACCAAATATCAAGACAATCCATCCAAGCCTTCTCGAGTTATGCTGGTCGTTACAAACATCCAAACAAACATACATACAAACGCTACCCTCTGCATAACCTTCTCGGCGAAGGTAAAAAGCCGCCAGAAGTGTAAATTTGGGGGTATAATAAGCACACCAAATGGCCCTCCTATATGGGCCTTGTACGGGGCCTGCCCCAATGCTAGGTGCCGAAGTGCAAAGTTGGCGATATATATCCCAGCAACCGTTTGAAAGTGTGGTGAAAAATTGGCATCTTGACTAGTTTTGTTGTATGACCGAAAGAAAGATCAAGATTTACCCAAGTACCGGGTAACCAGGTTTGGGTCAAGGGTCAACACCTAAGATGTCCAGTTTAAGGCTTAGTTTTGCAACGGTTAAGTTTTGCCGCATATTTAGGCTTGTCTTAGGTTTAGAGCGTGCACGCTAGTTGTAGGTTAGTTTTCAAGTTTAAGTTCAGAATTGAGCCGATGCAAGGACACGCCGAGGGCAAAGTCTGCCCGCTGGAAACCCACGAGCTGAAGGTAAGCTTGTTTACAATCGTAACGCCGAGTCACAACTACTTTGTACAAGTTATGCATCAAAGTTTCTCCTCCATCTGACAAATGGGATTACGACGAACTTGGTATATCTATCAAACGAGTGATAACAAGCTGCCTGGACATGCATACAGGTACATACCGGTACCGAGGGAGCAAAACCCACTACCTCTAACAGCCGCCATCTTGCTGAGATTTCTGAGAAATGTGACCTGATTACCCATGATGCCTGTTCATATGTTCGCGTGTCGATATTGGCCATACTTGAGTTGATTGTGTGAATGACAAATAAAAGATCAGGGCAATATTCTGTTTTTAGCAAATGATACAGCCAACTGAGGTTTGAAAACGGCCCGAAATTCAAGGGTTTCTATGATAAAAGCGAACTGACAAGCAAGATAATGATGACTGTTGATGACTGATTTCAACAGCAAACGAGATTTCAAAACAATCATCCAACCAACCAACCAACCAACCAACCAACCAACCAAACCCGACCGATCATCTAGCTATCAACGAAAGAAAACAACAAACAGTAGGAGGGGGGGTACAAAAATGAGGGCTAATAAAATTTCAACCTGCTTACCAAACTGTTAATCCATGAAAGAGACGCAGATTATGTCACTCGAGGTCAGAGTGCAATAGAATTGCGGGAAATCATAATGCAAATTTATTCTTCGTTCAAGGAATAGATCCCCAGAAAATGTACAGTGCCAGACCTCATAAACTTATCGGTCCATTTCGAAAATGAAAAATCTCGCATAAATGGTGAATGGTGATGCTTCAAATGAAAGGGGCTATGATTCTATACCATATACATAATGCCAGGTGCTATCAGTGTCAAACGACCTTTATTCAGTGAGTGTCATTAATAAATAGATGAATAAATAAGTAGAATAAGAAACAAACAAACTTGAACTGAACACAATGCTAACAGCTTCAGTATTTCGGCTACCATTTTCAATCAAACCGCAAAACAAGAAGATACATGTCTTAGAATATACATGTAACTAACATTGCATTTCAAATCTCAATTCAACTTTGCCGAGTAAAATAGAATTACAATTCACAAATACACTCTTCAACAATAAACTAAATTGCTGCTGATAATTGACGACTTTTATTAAACGACAATGTCATCCTAAAATAGAATTCTAGCTGGCAGATCTACCATCTGGAATTTAAATAAGAGAATTTAAATACAATAATGGTCTATAAATCGCAATTGTCGTCCTTATAAACATAGCATCCAGCTCACTTTGGCTAAATGTAATAAGATAAAGAGAGCTCAAGAGGACTTACTTTGCTACCGGTAGGGCTCTCTTCTTTGCCACCGGTTTTGGCCTCGGTATGTTTTCTACGTCGAACTTGTCCCAGCTCCATGTTGCCAGAAAGGCACAGCCATTGACTGGAAGAAAAACAGAAATTAGTGAAACTGAAAAGATATTGGAATGGTGAAAACTAAAGGCAATGAAATAGGTTGTTAATGTTTTCATACACCGGTGTACACAAAACAGTTAGCACTTATATAGGCTTGTACCATCATTTTTTATTCACAAAGAAAACTACCGTTTAGTGCCATTTTCCTTGTTTGAAAAGAGTAATTATGTTAACGTTATGTTGTTCCTAGATATGATATTGTTCTTGAAGCGCTTAATATGTAGTGCTGAAAATAAATTATTGTGCTATATAGTTAAAGACAAAACCGGTAAGTGTTATAAAATGGGATTTGCTAGCTTCAATAGAGAAAATTAGGTGAATATGCCTGTCGATGTAGACAAATGTAGCTGCCGTGGAACAGATATTGACGCTGACGTGTCATCTGTGAAGTTTCAAAATGCCACGATCGAAACAAGAATTTGAAAAAAAAATCAAAACACCTAGGGATAAGAACATGAGAATGGACTTTCAAAAAAGAAAGAGAAGAGATTAAATAAAATAAAACCAGATAAAGTAGATAAAGTTAAAGTTTGCTAAACATTTAGCCAAGCTGGGTGCTTAATTGCCACTTTCAACGTTCTCTGTAGTACAAGATGCTGCAATGTCAGATAGCAAAGGGTTGCATCACCCGGCCGAGCTGAAGCAAGACCTCGGTAAACTTCGTCACCCGAAGCAGATTCGTCGGATACTTTTTGGATACCAGGTTGATCGTAGGATTTGGGGAGGAACATGTAAAAATGTGTAGGACTCGCTTTTAAAGTATCATTTATAAAACAATGTTTCAGATATTTTTTGAAGGTGTAGTGAAGCCATCGGTTGCATCAGAAAATCGATTGCTTATCAGCTATGATCTATGTGTACGTGCTTCTGAGACGGATGTAGACTCGGAACGCTGACGTGTACTTGGGACAGCTGCAAAATAATGGTCTACAGATAATTTTGCTCGCAATGTGTGGAAATGTTCTTTGAAAACGACAGTTTGAGAGTGTCCTCTTGCATGGATAGAATTGAAGAGAAATTGTTTAAGCTTCTTGTTCGGAATTCTGAAGACAGAAGGGTTAGTGTGACCGTATCCATGTACAGGATGGACTTGTCATATCGCCATATTGATATAAACTTGGCAAATTTGAAAATAAAACACATCTTAAAAATTATGAAAGGCATCTTAAAAATAAAACGCTGTACATAAAGATAAAGTAAAACAAGTCGGGAACGTTTTTCATCTAAGTTTGGGTGGTTTGATATGATTTTAAGTATAGCGGTGCGTGTAGATTGTCCGCGATGCGCGTATATACGTACAGGCGTGAGACGGATGTGTTAGCGCTGACGTGTACTTTGGGCAGCTGCAAAGTAAAAGTCTACATATATTTTTCTAGAAGTTATTTGACAAATTCTTACAAAATCACGAGCAATCTCAGAGAACGAAAATGAGTCGGGAACTTGCATTTATCTCAAAATGAATTTTTGGTTGCTTTCTCCGCGAATGGAAAGAAAAGTACGATTCATTTGTCGAGAAAAACAACCTGGAATTTTTTTTCGCTTGTTTCTGGATGGATTTGAAAGAATATACAAATTCGAGCTCGAGAGATATGGATTTAAAAAAACGGTAGCAGCAGACGCGGAGTTAGGAAATATTTTGACTGCAATTTATGAATCCGATAGAAATGCTTGGGAAAACAACGTTTATCCCGTATTCATGAGTATTACAAGTCATCTGTCCCGGTATGAATTTTAAGATGATGCAATGTCAGTGGCAAAATGGTTGCATCACCCGGATGTGTGATGCAGGCCCTCCGGTAACGTCGGCACCCGAATAGGTCTTCGGATAACTTCGGCACCCAATGTCGGCACCCGAAGCAGACATGTACAAAAACATAATGAAATAAAGAGACACGATTCCATTCAGAAAACACTATGCACTCCGCGGAAAAAGAAAATGTTTTGAAAAAAAAAACGAAGCCAGTTCATCTATGCTGCACTCTTATCCTGGATTTTACACGACTTGCAGCAGAGGCGCTTGCGTTGTTCACGTATACGTGTACGTGTGCGCACCGTGTGGGGCGGATGTAATGTTAACGCTGACGTGTCCGTAACATGGCTTCAGAATACATCCTATAGCCAGAATATCATTTTTCTACCACTTTTAGGCTTTTTATGTAACCTTAGCTTTTTTAACTGAAGACATTTGTTGGCCAACTTACGTGGAATAAAAACTAACAAGAAGCTACTCGTTCGTTGCCCCCCTTGTCCATTAGAGATAAAGTGATGAACATAATGAGAAAAAGATTGGAAAAGACATGAGAAATACTTGGAGAGCTTAGAATTGAAAGAAAAGTATTCAAAAAGCAGCTGGATAGTCTATGGTCTCTCTTTTGGATAGTTTTGATGCGATTTGAAGCAGCGGTGCTCCAGGTGGTGGTGGGCGGATGTAAAAAATCTCTTGCTGACGTGGCGCTTAAAAACCAACGACACGCCAACACTACCACACATCCACTACGACGGGGACCAAATATTCTGCATTTGTCTTAAAAAAACTCACCGAAAAGACGGTACAAAATGTTCGTTATCACACTTTTAGCACCCACAATGAAGGCACGAACGTGGTAATGTCTTTTGCATGAGATAACGGGGTTAAAACACACACTACGGCGGTGACCAAATATTTTGCATTTGTCTCAACAAACTGAAATCTTCAGCAAAAAGACGGTGCATTTTTTTCTTTGCTACATTCTTAGCTTCACCGATGAAGCCACAGAGGCGGCAGTGCCAACGTGGCAACGAGGTATGATATGGCATCGTATGAGACAACGAGGTTGATACATTTACAAAGTTTTGCCTATGAAAACGCCAATATTGCAGTCAGACACATCAATTTGACAGAACATTCATGTCCTAGAAATTGTGGAGCAGCAAAACAAGCTATTTTTTCGTCTTTCTTGCAACGAACACTGGGTGAACAAGATAGTTACGGGTTTTGAACTATCTCAACGTGAAACGATGAAAACTGGAGCAATTTTGTCCGGATAGAAATAGAAGAATCATATTCAAGTTGCACATCTCAGGGTAACACATCGACAATTACTTTGTGAAACAGTTTTCCCTGCCTACTAGTCGGTGTGTGCGGTCATTTTTCAATACACCAAACGGTAGAAGAATCCACTGGTAGGAAACTTGTCACAGGCAGGCGCAAACATGAAGATGTACGAATACGCTTGTACATACCTGTGGTTGGTAGAATAGTCACGGCTAGAACCGCCGCGACCAGCGCCAGGCTAAGAGGGCCGACTTTGACCATCTTCTTCTTCTTCTCACGTCGTACCCCTCTCTTCTGATGAAGCCCGCTGGTGTAGCCCTCTTTATAGAATAATATTATCTCAGTATCTTATCTACTGACGTGTCCTATCCAGTTCGAAAATAGCATCAGATTATAGTCTAGTCCGACGTGTCCTATCTGTTATTGGCTTCTGGTGGTAAACATCTCCCGGATCTAGGAAGAGATAGGCATCAAAGGGAGGAGTTAAGAGCGTTAGTGAGCGTCACAACAGATGTACGGACGTAAGCACACCTGTTGCATAATGGACCTGTCCATTACCAAGTGGAGAAGGAAGAAATATATCCAGAAATAATAAAGCTAGCGGTACTTTACTAGTGGAAAGTAAGAGTCGAGTTGCAGTACATTACAGCTCGAACAATATGAGTGTCTGTACCTGTCTTGCGGCGTGGCAACCTAAGCTATACATTGGCTCTACAATATGTGAAAACGTCCAGCCACTCCGCTACGTATACGTGGTATTCTGACGCATTTTTTTTAAATCATTAACATGAAGTGAAAAGAACACAAAGACTATCAAATCGTAGTTTGTAGCTGCGCTATGTAGATTCACTTTTCTTTCTTTAAATTTAGAAGCGAAGGATACTTAAGACAGTTTCTGCAGTAGTACTTGTTATTGTGAAACCCCTTTTGCTCAAAATCGTCCCTCCCTCCTCAACCACCAAGCAACAACGGGTATATTTTCATACCAAACGTGTATACGGATCCAACCTTACTGTTACGTGCGAGTACGTTATATAACGTGTCACTCACGCTGTATGGGCGTGGTTCGGGGCCTTCGAAGGGAAGCTACCTGTGTGCTGGCGAACTAAGCTATTCAAGAATTAAGATGGCTTTTTTTGGGTTTGCTGCAGTTACAAAAATGACTTATAAACCATTGTACAATCACTCAACATCTTTAAAACGTAAGAGTGGTGCCTAAATGTAGACAACTAAGTCATCTTGCACAGGTAAGACTTTATATACAGTACATAGATAATATCTATTATTTACGGTCGCTCGACTATTCTTGAATAGCGGTATCAATGGCTATCGTATGAATATGTACATGATGTAACATTGTTCTTGCATATTAAAGACTGTAATGAGAACACAATGAACAGTCAATGTGATAGAGAAAGAACTGTAGGCTGCACATAAGTCGAACGTATTTCTCTGTTTAATGTTTGTTTTGTATTTATGGTATTTCTCATATGTACACGTCAGTACTAAAAGTCCGTCTCGCAGATACGTATACATGTATGTACGTTTGTTAAAATCATTAGTTTCTAATAATGGGAACATCATAAGATTGTTCCCTTATATCTACCTATTGATGAGAGGTATTTTCTGTAATGTATGATTACAGTGGATTCTCTTAAGTCCTTCTCACACAGTCAACAAACTCCGGCCGTACTTGTTGATCACCAGAAGGTTGCCCAATTTTAAAAATCACCAGAGAATCGAGTGTACATTTCACCTGAAAGCCTACCCAATCACATTGTCTTGAGCTAGGGAACATTAGAAGATCTCTAAAAGTTGCCGATGATCAAGAGAAAACCCGGCGTATTACTGTCAAAATAAATGTCAACAGAGCTGGCAAAATTGTCGGCCGATCGATGTTCCTGTTGTGTGACAGGGTTATTATGAATGTTTATCGCATCCCCTTGTGGTAATAGTATTCGTTTCTTCAGGCAACCGAATCTTATCTACCATGATTACTAAAACTTACCCCTTCGCATACCATACATAGTTTTAACTATACGCCTCTAGGCGCAACCACAAGGCCGGTAAACTGTATATACAGAAAAAGTCTTCCTCTCTGTCAGAATTTAGTCGTTTTGTTGTGAAAACTGCTCACGCATCTGTACTCGTACAAATGTCGCCCGGACGCCTTGCATATACCGTTATCGGCCGTTGAAACGAGATTCTCTCACTGTACGACAACTATGAGTGACCATGACCATTCTGATTCGTCGCCGCAACACAGGAGAGGAATCTACAGAACATCCTCGGTCTGAAAATTACAGTTCTGTACGACAATACACTTAGGAAGGAAAGAAGAAACATTACAAAAAATAAGACAGAAACACCTGAGCCAAAGGCATCCTGAAAGGTGACAAGATAGTTGTAGGTATATTCTCATCCTCAAAAAACAAAATGTTAACATATGCTTGTAAAAAAGGAAATCTTCAATTTTACCCGTATTTTGCCATCCTCCCTCCCTCTTTCTGATAAAAATAACACATGGACTACACGTATGTGCCCGGATCCAGACTATAGATCTGTGTATGGTTCAAACACGATTCTCTGACGTTGACGCTGTGGCGCGACCTCCTTTATGGGACAGTGCACGGTGCGCTTGCGTATATTCTCCATTCGTACACGGACACTCTCAGTCAATCTGAACAGTACCAGCACCTATTGAAACAGGATTTAACTACACGTCACAACAATCCACAGGGCATACATTTGTGGTCGACAGACGAAGGATTGTTGTACTCCAAACGAGGATTACCAGGGGGCTCAATCTTTGCAAGGGAAGCGATACCACACTCATTTCCTTAGATTCTTGATTTAAACAGGGTAAGGCGACTATATTGATTAAAGACTTCTCTTCAAATCATCAAGTTTTTAGAGCAATATAAGTAAGCTGAAAATGAATTAGCTAAAGAAATTAGCGGCGTATTTCTTTATTAGATATTTGTATTCAACCATAGTAAACTTGTGCCGCATAACGTTTTGTTACAACGTGATACTAGTATCTTCATCCTTCGTCACACAATTAATTCAGAACATGGTACTTTATAGATCGAATTACATATATTTACAATATACGGAACATTGTGAGGGCACTTGTAAAGTTACTATGTCAAACGTTATCAAAAAGGACATAAGCAAACCACACGTCATAACAATATTGCCTTAAAGCATTTGCACATACTGAACAGTCAGTGAGTAAAAGCAAAAAGGTATTACGACTGAAATATGAAACATCATGACATGGTTTTAAGGAGCATTACCACTGAAATTAATGTTTTGGCGTTGAATTTCTAGTAGCATCTTGTGCCTTGAATATAATTACATTTAAGCATGACAGAGCTCAAATGTAGCTGTAAAAAGTGTTGGCTAGACTTTGCAATTGGATTATTTTTTACCCTCTTGAGTTTAATCGACAAATTGAGAGCATTAAAAGGAAAATGCGGTGAATTGGTAGTACTGTAACTGGTAATACATTATGGTGTCTTTGGGTCTGGAGCTTTTAATCGTCTAACTCATCCGCAATCTCACTTACTCTTTCCTTTACATCCACGCGACCTGCGGACTCGAGAGCAATCATCAGCCATTGGATTGTAGCATTATTTCCCTCGCGAGTTTCCCATTTGTACAGCATGGCTCTCGTGCATTCTGTACAATTTCTTGGCCACTCCAGTTGGATGCTACGAATATCGGTCTCTGAAAGCTGCAGGTGTCGAGCAATCTCCTTCCAAGCATCGCGTGCCTCTTCTACAACTACATCAAAACATCTCTGTAGCAGGCCTGGTAGAATGAACAAGCGTTAGCATCAATTGTCTGCTTGCCTAAATTAGGTTAAAAATAAACAAAAGACAAGTGTATAGTCGTAGCAACAAAAAAGTCATATCTTAAAATCACTTTGCTGGAAGCTCGGCATAGACATTTTCCTAAGTTTGAGTTTTCACTTAATCTCAATAGGTAGACCTAGCTACAGTATTTGCAGTCTGTTGTTACAGGTACGTGTATGTTGTTTACATTTTTAGGAAATGATGACAGTGCAACAAACTGCTAAAGGCTAAGTGTAAATCAAAGTTTTATGAACTTTTTATACAGGGTTGCAGTCTATAGAACGTTTTTGAGCTATCCTAATCTTCAATGTAAAATAAGTCATGGGGAATGCACAGTACACACCAGAAGAAAATCATATTTCAGGCCTAATTAAACTGGTTCTAATCAATCTTTGGAACAACTATAACGTAATGTTCAATAAGCACAGAAGGTAGGGAAAACTTCATCTCACTTTTCTGTGGAGTGGTTATCCCTGTTGACTCAGCTAAAGCAGCATCTCTCTGCTCTTCAAGTTTCTAATAAAGTAAGCAACAATCGATATATCAATGTTCATACAGAGATGGCTATGTTAAGATATAACAGTATCGACATTATGCCTTATAATCGAGGGCTTCTTTGTAATGAAGGAGCCATTGAAAAAAAAAGATAAATCCTTAAGTTAGCCGTCATATGGTCCCTCAGCTTACCAATCAACTTGTACATAACCAAACTTTCATGAAACAACTTTATTGACAAAAAAAGTTACGAGATAACAAAAGTATCATAGACTTAAAACAACGTTTACCATCTTCTTTTCTGCGACTCTCTGTGACATCCTGGTCCCTTGCTGTGAGGAATGCTCCGAGGTCGATGGCTCATCTTCCAAGGTCTACAAATAGCATGACAAGTAGAGAAGGTAAAAGGTAAAAGTATTGTGGTTATGATATATGATAGAATTGCTATTCATTGTGTGAATATTCCCATTAAGCTATGCGCAAATTTACGAAAATTTGCAGTAGTATTGCGTTAAAATTTGTATTTTTCGAAACGTTTGAGTTGTTTTTTCCCTTTGCAACATGTAGGAAATGATAATCAACGAGACTAAAATGTGCTTTGCGGAAATATTGACACATTTCAAAATGACTAAGACGGTAAAAGACTGTTGCATACCGACGTGAGGTTTCTTTTCGCGGGGTTGTGCGGATCTGTTGTGATGGCGCTGCCGATTTTAAACTCTGGGGATGTCTGCTTTCGACCGGACCCTGGCGTTGTCGGAGATATCACGGTAGGTGGCTGTATGGCAAACGCGACAAACGTGTATGACGACGAAGACAATTAATGTATTTTTTTTCTTAAACTATATTCTGAATTGGCCTTCTCTGAATGAACAATAGAATAAAACACCGGTACCTCCCTTTCAAACACCACCAGACCTGTGTGAGTCCTCCAATCGACATGCATTTGTATTGAAAGGAAGCAAAACAATGAAAAAGAATTGATAAGGATGAGTTAAGTAATTAACCAAGAGTCTTTTACCCAAAACAAGTGTTAAAAAACACAAGTGTTTTGAAATGATTATGATAAAAATTCGTCTAAAAAGGTATGAAATAAAGGTACCGTTGAAAGAATAGTCCGTGTCTGGTATTGCTCAGTCCACCACTGCATCAAACATCTATAGAAAATTGATCAGATCATGTCAAGGCTGATATATAGTTATCTTCATTGACAGATTAATATGTTCACCTATTGTACACATTGAAGGTTATCGTATCCTAGAATGTAATTGAATTGAAAGAAATCATAACTAATACGATGAATATAAAGGTGAACAGCTATACATCTTTACAAATATGTAATATATACATCATTTCACCCAGCTCATAATGTATAAGCGAACATTTTATATTAACAAAACGACTGAACGATTGATGTAACTGACTGTCGATTTGATTGTTCGTTTTTGAAAAATAAAAGGAAAAGAGTACATTCACTTTAGCTCATATATGATATTATTGAGAATTCAATACAGATTAAAGCCTGGGTGATGCTTTTTGCAAACTTACTCATGAATTTTGTCCCAGCAAAAAGTCTCTGTACTCTTGCAGTACACTCTTATTTTTCGTTCCAACATATTCTTTGGAAGTACACGTGGCTCCTAAGGATTGAAAAGAATTCTATTACATATGTATATTTCAAGCAAGTAATCTGCTGAATGCTGAAAACGTCTGCATTATTCACTGTACATGCGTCACACTCATTTGTTGTTTATTTGTGGATGTCATTACGTTCGTACAAAGGGAAAATGAATAGAGCAAAACCGACTTTAGAAGAGCCTAACAACCGACAGGCATCTTCAATGTTTAATGCATTTTGTGAGTCACCTGCATGACGACATTTTCCATTTGGGTTGATTAACGCAAGATAGAACGACCGTTTTGCCCATAATCTGAAGTTCAGACCTATGTCATTTGGGAAAAATGATAATCAGATATTGCAACATACCTGTTCCTCTCTTAGGAAGAATGGCACGTTTGGTTCGTTCTTCGTGAAGAAGTGAGCGTTCCTGAGGGGCTCGTCTATGTTCACGCCATAATCAAAATAGACAGTCTGATGACAAAAAAAACATTATTCATATCATGTAGTTATTATGATGAGGTCTTTCTTATACTGTACATGATTTTCATTAAAATGATTACCAGTCTTGCATTTACTGTCAGACTTACTTGAGTAGTTTGAGTGAAAGATTAGGATTAGAAGTTAGGAAGAAAGAAATAGCAAACCTCGATGTAAGCCATTTCTCTTAGGGAGGGGTCTAACGCTTCAAGGGACTTCCATGCACTCAGTGAAATCTCGTCCTGTGAGAAAAAAACAAGTAACTCTCATCGACATTATTTATTTATGATGTTAAGCTTAAAATGCATTTTTTTCATCAACATTTTTAAGTAGTTAAGAAATGGCGCAGCATTGCATACTTTGAATAAAAATGAATATGTTATGAATGTTAATGATATCTTTAATCTTACCTCCTTAACTGTGCCGCTGTAAGTTGCTTCTACAACTAGCTTGTACAGCTGCCGTGTCTCTATCTTCTGTAGGATGGCTCGCGCATTGCCTATGGCAGGATGAGCACAAAGCAAGATTCGTCTGTAGATGTCATCCGTCAAAGACAGGAAGTCCTGCACGTTGTCAACCTTGCCAGACAGATTCCTTGGTAAGAATAAGAAAGATACTTATGCGTTGACGAAGGATAGACATCCAGGTGCGGTGACACTCAAAACAAAAAATGCTCAATGAACTCGATGGGTTTTGGAAACGGTACCTTATCCAGTTCCTTTTGTATATTACCTTGTTGTTTGTTGGCTTATTCATGGGAAAAGGAAAACGGAAAAACATAATGCACAAATGTACTTCGTAATGAGAAAACCATATATAAACTATAACTGTTTGGTGAGTGCCCGGATGAAAAATAAAACAATCATACCCTTCGCCGAAGAGCATGTTAAGGTCTGTATTCTTTCTACTTGTCAAAGCTTTGTCCACTTCTTCCAATGCCTCTGAAAACCTAGAAAAACGAAAACAGGCAAAACCCAATTGCAGAAAAATAAGCACACACATTTTCGCGCATATGCGCATTTACTATTGTTTTTTTTTATTAATCCCTTGGCCCTTCTTATTTTGCTGTCATATGTTTTAACACCCCTTCCTTCACTTCATGTGTCATGCTAATAAGGAAACAAAGATCTTGCTCACTATGATATTTCTCTTCCATGCAAACTTATTTTCTGAACGGAACGTTTGATGAATATCAAAAAAAAGTCCGTTCAGTTGAAAAAAACCTACATGATTTCTATGGCGTTCTTCACTGAGTGCTGATAGGCACGCAGGTGAAGTATATGCCTCATCCGGTACAGGTTGTACAAATGGAAGGCCTCCTAGAAAAGATATGTGAACAACAGTGAAGTGGTTAAATCTATGGTGATGAATCAATGTCTGGACAGACGGGCTTCAAATACTGTACCTAGTACTAGTACTACCTCCAGCAAAACCAATGAATAGATAAATGAAGATAAGTGTAGTTATCAAACAATGTGCGCCTACAGTAATTTCTTGATTGTTTTACAACATCTCATAGGTTTTGATTAGAAAATACCTATGGCGGTTATTGTTGTCTTGACAGAAGTGCATAGAACATCGATATTTGCGTCTTGCATCATATGCATAGTGTTACATAAACATTTTGTTTAAAAATCAACGTTCTTTATCATATGAACATTTTTCAGTATAATCATGAGGAACTGACCTTGAATTTGAAGCATATCTCTTGACGCCTTCCCCATTTCAACACCCTTGAGAACTTGAGGAGCCGTTGATAATCAAAGCTGTTTTGGATGCCGAGGAAGTAGCAGTCCCGTGCGCAGTAGTCCCACTTGGCCACGTCGATTCCATTCAGCGTGTTCTTCACAATCTGTAAGTTGTAAATTCGATAGTTGTCAAGTTAGTTACCAGATTTCTACCATGTAAGTTGAAGTTGCCAATGTTAAGTAATACAAAGTAGGTGTTTTTTTTTACCAATCAACTTGAGAAATACAAGCTTTTCTTTTAAAAAATAGCTTATTTTTCTTAAACAATGACGTTACCACATTACAAAACAACAATTTCCAAATACTCTGACTGCCCGTCTTTACCAGACGAAATGATAATGTTATGCAGTCAATTGAATATTTCATAATATAACTATCCATGGTTGTTCAGACCAATTATGTAATATTACAAAGTCTTGAAAGTTTAATCATATAGACCATATTTATACCAGTTTGACACATTCTCATTAATCTTACTTTTAATTAATAGTAGTAGGATTATCAAGATCTTGACAAATTAGATAGCGGTAAAGCAGTATATCTTACAAGGTACAGGAAGCTCTTATCCTCGCCCCGTCCCACGCAGAACCATGGAGTCTAACGGAAAAGCAACATTTAAAACACAGTTGTACCTAAAAACCACATACTCGGGAGGCTGAATATTTTATGAAAATGTACAATGCATGTCAGAACATGGGGGGTATCATGGAAACGAACATACCTTATATTCTGTCCTTGTGCTATCCTGAAGTCAGAACAAACGTGAAAGAAACGTATTTTTTAATAGAACATACCTCTGTATGATGGAGGTGTACATTACTACATAATCGGATAATTGCAATGATTAGAAAGTAAGGCCAATGTGTCGTGAACGCACACAGCTGTGTTTCCAACCTTAACATGATAAAAAGTACCTCAATCTATCAATTTCTATTTATTTTCCCGTAAAGGGACAAATATACAAAATGGGATTTACATGTATCTGCCCTTACCCAATGTTAAGTAAGAACATGTGAAAGCATCATGGCAACAAACATAAATATATCAATTATAAGGAATAACGATAAGCTTAGATGATGTAAAAAAAGGGAAAACAACTCGGCAAATAAAGTTAGCGAGTATTCTCCAGCTCACGTCACGTACCTTTTCCCATAGACCTACGGGAGGATTTATCAGTTCCTGGATGAACTTAATCTCCCCGTCCAGTTTGTATCTCTGAAGGACAGCATGTCAAAATAATACAATAATCTGTTTGGTGGAATGTTATGCAAGAATGTTGCCAAAATATTGCCAAAAGAAAGGATTACCCTGTCACCCAGAGTGTAGGTAATATCAAGTCACCTTAAGGAGTTTCTCGATTTTCGGCATCTTGCATATTTCTCCAAAGATATTTGCTGACATAGCCCCTGGCTGAAAATGAGAAATGTTCATTGAAAGTACAGTTACCATTGTGTCATTAGTGGATTAAATGTTTCGAAGAGTTAACATCTTAGAGTGTTAGGAACTCCCCCACATGATGACCAGAAACTTACCGTGTAATCTTTCTCTTTATTCCTCATGAACCGTTGGTCAAAGAGATGCGAAAACGGCCCAAAACCTGTTCAAAATAAAGGAATAATCTATTTATACTCTACATGGTGAATGTAACCCCGAATGAAGTTATGCTGTTTAGATCACATATAATCTCTTATCCTATCTTTTAATGTAGGTTTAAAACCATAGCAACTATTGACCAGTTATCATTTTGTAAATATTCATGACATGGCCAGTTAAGACTGCAAGCTCAGCAGTGTCACTCGTTATCATAAAATACCAAGATCCCTGCACAGTCCTGCAATCATGACACAGAGGTGCTCTTCCTCAGTGATGTCAATAGGACGGCTGTCGTTTGGTCTATGTCGTCTTTTGAGGGCTTGCACCATTTCATCTGCCAGATGACATACTCTGAAAAAAAAAACATGCGGTGTGTTCTAAGGAAAATGTTTCAAAAATATATTATAACAATTCGCAGAAAATAACATAGCAATGATTTAAGTATAAGAAACGTGTCAAGATAACTGTCAAATGTAAAAAAAACCAAATATTGGCAATTGCTATACGATGACTATATTCACGACTAGAAATACATTTGAACATCTGATACAGTTTAGGGCATTGGAAATCAAATAAGATTGAAAGGGCCCATTGTTTGCTTGCACTCATGTAACTCCCTAACAAAATACCAAAAAATATATATAATACATTGAGTATGATTTAATACACATTCTTCAACTCTTGGTAACCAAAAATTACTCGCAATCTTGATAATGATTACTTTAAACTATCCATCCATTAATTTTTGAGTGTGCAAATTGGGTACAAAGATATGTCCAACATTAGTAAGACACACATCAGTAAAAGCTTGCTCAGCAGGTTTATGAAAGATAAAGTATCTGTGTTACCCTATTGAATGGTCGAAGCGGGTGTGAACCGCAGTTGGGTACACGAGACATGTGAGCCCAAGTTGTTTGATGTGCCGCAGTCTTTGGAACTCAGGAGTGTCGATAATGGCCACACAGATGGCAGGTAGTTCAACGGATCCATGGATAGGGTCGTTGAAAACCTGAATTGAAAGAATTTTAGTAACAAGACCTCCAGGCAATAGATATCCTGCATTCATTGCAATGGCATAATGATATGCATGAAAGGTACGAAAATTGACGAAGGCGAATAATGTAACAGAATCTCTATTTGTGTATGTATGTATGTTTTCATGTATTTAGGTATGTATGTGTGTGTGCAATACTATGTGTGTGTGTCTGAGTTTCTATGCATGTGTCTATCTGCGCTGTGTATCTCAGATCGGCAGAAGCAGAGCCTTTGTCACCTTTGACGGCGATTCCTCCACGACTGGCACTGTCTCTATTGATAGGGGGTCGAGCGCCATTCTAAGTATCTCTGGCGGCGGTGCTGTTACAAAAAGACATTTTAAAGAAATTGAAATCAATAAAATTAGAACTAACAATTAGAACTAACTATTCCATCAGAAAAAAATCACATAATAAAAGTAAAGAAATCCCTATGCATGCTGATAGCCTTTTGTTGTGGCAAAGGCAATTTTTGTGTTTGTCTGGA
This sequence comes from Branchiostoma lanceolatum, assembly GCA_035149815.1. Taxonomy (NCBI): domain Eukaryota; kingdom Metazoa; phylum Chordata; class Leptocardii; order Amphioxiformes; family Branchiostomatidae; genus Branchiostoma; species Branchiostoma lanceolatum. The sequence goes on along the minus strand of CM068883.1, from coordinate 3,437,164 downwards.
GTTTCATCATCAAAATCGAAGCAGACATCAAAGTACAAATGTACAATGATATGCTCAATGCTGTGTCAACGTAGGTAATATCGCTACTCTTTGGTTTTACTTTCGTTTTTAACCAAAACTGTGTACCCTGTCGTCTGTGCTTTTAAGTTTTAGTGTTTGTTTTATTTGCTACAATAAAGGTAGACCCTTCCCACTGAGTAGTATGTGGTGTTATAACATGTTATAAAACAGAACGGGATATTCCTTTCTTTAATGATGACTACAATGGTCTCAACTTAAGTTCGACCGTCCCACGCCTAACTTAATATCTCACTAGCTAGTTTCAATAGTAGTAAGATAGGTAAGTGCTGACTCAATGCAGTAAATGTCTTCCCCAATACTTTGAGAGACTCATTGCTTTAAAAAAAGGTTAGCGTTCGCAGGGACGGCACATACCAGTGTCATCCCACGGTTATACCCCCCCCCCAGCAAACCCGCGGGCAAATCAATATCGATGGCAATTACGTATGATATTTGTAAACATGGGCCATATTTATGCATTCAAACTTCATTCAAACGTGTAATGACTGACCATAGATCGTTAAAATGTAATCTCCTACCTTCAGAAGGGTCTCAGATGGTTAAAGTTAACGAGATTAAGATGTATAATAAGGGTTTTAAAAAAAAACACCTGCCACAATAAGGTTTCGGTGCTCGGTCAAAGGCCAAGGGGTCACTAACGGCAGACAGTTACCTGGACGAATCCATTTCATTTGTGGGGTCACATACGTGGTGGTAACGTACAATAACCCGGAAGTGCAACAAACATGAAAATATCAACTACACGTTTCCTCAAAAATTCCATTCATACTCATGCATACGTTTTGCCCCTTGCTGAACTGGTAATACACGTGATTCCCTATTGTAGCAGCTAAACGACGGCTGAGTAAACACATGATCGGCTATGCAAATAGCAAGTACCGGGCGAAGTGGTCCGTTGACATAGTAGCAGGTACATGTATTGATAGTTAATATCAGACTGTACGTTTGTACTGTTGACCCTAAAATGTAAATAACAAAGATAATGCCAACATGTCCCTCCATTATAAGGGTTTGCATGCGTCTTTTAACGAGGGGAAAGGGGGTCGAGTGGTGTGTTAATTCACCGTTTATTGTAGCAAGCCGAGACTCTAAGTCAGCGTTATATGCGCTGTCGGTAAATTGTTCGTGAAGCGTAATTGGTCTCTTTGATTCTGCGTAGCATTTTGTTTGTTACGCTGATTTATGGTCAATCTTTATTGAAATATTATTAGTATCACTGGCTTCGATGGCCAAAAGTCACAATGAAACTGTTGGGCGGCGTTTGCAGACTTAGGCTTAGTATTTTTTTCAGACGCCCCATGAATACAATGGAACAGTCCAATGAACTGACAGTCACAAAACCCTTGGCTGGAACAAGTCAATGTTCCGTTACATGTTGACAGCGTTGACGTCCTCAAATTACCGTAAGCGTTGCCAGGACCCCCATCCCCAGTTGGTTTATTTTGTCCAAATAAATGGAAGGATAGATTTAGATTTAGAAGCTAGAAGTTATGATAAGAATTGTTACAATACGCATTGCCTCCTGCCGATAACACTAGAAACTGCAGCTAGAATACGAGAGACGTGTACACCATGTTATTACAGAAGGTCCACCTAATATTGCTATATGTTGATATTAACTTCAGATTTCATTTCATACAGCTTTAGCATGCAAAGATCATTCGTTCTATTCTGACTGAAACAATTCACACAGGCCATATGTATAGTATGAGTAGTTTCAATATTTCCCGTAAGGCAAAACACTAATACCTTCCTATAGCTCGGTAACATTTACACTAGATATTGCAAGCTGCAATTATTACAGTATCATGCAGGTCGACCTGGTAACTAACAACAGCAAGGATTATAATTCTAGACCCTTCTGTAGATGGTACAGTGTATGATGGCCTCTAACACTTAACACAAACGCGTCCCACAAACAAAATTCTAGCAAAATAATCTACAAACGACAACTTTTTACAAAAGATATTTTCTTATTGTGAAGTTAGATTATCTCCACGTTTGTCTTTGATGATGAATATGTCTCCATGCCGTGCGGTCTAATTTTAGTCTCCCTATAAGGCCGATGGCACGCAGCGCCTCGGCGTAACGTTCCAAACCCCGCTACCGCTATTTTTAGCCGCCCTCTCCTCCTGTATCCCCGCCACTGAGGGTGCGTAACCCCGCGAACAGTGTTGTCGGCTCTATCGGTAACGATTAGAAAATCTCGTCGTCTGAAGTCTTGATATTGAACTTGTCACATTACGTCAAGTAGAGAGAATCTTCGGTGTAACGTTTAGCGGCAATGCGGTGCCTGAAGAATCGGTAGTAGACGCGCGTCAAATGCGGGCAGGGTGAAAAGCTATTTTCGGGCAACGTCTGCCTCCGGACTTAAAATCTACCAGGCTGTTGAACGGTCAGACGGAAAGAATTTGCGGGTAGCAAGTCGCAGTCACGTCTGGTCTATACCGTGATTTTCCACTCCACCGTTCCTCGCGTACTTTAACAATAGCAAGATGGACAACCTAGAGAGGCAGCTGACGTGTCCCATCTGCTTGGAGATGTTCAACAAGCCGGTGCTGATCCTACCATGCCAGCACAACCTCTGCCGCAAGTGCGCCAACGACGTGTTCCAGTCGCGGGGAACACCGAGCGTGGTCGGGAGCGGCGGCCGGTTCCGATGTCCGACGTGCCGCCACGAGGTCGTACTCGACCGCCATGGAGTCTACGGGCTCCAGAGGAACCTGCTCGTAGAGAACATCATCGACATCTACAAACAGGAAATGGAAGGGACGGGGATCAAGATCACCAAGAAGAAGGAAGAGATGATGTGCGAAGTGCATGAGGAAGAGAGGATTAACGTGTATTGTCAGGCTTGCCAGTCTCCTATATGTTCAATGTGTAAAGTGTTTGGAGAACACCAAGATCACGAAGTGGCGACCATCCCAGAGGTTCACAGCAGGCAGAAGGTCAGTTACTCATTTTTTCTCGACATAAATTGAGAGGCAGATGTTCATTATTGAGTGACGTAACAATGGCTAGTTTTTTTTTTTTTTTTTTTTTTTATTGCAACATTTACATACAAGACATGATGACGACAGACTCAAGCTTAAAGCTTATTTTCATGTCGTCATCGACAGAATACATTACAGAATAACAAAACAAATTTTACAAATACTGAAAATGACAAAAAAACAGGTGCGGACATGCAAAGCATAAGAGCAACAAATTATCTCAAATAAACTACATAACAGAAATCATTAAATGTAAGAAAAATTGAAATCAATAAACAGATAAATATGTGGACAGGTACTACAAGACTGGTAGGATGGTGGTTTACTACTCAAATCTTTTGGATTGTATAATGAAAAGTTGGACATGCTGTAAGAGTTTGACATTGTTTGAATTCGAAAGGAAGGGTAAGCCTTTAAGCAATAATTGAATTAGAACATCATCCGAGAGATTATTGAGATTTATGACTGAACCTACCAGATTTTCTAAATTACTGAAGAGTAAGGAACGGTGTTGTGTGTAGTTAGGGCAGTACAAGAAGTAATGAGAAATACTTTCACAAGGATGGCCACAGGTACAAGCAGGACTGGTAACTAGGTTGCGAGTGTACAAATTGAAGTTTAAACTAAAAGTACCAAGACGGAAACGAGTGAGAAGAGCGCAGGTGTAACGAGGACCAGTGTTGAAATATGAGACAGATACAGGGCGCACAGATTTGATCATTGTTTTCTTAAAATGAGGAAGACTTAATGATCGATCTGCCAAGGTAAGGTTGTTCCAATGATACGTAGCGTAAGGTATGAATGATTTCTTAAAGCGAGTTGTGGTACACTTTAACAACTGAAGGTTATACTTATTGCGAAGGTCGTAGGAAGAGGAATCTGATACTGTGGGTGGTATCAAATCTCTTAAGTATTGACGAGTTTGTCCATGGATAATTTTATAGAATAGGATAAGGGACTGAACATGGCGGCGGTCAGATAACTTTTCCCATCCCAGTTCGGCGAGTAGTGAAGTATACGAGGACCCCCTAATGGCACCAGCTACGGTTAAAGCACATTCATATTGTATTCGTTCGATGAGTTGAGAGTCTGAAGCAGTGCAACCGTGCCATACTACGCCACCATACTCGAGTAGGGGACGGATAAAAGATTTATATATTGTTTCCAAGACTTCACGGGGGAGCTTGAATTTAAGTTTACTGAAGGTTGAAACCTTTTTAGAAGCATTGGCTAACATGTTAGAAATATGTGTTGAATGGCTAGTTCAAACCCGATGAGGCAAACATAAAGCCGAGAAAAATTATAATGACATAAGAATAAGAAAAATTTAAATTAATCGTACCAAGTGCATGGATCTTCAATAAAGTAACAATGTTATATATTTCCTATAAGGGTTTTATGAAACGTGATTTAATCTAAGGATATACAAATTAGCCTTAAACATTACCAACGTTTGCCAATACCAAATGCCGATACCAATAATACCAAAGCATCTAATACTCTGAACTGGTATATTATCTTGGTGAACTTTTCCCTATTGCTTATTTCCGTAATTTCTATACATTCAGTACTTGTACTTTCTATATATTCTATTTTATCATATGTTATTATATGTTCTGTGAGCGATTGCCGATGATATAGTATTCACTCATAGTAAACGTTAACGATAATTTAGCTTCCAAAATACAGAGATGAAGAGGCTAAACCCGTGTCCCGGCAAATAGCTGTTTGTGTCTGGCTGTGCATAACGATGTAGACAGCTGGTCCGGTGTCGGGTTTCATGTTGGTCATCAGACGTGTCACACCAGGGGTCACCGGATACGCATGGCAACAGCAATATCTTCGTGCCTCTATAACTCTGTCGTTATGCAACATCTGGGTTCATATCTTTATACATCGGAAACAATGTTGTACTGTGATCCAGTAAAATTGAGAACGGAAACTACGCTTTAGTTGCTACGAATGGTTAAAGTTGCATTTCACCAGGGGTCATTATAACAGCAATATCGGTGCCTCTATAACTCTGACGTTATGCAACATCTGGGTTCATATCTGTATACAACGGAAACAATGTTGTACTGTGATCCAGTAAAATTCAGAACGGAAACTACGGTTTAGTCATGCTACGCCTATGTTGCTACGAATGGTTAAAGTTGCGTTTCACCAGGGGTCATTATAACAGCAATATCAGTGCCTCTATAACTCTGTCGTAATGCAACATCTCGGTTCATATCTATATACAGTGGAAAAAATGTTGTACTTTGATCCAATTAAATTCAGAACGGAAACTACGGTTTAGTCATGAAACGTCTTAGTTACAACGAATGGTTGAGGTTGCATTTTACAAGGTCACCGGATACACATGGCAACAGCAATATTCTTGCCTCTACAACTCCGACGTTGTGTAACATCTGATACGATACCGTGGGTTCATATCTGTATACTGCCGTGGGTTCATATATACTGCGGAAACAATGTTGTACTGTGATCCAGTGAAATTTAGAACGGAAATTGTGGCTTAGTATGGTACGCCTGTGAGTTGCTACGAATGGTTGGTGTTGCATATTTGGAGGATGCATCATGAAGATAAATTCCAAACAGCCTGCTGCTACAATGCTGGATTCCAAGGGAATATGGGGTTATGGCAATGACTTAGAAAACATAAACTTTATCGATAGTTGTACAATACCCATGGTTATGGGGTTATATATGTCTATTTAGGTTAACTTTTGCATTATTAATCTGGAATGTTGACTGTAATTTCCTAAAAATGACAATATTTTCCGTTTACCTTTTAGATATGCATTTTCATAGATGTTAAAATAGTTTCTTTTCAGCGTATTTATGTCCAGAGATAACTGGTATTTGAATAGCCTAGAAAATACGGACCAAATGAGTCGAAATAATATTCGTTGACAATCAAATGGCCATAATACATAGTATACCCCGGTTATTTACCTCATTGTTATGCAATTATTGAAAGATTTCGCCACTGGAAGGTCATAATGTGACCATGTAGCGTGGCTGCATACCCCCCACATCGAATAACAAATTCAAAAATTCCCTTTAGCATGACGTTTTTATCACAAGGCCATGGAAATGTGTCTGTTAGAAATAAAATATCTGGGTGCGCTCGTTCTGATTTGGTGCTCTGACGTAGAACGCACTAGTGCGTTATCATCTTGTGATATGAATCATCGAAGTGAACTCTTAATGAATCACAAAACTAATGTGGCGATGGCTTGACATTGAAATTAATCGCGAAATATCAAATCACCGACACAACTTGAATACAATCGTTGTTTTGTCCTTGACGCAATGTCCGATATCTGTTACACCAAAACACGCAATAGTTTTTACATCGAGTATCCAATTCAAAAACCATTTTGGCATAAATTCTTGATGATCAAATCATGGAAACGCTTTTGGCGAAACAACAGGAAGTCGTTGTTTTAATATGGTGCTCTGACGCGGAATGTGTGCGTCATTATCTTGAGATATGAATCATCAAAGAAACAACTACTTTATGATAATACATTTAGACGAAAATCTAAATCGTAGATCTTTTACATACTGTATACTCAAATCAACAATTGTACTGCCTATGTGAATAAAGACTATTGTTTACGGGAAAGGCTTTCTACTGCCAAAAGCTGTTGGTTACAAAAGACGGCCAAGATGAAAACATAAACATGTTTTCTTTGGACACAAATAACTAGGGAGACAACAGACGTACGCAAGAGGCTTTCAGTCAAGAATTACACAATGCCAAGGCACAAAACCAATGAAGTGATGCATTGGCAAAAAAATAAATCGCTGAATATTACATCACTGACACGTCAACAATTGAAGACGTCACTGTTTGTCCTTGGCCGGATGGGATGATAATCCGTTGTTCGCCTTCATGAGTTGTTTGTGAACTGGTCTATTTCCATGGACAGACATACCAACACATGTTCTGTCACTCAAGTTGTTTACACGTCTAAACACGCCTAAACAGTGGTGAATTAGATGGCTTCTTCCCAAAGGAACGATGCAATTGGTAGGCAAAAATAAACATGGAAAGGGAAGTCAATATCTAAAAAGTAGACCGAATCTCGATTAAACTTTAAGTCACAAAGCGTTATACGCCTAGAGATATTAAAGAGATGTAAGACCGATTTCGGGACAAATTTGGCCATTGCTCTGCACGACATATCCTAACCGTATTAGTCAGTGTGAGTTTCTGAAGATGCGCTGTTCTTATTGGTATCGTGTATAGGAGGCAAGAAATCGTAGGTCTCATACCTCCGTAAATTATTAAGAGTTTTTTTGTAAAGTTATTCACAAAATATTCCACATTCAACTACTTCCATCGCACATATTACAGGTTTTACTCTCAAACAGCTTATTAATAGCTCGCAACATTCATTCTCTGCTAGCCAGTGGAACAAATTTGGACCCGGATCAAGTATGGACACACTCCAGGACAAACTGAAAACACGCAAACGAAAAGCTAAAAATTTATAAGCAAATGTGCAATTTATAAATAGATACAATATTTTTGCTTTCACGTCAAGTACTAAGTAATAACAACTTGAAGTGCACACGCAGAAAAACTAGCCTAAGCCCTGCTGTTCTATAAGTTGACAGATTTCGGGTGACCTGTTACTTAACGCGCCATTTTAGTTCTATATTTAGTAATAATGATATCACAGGCAGCCCATAGTGACATTTGATGTTTATTTTACCAGAATTCAAAATGGCGGCATTCCATAATCATCTCAAAGAATCAGAACGCACAAACCGGAACGGCCAAATTTTATCTACCCTATTTTTGTTCTGGCAGATACTAGTACATCGTTGTCGCTCCAGATCGTGTCAACTTGTTTATTCACCATCGTTTTGTTTGCCTTAGGGTGGGGAAACTGGTACCATTCCCGTTGGCAAAAACGCAACAAATTCTCTTACAGGATTAAAGTAGAGACATTGGGTCAACAACATTCCGTACTATTTCTCTGAGGACCATTTCAAGAATGGCCTATCATTCAATCGTAAGCGTGTTTGTAAGGGTCTGTAGGGCTCTACATTGTTATTTGATAATCGTCGCTGTGCGTTGTACCATGAACAATTGTCGAGCAATAATGTTCATTCATCCATTCATCCATTCATATGATATTGATATGCCTAGGTTAGCCTATTCAATAGGCAAATGCTCAATCAAAACATTTATTCAACTTTAGAAAAACGAACAACAAAGCTGTGAGAGTTGATATACATAATTTTTCCAAATATTTGAATAGAAACATCAGTCCACATCTAGAGCTTTTGTCCATATGTCAATGATCAACTGTAGCGCTGTAGGGGCATACAGTACGGTACCAAACCTGGAAGATCAGTTTAACTTTTTCTACATGCATCAGATCTTTTAGTCACTTGATTCTTTATCTGAGACAACGCAAAAAGAGTTAGACATACGACATCTGCCATTATCTGGCCAAATATAGCAGCGAAAACAAATGGTAGTAATCAAGATGGCGTAAACTCTAATAATCGTCACAGCTTCATAAAATCATTGGCGTCATAGGTGATAGACAGATTTTAGCTGTTTTTTTATTTGTTGTTATATATATATATATATATAGTTTTTATTTGTTGTTATATATATATATATATATATATATATATATATATATATATATATATATAACAACAAATAAAAAAACAGCTAAAATCTGTCTATCACCTATGACGCCAATATAGGTTTATATATCGCATAACCGGTAAAGAACCAATTGTAGAAGATACAATAGGAACACAGAATAGGGCAAAACACAGTCCCTGATTTTAGAATCGTCTAAAGCATTACAAATCCAATAGCAAAGTTTAATCGGTATGGGGCAAGATATACGAGCTGTTAGGGTTTAAAAATCTAGCCAGGCCTTCCGATGGTTGTCAGAATTGCTTACTATTCGCCGGCAATATAACTATCTCTCAGCATGAACTATTGGCAGGAGGCAATGGTCACGTGGTCATCAACTATGAGTCAGCTCAACTTTCAAGATGGCGGACTTTCTGTTCGAAGGAAATGTCTTTTATTCAGCCCGGTTCATAATCGGATCATTGTGTTTTTTAAATGCATATGATTTGATCATAACTGATCATGCCAAATTATTTTTCACGGTCTGTTAGAATTCTATATACGTATGTCTTATATTTCAATGCTTAAGGAAAAGATAATTTCCTTTTGAGATCAATATATAATGTCCAGTTGCATGGCGACTATCAAGTAAGAAGTTTGGATTCATAAAAACCTTTCCCTGACCAAACTCGTGTCCCTGGCTCTTTGGATCATTATCATTTAATACAATCCTGTATCAGTAGCCGTCTAATATGTGTTCAAATCTTTGCTGACGCTCAAAAGAAATCGTTTGGCTGTCTCTACCCAACATGTATGCACATATAGGGAGGGGTCTTATCATTGCTTGCACCACTTCTTCATTCAATGCAGGTCAGCCAAGACAGAAGTAGGTTATAGCCAAAGGCGCACTCACTAAGGATATTTCACACTATGTTGAAGATGTTTGTCCATGTAAGTTGGGTGAGGGCCGCCATACCTGCTAGTCTGGCGCACCCCACACTAATGCTGTGTACAGTGATAATGATAGACCCTGCATTGAAGCAATATGTATGCAAATCCCACACGAGTCTTTCTAAGAATCCCTGGTATATTTATGTGCAATGTAGATATCATGATCTAAGATCTAAGCAAAAAGATACATAGACAGGTCAAAGCCTTCAAGTTATTATAGTGGTAATGATAAAGATACATGATTTGATATGTACAATAAATTGAACGGCAACAGTCTAATACGAATAAAGTATGATGATAATGATAGTTTCATTGCAATTGTTCGAGCTGCATGGCTAATTCCAAGCAATGCAAAATAATGCTGTGTAGGAAGAATGAAGTACTTAGATAAGTTACTTCAAGATTTCAAGGGTTTAACTATTTTCTGCATGCAATGGGATATAAATTGTCCAAAGTATACCGGTTAATAAACGAGCAAGAACTTTTTTTGTTAATCGGTGAGATGTAAAAAGCGTGGTGAAATTTCTGTGACTTCCATATATCAATAATTTACTTCTTTCAGAACGGTGCGGTGGACGTTGAAGAATAAAATGTGATTCAAAATATGATTGACGTAATCAGTCCAATGTTTGTGAGCGTGGGTGATCGTTAAAGTCGTGCGTTTGTGATTTCCAGATCGAGCTGAGTGACTGCATAGCCAAACAAGTGGCCGCAAACGACAAGCTGCAGAGTGTCATCAGTCTACTGGAGGAGGGATGCAAGATACACGAGGTACGAATATGATTAAAGAGGACAAGAAATAATCCCCCCTTTTCCTACCCTGAGCCTCGCCCGTATTCTATATTGTAAAAGCCCATTCTCATCCAATACTACACAATCTTATATTAGGTACATGTAGATTGCCCTTATGGAACTATGGCTATGTACAAGTAGATGCCATACTTAGTACCCTGTAAAATTGTTGTGTAATAAAGTTATCATAGCATGTATTTTGAATAGGCTTTGCTAAACAGGGCTGAGGTTTCCACTTTTGTGTGCATTGCATTTAAATAGCTGTCAGCCAATCAGAGAATCGCCTGAATGTTTTCTTTAGGTGATGTCGATTATCACATCGGCTGGCATCTAGATAGAGGTCATGATCACGCCCACGAACTTGGAACCCTCAGCCCGCTTTATTGTTCTGGTTGCGGACGAGGCCCTACATAGGAGAATGGAATCCACAATAATTTGGAAATAAGAGAGAAAATATGCACAAAGAGCACTAAGATATATCAAAGTAATATGTGCACAAGAAAAAAAAAGACAATGAATAATGTTAGCAGAAGGAATTAAAATAATTCAATGTTCACCACCAGTAAAAAAGATTACATGACGCTTCAAGTCTTGGATATACAGACAAACTGATGATATTCTAAACCAATGTTATAAAAAAGTACTGCGGCTGTCTATTATTAGCTGTCTATTACTATTTCAAATCAAGACATTGGCCATCTTTTTTAAACCCAAGTCATACCCAGTAGCCTCTATTAGTCAGTTTTGTTTAAGAAAACTAATTTTATATCTCTCTTACACTTGAAACAGATGAATGCACGCGAGGTGAAGGCTGCCATTTGTGACAAGTTCGACAGACTGTACAGTATCATAGAGGACCGCAAGGGGGTGCTATTATCACTGGTAACGGAAGAACAGCTGGAAAAACAAAAAGTGCTGCAGGTAAGGAAACTAAATAACAAGTTGCTAAAAGCCTTGGGGTTTTCAAGAATCGACTTTTGTTGTGCACCGCAAAAATAACGCAGCGCATGAATATAATAAAAAAAAGGTCAAAAAGCTTCGGTGCCGTTTTGTTTGGGGCAAAGATTTAATATAGATTTGTTTATGATTCGACTTTTACTTATCAAAGAAGTGTTTCAAACATCACGAAGAAACTTTCCGGTGTACAAAACAAACAAAAATTCTGTGATATCGCCTCCCACACTATTTCAATTATTTGTTCTATACATCGTACTTTGAATCTACATAATGCGTACACGTCGCCTGCCTCCCTCAGGAACTGATCGCAAAGTACAGTGGGGAGCTGGAACGCGCAGCCAAGTCGGTGGAAGAATCTCTGCTATTTCTAGAAGAGCCGGACAAGGCTGCCTTCCTAACGGTACGACGAACTAACCCATACATAGTAGATCCTAATGCATTTTCTAAGCAGGTTTGCAACCCATTTTCCGCAGGATCTGATCGGTAAGTTCAGCGAAGAGCTGGAGAATTCGTCAAAGATGGTGGAAAATACTCTTCAGTTTTTGGAGGAACCCAATAAGGCTGCTTTCCTGGCGGTACGTAAACGTCTGCAGAATATTTGTGTTTTTTTTTTCTCTTTTGCGAAGGTAAGTGTACCTGATGCTGCTGCTGCTGGCGTTTGCTGCATACTGCGTATGCTATATAACTGTTTGAGGTACAATCGAAACTGCCCAAAAGGCCACGTGGGACCGATAAAATCTTGTCTGTGTCGAATGAGGTGACTACAGACAGGATGCTTGTGTCAATGGGAAACAAATTATCGAATGGATCGCCAAAATGTGGTCATATTAGCCAGGTAAACCTTCCGTAAAGGTGGTCACTTGTACAGGTCTGTCTATAATAAGGTTTCCCAATATACATCCCTATTAAAGCTACATGTTACAAACCCGTTAGCTAAAGTAGGGATGGAGACCAGGCTTGTAAGATTGGACGAGATGAAATTGCCCAGCTTTCACCTCTAACACAATGCGGTGATCTTGCTCTGCTGAGTAACACTGGTAGCAGCTGCAGAATGTGCTACACTGGTGGCAGCGGTGAGATTTGACGCATCATGCAATTGACATAACCAAAGATGCACTCGTTACCTTTTCAGTAACTATGCATAGTTTCTGTGTGCGTATATATAGTGTAGAGAACCATGATCGCACGTCATTACCCAACATATCCAATCCTAATTACTTATGGTGGCTGTTGCGATTGCATATTGCATATTTGCAAATATATATCTGACATTTTCTCTTTTTTTTCTGTGCAGAAAACGAAGGAACTGATAGAGAGGTATGTGTGTGTTGCTTCAACTTCTTTTCATTGTATAATGGCTTAAGAAAAGCCATTCTATACACAGTGCTGATACATCACATACACACAGTGTTCTGATACGGTTCAAATGATATGACCATTACATCATCTGCGTATTTACCAGCTTGCACGTACAGAATTTCATATAGAAGTAATTAGGCTAATTGGTGAAAGAAACATCGATATCAAGCTTGAGAAAGAAAATCCGACTCGTCTAGCGTTGTGTGTGTCTTTCTCGTTGAGAAAAATATTATTGATACAATAGTTTCTATTTACATTCTTTTTTGGCAAAAACATTATTATTTATTTTACAGAATAAACAAGGCAATTGAGAGCAGCAACAATGCTACCATCCCAGAGCAGGGCGGTTTTGAACATCTCCAAGTGAATTTCTCAAAGGAAGAGGGCGTACTCCAGAAGCTAGACTTTATAAAAGGTAAGATACCAGCATATAGACGAAATACATGGAAAAGAACTTGAAATAACGGTTTCCACTTTCAGCAAGTGACCAATTGCAATGACAGTTACAAGAAGAAGCTGCTGTACACAAAGATGAGGCCAAGCTTAACAAAAGTAGCTTTAGCTAATTACCATTTGATGTAGAATATCGAATATGAACAGTTGTCGATGTCATTTCATTCAACAACGTCATTCATGTGACATGTTTTTGCAATGAGTCATCGGGCATGAATTTAGAATAAAGCTATTAGTGAAGCAAAAGAAATAAGGATTTTGACAGATCTCGATCAGTCATTCACCCGCTTTATTCCTCTACAGAGGATGGCAGTGTTGCTGATGCGGAAACTCAAACCAGAGGCAGCCTCAGCGAGAGATCAGGGTCCGGAGACGACTCCAACTTCGCAGATAGTCGCGAAGCCGAAGCTACGTCGGAAGTCTACGAGACGACGACCGTGACCGAGTCGGAGGGAATGGGGATCCTGTCGGACGACCCGCCGTCCGAAGATGCCCGAGGGGAAGGAGCGGCTGGAGGTTCGTCAGCCGAAGACGATGACGTCTTCATCACCCCGAGAACGCAGAGCCCAAGCTCCGCCCCTTCGACTTCTAGCCAATCAGGTACTTTGTCTGGAGATGCTGGTTCCTCACTCTACAAGACCCTGTTTGGCATCATCAACCAGTGATGACGTCTGGTCGAAAAATCGGATTGTGCCCTATAAACATGCGCATTGCACTTTGGATTCTCGGGTGAAAATCGCACCAATGATTCATTTGATTACACACTTTTGCTTAGAAAAAAATCTAAGTTAATTTTGCTGCTACAATAAACCTAAGGCCTTTCTCGAATTGTATCAATTTTAGCCAGTTTGAATCAAAATCGTGGAGGAAACATCGTCATTTTAAGAGTAAAGCTCGAAGCTCATCCGATTTGAATACCATGGCCTCTACTACAGACATCACCTGGTCACTAAGCGTTACTCCTATGAAAGGCAGAGTATATATAATATTTTGAAAAGAAGTATCATTACAATTACATGTGTGCATGATAGAGTGAATTGTAAGTATTGCTATTAAGTATACAAAGGCGATATTGTATATTTGAAATTGATTATATACTATATGCCAGTCAATACAGTCTCATTTCAAGTCTTCTCTAAACATTTCTATTCGACTCTTTGTACTCCCGCTGCTAGTTGCAATAAGTAGGCTGGCTCTTTGGTTTGATAATAAGGCTACAGTGCCCTATGGCTCTCCTTTATAATCAGAATTCATTTTGTCGTAGATAACAATGGTGGAAATGACTCTTATGTCTGCCTACGTATAGTGTGGATAAGGAGATTGGCTCTTTGACAGTTGTTTTGCTCGGTCATAGCCCAACCATTCGTAGTTAATCTACCTTTCTTATTAGATCTTTCCGATGAAATAACGTCTAATGCCTTATAACGTACGTGTGATCTACTCCTTTTCGATTAAAGTTTGATGTGTTTATGCCCTAACACCTCGTCGACAGTGCCGTCTTTTGAGCCCCTTTTCTTTAACATATAGCATCTTCTGATGGTTAGGCTTGTTGATATCCATACGCCTACTACTACCACTACTACTACGTGTTAATTGCGTAGCACAAGCCAGAATGGCATAGTTGTCCAAGAGTTGCAGCCGCCGGAACATGTTTCTCTGCCTGCCAGCTAAAATCCATTTCCCGCCTAAAAGAGCCCCCAATAACGCTGGTTCCAATCCGTAACAACTACAAATTTTATTGATGTTAATTCATGTTAACTTGAACAGAATCTGGCGAAAGGACGGGAAGTGTTGGCGACTTTGAGTCAGAAGAAAGTGACAAAGTTGAACTGATCCGTCAGACATTTTCGCCTTCTGCTCCGCCAAAGGATAACAGGGCTGTTGAAGGTGCGAGCTCTTCCGTACAGGAGAATCAGGCCGATAGGCGGCGCAACAATATGGCGTCTCTCGAAAAATGGCGACGAAAGACAATCAGCTCGCCGCTGCCACTAGCAGCTTTTAGCGGTGGTGGTTTTCCGAGTTATTTTGGTTCAACAGAAAACCTTTCAGCAGCTTCCAAGAGGTCTTCAACTCCTAGGCTCACTCGCTATCCAAGTCTGCGTTCTGTGTTTAACCGATACGATCTCTGAATTGCCCCCAATATTTTCAGCTTGATACCACCCCCACCCCGTATGTATTTCCAGTAAAACTCAACATCTACATAACGCTTTGGACATGCCGTGTTGAATGACCTTAACTCATTTCAATAGAATTTGCTGAAATCATGATTTATATATTTGTTGGCCGAGTTATTTTTTTGCTTGCCAGTGTATGATATCACAATATAAAACCCCAAGCAACGATATTAAACATCATGATGAGCAACGACTATAGCTGTATGCTAGGCAGACACAATAGGCCATTTCCACCACTAGACTTTCCTAATCAGACTATCATTAGCATAGGTTATTGTGAACGATGTAGATCAAATACTTCCCACTTCTGCTTCATAGAGCCGCCTTCTTTGCGTACCCTTGCAGCAAAAATGTCCAATTTCCATAAATACACATAATGCATGATTAAAGCTTTGTATATTTCATCTTCATCCAGTGGCTGTCATTTTGTGGTTTTTGCTTCTATATTTATCATGGGTCAAAACGTGACGGATTTGGACACGTTTTCTTGCAACCATTTTATTCAACCAAAGCATTTATTTGGTTCTCTTTGTTTCAGGAAATGGTTGTGAGTCAAAAGAGCTAACTTTGCCAAACGCATTTCCGTCGCTAAATTCCTTGCGAGTAGCTTGTGGATCTTGCCTTTCCGTGGCATGCATGTCTTTTCCAAAACTAGCAACGATTGTCCCAGAAGACGAAGATGCCTGCGAAGACTACATTTACGTAGTTTCTAAACTTGTTTTTCTAGTTCGAGGAAGTGGGGATAGTATCTATTACGTGTTTCCCTAGAAATGGCAGCCTTTTGACCCATACTTACTTCTCATTTACTTTATTTACACAATATAGAAATGTACATATTAGATACAACTTATATTCCTGTGTTTTTACAAACTAATTGTTCCTAACCAGCTTGATTGTAGCTGTTCTTCACTGTTGCCGTTCTTTCTGCCTACCCCACTGCTTCTGAAGTACCCTACTTCTTCATAAATAACACTGAAGAAGTAAATCCTCTGCCGGACCGCCCGCCCATGAGTAAGGCCAGTATGGAATACTACGCATCGGTGTTGAACAACAAGTCGGACGAACAGCCAACGGACGAGGCTGCTACTGCGCAAGCGTCAAACGAAGTCGCGCCGAAGGTAGCCGAAGAGACGGCGAAGGCGGCCGAAGAGACGGCGAGGGTGGCCGAAGGGACGGCAGACGCGAACGAAGAGACAGCGAGTGCTGTCGAAGCTAAAACAGAAGAAACGATTGAGAAAGATAATGAGGACGAATCTGAAGTAGAGACAGCTATCGGCGATTATCGTAGAAGAAGAAAGTTTAGAACAGCACAGGCTATCGAGACTGCTGTAGGCGAGAACACACCCAGATTGATAACTGTCACTCCGGAAGAGAGTATTGCCATCAGAGAGTTTTTGTCGGTAAGTTCGGCAAGAATTTACTTGAAGAATTTATCATATATGAGCTATGCACGTGGTCATGTCTATTGGTAGGTGCATACCCTCGGCCATGTGCTTTGATCATTCCAAAAACTTCCGATCTGCCCTTAACAAGTTACATGTAAAAACTTGTGTCACCATACACGCCTTTGAAAAGTCAGTTTTTTTTATACAGCCTGGTGAAGCTTACATCGATTGAAAGACCCATTTCATAGAGGTAACCCATTCATTTGAAATGAGCCCTAACATATCGCCAACTGACATTCACAAGTGCCCACTCAGCTGTCACATTGGTCCGCCATTTTGAATTTGCTG
Source organism: Branchiostoma lanceolatum (assembly GCA_035149815.1). Taxonomy (NCBI): domain Eukaryota; kingdom Metazoa; phylum Chordata; class Leptocardii; order Amphioxiformes; family Branchiostomatidae; genus Branchiostoma; species Branchiostoma lanceolatum. The sequence continues at coordinate 3,420,051 of CM068883.1, read as the reverse complement.
TCATGGGTTTCGACTGCGCATGACCGGAAGCTTCTCTTCCGTTTCCTGTTCTACCAGAGCGTGTCCTCGCTTACGCCGCCCCCGACCCCCACCAGTCCGCTAAGTCCCGCACAGGACGAAACCACGGAACCGGGAAAGCCGGGGGAGTCCACGCAACCGCAGCAAAGAGCACAAACGGTGAGGCATGTTCACTGAATGAAACGGAAGGTCAGTTGACGCACCTATCAATAGAACATGGCTGCTTGGCCCGGGACTGGCTGGGTTTTTAACCTCCGTCAAGGACACGAAATTTTAGATCGAATGAACTGAATTTTATCGTTAAACTCTACATTTTCAGTAGTCTGTTCGCAGGTTGGCCTTTGCCTAAGACCCTTTATTCTTAGGCGATATAATTTTTGCTGAATGACTAGTGGAGTTTCAAATCTCAATTGAAAAATAATAGGTCGCTCAAGATAATGTTGTTTTGTTTTGAACAAGATGGCCTGGCATTTTTTATAAAACGTAACATTTCTAGTATCGTCCTTTCGCAGGTTGGCCTTCACCTTATACAGAAGTATGTGATTATTTTGAAATACCTTATAACCTTCAGCAATTTGATTCTTCCTGAATTACCAGGGAGTTTACACATCAAACTTGAACAATAAACGGTCACTCGACACAAATTTTGTTTGGCATATTTTGCACTGGTGCCTGGACGGAGGTTTATATTGCTTTTCACAATGAGTATTCTCTACCGGTATCATTGCTAAGCGAAATGAAATGGTGGAAACCGAAGACGTCATTATAACAGACCATTCTTCCGTCATGGTATCTTCTGCACGTCCAAAAGATGGCTAGCATGTATCAAGTTAATTTCAGATGCGCTTGCTTGGCTGCTTGGCTTCGCCTCATTGGTAGTCACATTGTTTTATCCACGCGCGTGAGTATCGCTAGCCTACTAGCTTTCACACATTTTACGTTTAAATTGTTCATGCCATGATGGCTGCATAAACAATTTTATGTACCATCTTCCTGAAATTAAATGCAGAAGAATTAGATTTTTTTCTTAATGCGAGCGCTTTTGATGATAGCGTCTGAAAAAAGTTGGCGTGTCATTGTTGTATCAGCCTATTGTAAAATAATGAATGGCTTTGTATCTTAATATCAACGGCTGTCTTGCTTTTAGTAATCGTTGTAGAAGGCATTAATGAATGTAATATGTATTTTGGGTGTTCACTTATTTTCTTCTTATAAATATCATCATATCGTTAGCAGCTCGTTGAGAGTGCAAGCTCGCGCGCAATTGTGTAGTATAGCGCGCTGGCATTGCAATAGCCGTTGCTGTGCAGAGGTGCGTAGGCTCCGTTGCAGTCCTTCCCACTAGCGATTTTTCAACTTATCGGGTCCAGGTTCTTTGGCTGGGGGGCCGTATCTACTTGAGGCCCCGTATCTGCGTGGGATCCTGAAACCGCTGTGAGCTTGTAACCGTCAGGTAAGTTACTGAAAATCGCTAGTGAGAAGGACTGCAACGGAGGCTAAGATGTGCGAATGTCATCTGTTATGGTACAGACTTTCTCCATAACCCGCATTGCAGTGAATCCGATGCACCCCTCAAATTGTCATCAAAGCGTCGCTGCAGAAGCGCACTGCATTTTGTTAGGCTTAAATCACAATGCCACGTCGCTACACTTTCAGACGCTATGCTCATATCTTCGTCCATCTTCAAAGCGCACAAAAAAGCATAATCCATTTATGGCACTGATTTTACTTGTCGTGATCATGGCATCGACATGAAGGAAGACGTCGTTACGTCTTCGATGTTTTTCTCTAATGGTAGTAATTTTGGAAAAATCAGCTCAAACAGTCACAGGAAAAGTTTTTTCTGCCTCTTTCTCTCTACAGGCTCAGGAAATGATGGGGATCTTACAGGATGATGAAGACGACATCGTCGTCCTTGGACCAACGGCACGCAAAGTCGAAAAGAACGGAAACGAAAGCATCACGGGATATCTTCGCACGGCTACAACGGGAAGTGACGTCACAAACGCGGACGCCACATCCGCTTCGGTCCTTCACATAAGCCGTAAACCGATCCGAGGAATTTTGAGACGGTCCAGTAGCGAGGGAAGCACGGGTAGCAGCCATGGAAGGCGCGTACGATTCTCTATTGAGGAGGACTACAAGGAAAACGAGAGAGACTCAGACATGGAAACTGAACTGGGAGACGTAGAGGTGGACGACGCGGAGGCCATGGGCTTCTCCTTTCTTGGCCATGATTGATCAGACCAGGGACAAACTGAATAAATTATATGACGTCAGATGCGAAATTGCCAGATGAGGTCGTTCACGATTTCGAGTACGCATGCGCAGCAACATGTATTGTGGGTAATATGGCCCCTGAGGCATAATCTAAATACGTCTGGACATTGTATGCAAATCAATACAACCGTTTACATGTCAGGAGACTTTACCTTTGACCTTGCGCATGCGCACGACCATGTACATTTGTGTCGTTATTATGCGGCTCAGTTGACTGAGTGGCAACGTATTTTTAGGTTTACTTAAAAAAAGCATGGAACTATGTCCGCTATGTTTTTATTTCATCCCTTCTTCTACCTCTTTACGGAAACAATTTTACCCATTTCACGCAAGCTTCCCTCACCACAACTCTACAGAACTCTACAACATCGTGATAAGTAGCGAAGTATCGTTTTTTCCCCATTTGTGCCCGGTCGCACTCGTCGTACGATAGGTTTGCAAACTCTTGAAAGAGTTGCAGCTGTGTCGTACTCAGCTGTCCACGGACAAAAGGTCGATGGTCGGTTCTGGAAACTAAGCAATTTCTTACGACGAATGTGACCTCGCCAAATCGTCTGCTTCATTTTTGTCATCATTTTCTTGACAACCACGCTGGCTAGGTTCTAACAAGACAATGTACGACGATAAGAAAATTGAATATCACAATATTCACGATATAAGTAAATAATTCAGTGAAATAACTATAATGAAATACTTTGGTGCCATTATATATCATGTGAATAAATGACTGTTATTCTAAGTTATCTTTCATTTGGTGTCCAATAATAAGATACTGGTATATGAATATGCATATTGAGATGATATTGATTTATAAAGCATATAGTAAACATATACAAACATAGACGTTAACGGATTCTAATGGGAACATCCGCAAAGATCTCCTGTACTCCTTTACCGTTTGGACAGCCCTTTCTTGAAGGAATCTACATTCTTAAAGTTCTGATACAAGGAAAACAGATCAGAGCGTGCACGGTGCATACCGATACAGGAAAGTGAAGAAACATGATAAACAACACGTGCACTGGTCCACAAAATCACCAAAAAGACTATTCAATCTAAGATAGACTTAATTCCAACAACGACAAAGCATATTGTTGGTTAACTGTACTCGTCCTTGCTTTTCAAGTCTTTTACAAGAATGACTGACTGACTGGCCAATACTTGCCATTGCCAAAAGAGGAAGCAATGATCACGAAAGTGTAAGTATTATTCCAAACCCTTGGTCATCAAATTCGTTATCAATAGATGGCACTTAGTTTTGGCTGTATTTGTTAACAACCGTTCTTGCATAGTATATTTTGATGATGAGGCAGTTAATGAACCAGTCATAAAATTGAATATTATTCTGACCACCTGAAAACGTGGAAAATAGTATTATTTTGGAATGGTGTTATTGCAAAAATACAAAGTATTATGCTACCAAACCGACAAAAAGGCATCTGCTACTATGGCATCACATTCTAAGTACGTTGCTTTCTCTGGCTATATGCGCACAGCAAACGTTTAGTTAAATCTCTATACTGCATGGCTTAATGCTTTCATAAGAAGAAGCACCCACTGTGCTTCGTTGCTTTTATACTATAGAACGTCATATTCCAACACTTGAAATCAAACGGTTTTTGACGAGTTTGCTACTGAGGCATCGTTACTTTGCCTTCTTTGACTAAATGCGCACAGCAAACTTAATTACTGCATTATACTGCAGCGCTCAATTTTGTCATAAGATGCATCTACCTTCAATTGTTTGATTGCTGGCCCTAAAACTTCATATTCCACCATTTGAAATCAAACGGTTTTCTCCGAGTGTTGCTCCCACAATGCACCTCGCCGAGCAGGAGGTGGTACGAGTCCCAGTCGTTGATGAAGTGACACGTCAGGCCGAGCGGCTCGAGGAGGGACCGGACGTTCGTTTCGAAGGCGCATGCGCCGTCGATCATCGGCCCGAACGGCTTCGGGATCCCGAGCTGCTTGCCGAGAACGATCATGTTGACCATGTCGGGAAAGTACGCACCTGAAATGGAAGCACGTGTCACTTTGAATGTGTCATCATCATCATCAACATGCTTCCGGATTTAATCCGGTGAAATACAGCTATCAATGCAGAACCTGAGATTCCAGTGTCTCTTTCGATAAAGTTGTGTGAGGTCTTCAAACTCTGCGTTTTCCCTCGGGTAGCCACTGCATGAGAATGTGTCATCGGTATTTATGACAAAAATGATATTGTGGATAATCAAATAAAAAAATCTAATGTGGATAATACTTTTGAGTGACTCACTCACTCACTCTTCTTCAGTGTCACTAGAACTAGTGAACGTGTTACTAAAACTAGAAACGTCTGGAAGTATCAAGTTGTAGAGATATGATTGCCTCTTAGTATTGTTTACCTGGGTGTCTAACCTTCATCAGCGTCTCATACAAATATTCACTCGTCCTTTTAGAACGGAAAAGACGACAGATTTGAACAATAGATATCAATATTATCAACAGACGTAGATGTCATCCATGAAATGATATTTGTCTGGCTTGAAATAGATATTGACAATTTTACCTGCTCCTTGCCCTTCCTCAAGCTGGAACAGCTGTGGAAGATCTATGATGTCACCTTCGTCCAATCCCAGCTCCCGTTTCATCACGTCTCGGTTCCAGTCGATATCGTTCTGGTGTAAAAAAAAGACGTAATTAAAGATCGTAAGATGGTGTAGAAATATTTTTTCAAGTTGGTTTTACTATTGACAAAGGGTGCAAGGGAACTTCATATGCAAAAGGTGATTCTAAAATTAAAAGTTCCATTAAGCTACGGCATAACCTGACCTGTCATGAACATGACTTTGATAACTGAGCATGTAATTACTTTGATTTCAATAACTGATTAGGTTATTCTCGCGAGATTTCACGTGATTCTCGCATGGTCACGGATCACATAACTCTCGCGTCATTTCAGTCATAGAGAACGCACCTGGCACTGGAGACTTTCAGCCTTGAGATTGGAATCATCCAGAAGGTCACTGATGCTCCTTTCTGCGCTTTCGCCCGACCTGGTCTTCCCTTCAAAGCACAGGACGTCACCATGGCCGTCATTCTTGAGCTTGCGAAGTAGGTTGTAACAGGCCGAAGGGCTGGCCAGCAAGAGACGAAATCCCTAATGGCAAAACATGTCCCATAAGAGAGTGTGTTTCGCCGTGAATATGCGATACAAACAATCTTAGGCAAGCAAAGCAACAAATAAACAAAAATGTTAACGTTGATTTGATTATTGCATCCATCGAACCTTTCCACCAGCCGCCGGTACAAAGGTCATGAACTCATCAATATGGCCGACGCCCAGCCAATCAGAGAACAGCTCCACGGGGGGCTGCACCTGCTGGGCGTACAGGAAGTCCCGCACAACGCGCATCATCCGGCGACCGTACTTGGTACTGCAGGAAAGGAAAACAATCATAATAGGTAGGATTGCTTCTACTTAGAATATGAACAGCAAATAAAACTCTTTATTTACAACCCCATAGCGAGATCCGACGTTTCGATGACCGCCTGTCATCTTCCTAAGGACAAATTCTGAAATTCTGACTGGTTCACTTTGCACTGCAGCTAGGTGTCACTGCTAGCAAGGCGGTCCCAAACTTAAGTATTGTGAAGTATGCACAATGAATGTTTTTCATCGTAGTTATAATTCACACGCAAGAACACACACACGTACAGAGAGAGAGAATGAGAGAGAGAGAAAGAAAGAGAGAGAGAGAGAGAGAGAGAGAGAGAGAAAGAGAGAGACAAGCTATGATTAGAACATCCAGTAAGATTAAGGTAACAATCACCATAGAATTCCGATAGGATGAACAATAAGTCCTCTCTTTAAGAATAAGAAGAAGAAACGTACGTCGGGAAGGCAGACCCAAGCAGGATCCTGCCCATCGGGTATGTCCTGCCGTCGACCTTGACCGGAGGGCTGACCTCCAGGTTGCCGAAGGAGTCCAGTGAGTTAACGAATTCGTTCTGGTCATACCTGGTAACGTACCCGAAATCTGGGCCCTGAAAAATCAGCAAAACGTAACTCGAAATCATCATGGCAAGTTTTAAAGATTATTTCAGAGCATCTGGAAGCTATTCACGTAGTCAAAATGTATCGTATCAACATTGAAATCCGTTTAAGTTGATAAATTAATTTTTAATGGATAGAATTTGTTTGTTTTTGTTTGAACCTTTGTTTATTCATGAAAGGCTCAAATCGGCACACAGGCCGCTTTTGAATAAAACTGAGAGTGTTCTCCAACTCGAAAAATTGGATTAACCGGATTCAAATTTTTGACTGAATCACAAAGTCCGACTAAGCTAGCTGACACAATTACTCGAGACTTTATCACGTGTGACGTCAGCAATGGGTCAAGGGTTATTGGATTTGGATTTATTGGGATTGCAATAGTGCAATACACGTGGGACACAGGCAGCTATTGCTGATATTGTGACCCCCACACATAATGTACCCGATTTTTATACTTGGGTGGAGTGGAGAAAATCGTGTTAAGTGCCTTTTTTTCCCAAAGGCACAAGATCGGTGGCAGCAGGGGATTCGAACCCGGAACCCCTTGGTTCTGAGTCGAAAATCCTGCCGTTACACCACACGACCCCACTAAGGTTATTGGAAGTCGATATCGCCCACAGGCCCCGGTAAAGAGAATGTCGTTGGTCTTTATGGGGCTTGGTAATAATCCATTACCTGTTCCCATTTATGATTTCACCGCTGCTGTATCAAATGTGAGGTACGTAAAGCAATGTCTCGTATACGATCGTACCAGTAGCTTCCCCTTGGGGAACTTCTGCAGCCCGCGGTCACGTGGCGAGTCCAGGACGACGGGCATCGGCTTCTTTCCGGGAAGTTCCGAGTAGCCCAGCTCGATCTCATCCTGCGAGGGACAATTATACCGTCAGAAGGAGAAAAAAATACACGGCAGGACAGCATGTCGTACAATATAGATTTAATGGCCCGCCCTGAGTTGATACCGTGTCAGAGGGCATTGTCGGTTTCGATGACCACCTAATAAACCATCTAGTGAGCGAAGCGAAAGAGGTGCATTTTGGCGTGGTTATATGGACCGATAATGCCGGTGCCTTTTGATGCCGTATACACCAAAGGAAAGCTAACCGTTAGTAATATTATTACATAGTCTTTTTAATATATCAAACAGACAGAGGCGGGAAGCAAGTCATGTATAACATACATGTATAAGACGTTGCATAAACGCTACTATCACATACGTATACCTTGTCTAGTCCTTGACCAAATTTGACACAGCTTGACCACTAAGTCAAATTCATGTGGTTGATATGGATAAATAATGACCTGTAGTTATGGCAAAGTGGAACCTCCCATTGGTCAACGTCATGTAGATATATGACAGTCTTTTACAGAATTTCCATACATATTAAGAAAGAGAATCATAGATCAATAGTGAATTCGAACCATAGTGAACAGAGCATATATTGTACAATGTAAGACATTGATAGAATATCTTCATCAAAAGGCCGCCAAGAACCTCCCGAAGGAATATCACTGTCAATCGCCTCAGATTCTACTAACCTGCATCCAACGGTCTCCCCTATTCTCGTATGGCAGCACGATGTTCACCTTGATGCCGGCCGCTTCCACCACTTTTTTGAAGTCGTTGATGAAGTCGAGGTTTTCACTCTTCTTCATCTGACAGGTGAATGCCTCGATGGGCTCCAGAGTGTTGGGGGTCATGATCCACGGCGCCATGCGGAATATCACAGTGTCCTCAAACACTGGGACTGTGACGTTCTGTGTACAAGAATATAGAAAAATCATCTTAACATGGATTAATGATAGTAATGGTTTGTACGAAGCGATTTCGAACTCTTTCAAGCCCAATGCTCGAATGTCAATTTTGCTATCATTTTTTTGATACCATGCCTGTGAGGCGTAGATAAAATATCAATAGTGCAAGATAACGGTTACTAAAGAAACTAGATAGATTTGAAATAGAGCTGCTTTAGTGACTGTTGTCTTGCGTATTTTACTACCCGGATCTTTATCAAACTTTATCAACATATCATCAGTTCATGAGGTATCGACAAAAAGAAAGGAATAATGGTATAATAATAATACGTTAGGTGCGTCGAGTTGTGGTTAAGTGAGTGACTGTAAAAGGGCAAATATTCGCAGTGGTTTAATGTTCGTGGCTGTCGCGGTGACCTCGTCACCGCGAACGTAGGAAAGCCGCTTCCCTCATGACCTCAATGCAAAGCGGCATGCGTGCCGATTTGAGCTTATCATGAATAAACAAAGGTTCAAACAAACAAACCGCGAGAATTTTTGTTCTGACCGCCTACCCCCATGTTTTAGCCGCGAAGTTAATCTTCTATATACAACAACATTTCCCCTTTCACAGTATTGTACCTTTAGCAGACTGAGGTGGATCCTCAGTGTTCCGTTGAAGTCCTTGTCCGGGTATTTCAGCCCCTCCACAGCGAACAGCGTCTCCCCCTCGTCCCGGCGCACCATCATCAGGTCGTACGAAACCTGCGCCAAGTAGCCAGCCTTGGGGCCGATGATGTGTCTGTTACCCAACTCGTCCAACACTGAGGGCAACACACATGAAATTATAAAACAGACATCCGTACGACTGTCAAGCAGTGGCAAAGTATAGTATGCGATGATGAAGGCCTTACTTTACATAATTCATTATTTGATTATCCTTAATGTTTCGTCATTAGTTTCTATGTATTATTTGTATGACTTTATAATTATCTATGATATGTTATTAACAGGTTAGACTTTAATCAATCTTAATTAGTATAGAGGAGAAGGGCATAGCATAACAAATATAAGCTTTTCCCTCCTCCTGCCCGTGTTTTTTGTTTACCATATTACCATATTATGTAATTTGCTAACACCTTGCTAACACTTAAACAAACAAGACAGTTGGAACCCACTGAACTGTTGGCGATGAAAGACTACGTACTACGTGGTTGTGCAGAAAGAACTTCCAAATACCTGTGTTACTGTTACTGTTTCAAGTGAAGTCAAATACATGGCCATTCATTCAAAAACGTCAAACGGTGGTCATGAATATTTAAAGGACCACTTTGATACATAAAGATGTGATGGTATTAAAAGAACAAAGTAGGAGAAGAAAGAACATATGTTCATGCCTACTTTGATGTTCATCAAAGGTAACAACTATATTACTTGCTTTTTCATCTTGTGTTAGTTCAAAACAGTTCAATTAATATTCATCTATTATATGAAGGCAACCCACCTACTCCTCCTGCCCTTCGCTCTGTCGGGAACAAGATGCAGAATAGCAAGAAAAACATGAAGACGCATGACATTCAAACATTATATATGGAAATGCAAAGGTATGTCATTAGATTGTGTAGAATTAGTTCTTAAATGGATGAGAGTTAGTAAAAGAGGGATCGCCATATATGACTGTTAGCCATCACGATTAGAAATATTTGTTAAAACTTGTTCATCTGAGCATAACGAAGACCAGAGTCCTTAGAATTTGACCTTTGGCCACATTGCATCGGGGCTACCCATGCGCACTTTGAACTGTGAAGTGGCATATTTGGTGAAGAGCATTGTCTTAGTTTGCTCAGAGTTAAGTGGATGCATTCCTCTGCTACCTGAAATCTATTGCACCGCAGTCATCCCTCAGTAAGACATCAGTAGCCACAAAGCTCCCGTTTAGAACTTTCATTCAGCCTGTCATCAATACCGGTTTCGACGGTGGCTAGAGTCTTTTGTGCGACAGATTGAAAAAAAAAGTTATAATAATACTATGCAGCTCCAGATGTCTTACTGAGTTATGACTGCGGTGTGAAAGATGTCGGTTAGTCAAGGAATAGATCCATTTTACAGCTTTGTCATACTTTCGATGTCGCTGAGGTTGAAGATCCCCAGACGTTCCTTGTCGTCCGGCCGGACCCACATGCGCAGTCTACAGTCTTCTGGCAGCGTCTCTGGACCTCTGACGCGCACCGCCATCCTGCTCATGTCCTCTAGGTCTGCAAGGCAAAGACGGTTAACGTCTTGCCGACTGTCTTACCCCATAACTACCACACATGCGATGACAAAAGGCTTCCTCAGTTGGAAGAAGGTTAAGCTAGTGTAATAAAGAGGGCATGATGTGTTCTTTACGAAACTCGAGCAAGAATCTGTGTGGCCGATCTACTTAAAGTATTATATGTCTTTTAAAAAAAATCTCAATTGTCAGTGTGCAATGCATGCGTCTTTATACTGGATTATATAGAATGAGAGAGCCGTGGTCACCATAGCAAACTGGAGGTAGGTCCTATGTCGAAAATATGATTAAGAACATCCGTGAGAGAGATGTCCACAGTCACCATGCATCAGCACCGGATACCTGCTGATGATTGATTGATTGACTGATTGGTCTATTGGTTAATTGATTGATTGATTGATTGATTGGAAGTTGAAGCTTCTTAAAGAAGGTTTTCAATGTCTCAAACTGCTTTCTGTCCGAAGGGGTATCAAAGATGCAGGTCACAAGCAAATTACATTCAAAGCGTATAGTGATACAGAGACATACATACAAACAAAAATTACATGTACGAACAACACGTTGGGAATTCCCCACTCAGCATTATGCATATTCGCAAAGTTGCAATATACATGCGGCCCACCCACCAAACGGCCCGTCTATCTTGCTGTTCTTGTGCTCAGGGTCCATCTCCAGTAGGTAGTCGTCACAGTCGTTGTTCACCAGGAGAATGGCGCCGTGTCCGTCCGGACCCCACTGCCAGGAACCCTGGGTGTATCAAAATCATTGAACAACTTCACAAATAATTACAACAAAAAGAGTCTTTATTAACAAACATACATTGGTCTCCCGTAGTCATACATGAAAATGATTTTTTATACATACATTAACATCTGTAGGTACAAAGACAGCAACCGTAATAACAACTCTAACAACATTTCGTTACAAGTAATTACTTTGAGCTAAAAATATTCAGCTATCGTCCGATAAAATCAATGTTTATATTGTTGCTGACCTCATTTGGGTTGTTGTTCTCGACTGAACTTATTTGGTTCGTTGTTTGCGTTACTGACCATATTTGGGTTGTTGTTCTCAGCTGACCTTATTTGGGTTGGCGTTCTAGTTATTAACCTTATTTGGGTTGCTGTTCTCGACTGACCTTTTTTGGGTTGTTTTATCGTTACTGACCATATTTGGGTTGTTCTTCTCGGCTGACCTTATTTGGGTTGTCGTTCTAGTTGCTAAACCTTATATGGGCTGTTGTTCTCGACTGACCTTATTTGGGTTGCTGTTCTAGTTACTAACCTTATTTGGGTTGCTGTTCTCGACTGACCTTATTTGGGTTGTCGTTCTAGTTACTAACCTTATTTGGGATGTTGTTCTCGGCTGACCTTATTTGGGTTGTCGTTCTAGCTACTAACCTTATTTGGGTTGCTGTTCTCGACTGACCTTTTTTTGGGTTGTTTTATCGTTACTGACCATATTTGGGTTGCTGTTCTCGACTGACCTTATTTGGGTTGTCGTTCTCGACTGACCTTATTTGGGTTGTTTTTCTCCACGACTCCATCCCTGTCACAGTCCACGTCCAGCGACATGTAGAATGCGGTCATGCGCAGTGTGGCCACGCCGATAGTGTCTCCGCTCTTGTCCACAAACAGGAAGTTCACCTGGAGAAAAAAAGTCACGTCTACTTTTAGTTTTAACCTGAGAGAATACGGATACGTACGGATTGTACATTTATCAGACCAAGGAGGTTGAAAATAGTATCTTAAAAATAATATGGCCGATGTGAAGGCATCCGGACACACATGGGAGCAGCTGGTAGAGAGGGCCCAGGACCGCAAAGGATGGAGGCACCTAGTCCGTGGCCTATGCCCAAGGATGGGTGATAGGCCCAAGTAAGTAAGGAAGTAACCTCCTTGATCAGACGACTAGAAAACGCTTGGGTAGCACAAAACTTCAAGAACACACAAACTAGATACATTTCATTGCATCATCTTGAAGGCAACAACAACGGAACTCTTCTTACCTGCCAGAATATTTGACGGTCTTCTGCCTTCATCAAGGCGTAATAAAATTGTGCTATTTCTTGCCGCTAGGTGGCGTTGCGACAAGAAATTTAAGTGGCCTCAAATGTGACTGAAAACTTAGCCAGAACGTTGAGAAAGTTCTGTTTGTACCCTTGAATTAAAACATTTCAAAACGTTCTGAACATATCTGTTTCCGCCCAAAACCCATCACATAGAAATTTGCAGCGCTTCAACATAAGGAAAAAGGGGGAAACCTACCTCCTTGTCATCGATCTTGGAGCTGTGAGTGGCGACGGAAATGTAGGCCACCATCTTGGTAACACCACCGTCTTTGCCCATCCCCTCGGGGGACTCGTTCTTGACGCTGACTGTGATGTCACCTTCGTGTCCAACCACGGTGTGAAACGTCACCGTACCCTCCGGGGTGATGCTGGGAAATAAATATGGCGGTTCAAGATGGCGGCACGATTTGGAATGTCATTGATTAGGGTAAATAAAATTTTCTCCAAAAACAGAGCGAGGCTGATACATTACACTTAAATGTTCATGAATTCATTTTCAATTCACAAGTTTTAATCAGTAAAATTCTGTTTTGCATGTCATTTGTAAGAAGAGCCACGATTTTGTTCGCCACTTTCCATTGCATGCCAATTTTTAGAAAAATCATTTTTCAATGTTGTTGAATGCATTTACTACAGAATTCCACTAATTCACTAATTCAAAACAACATATTTCGGATTTATCAGATTTGATCAAAATTGAAATAAATTCAGTTATTAATTTATAGGATTGATATGCAGTCAACATCATTATATAATTCAGAAATAAAAGAAAAATGAATTTGTAATGCCATTACATGATCTGTAGTTAAAGAATATGTATTAATAATGGCATTCGATAGACGGCGCTTCTAACCACCAGACCTCTCTAAACTGACAGGTGCCGTCTTTGTAAGGTCAAGGGTCAATTCTCGTCCACTGTCGCCGACAACAATGTAGAAGGACTCGGCCTCGGTAGGGGAGAAACTGAAACATGAATTCTGGTTGGTAGATGAATGACCCAATCTGATTGGCTCATCATCCTACCATCAAGATGGCTTTAAAATGTAGTAGAAGTATTTTTTAAAGTCATCTCCAAAAAGGTGTTATTTTCTACTGAAGACAAAACAATGAGTAGAAAATTACTAAAATGTTGTAATATTTCATCAAATCTTAACAAAGAAATGAAGATGAATTGAAGATATGAATAATACACTTTTGAAGCAAACAGTAAATACACCATGCGAGAATCGCTATATTCCATGCCATCAGTTTAGGAATGTCAACATTATCGAAAAGAAAGCACTTTGTTCCTCCTAAAAGAAGTAACAGAATCGTACAGCGATAACTCTGCTTTTATTTTGTTATTGTATGAGCTGATTGTAAGTTAAGGGTTTGCAAACGATTCATAGAATACAAGCTAACATATTTTTTTTAGATATTTGACTATTGTGGGCAAAAGCGTTTCATTATCTGACTATAGGACTGACGTCATTGTGCAGATTTCCACTTAGTGAATGATGCAGATTCAACACCTAACAGCTACTTTGGGTCGTAGCCTCCATTGCAGGCCTTCCCACTTGCGTTTTACTAGCGATTTTTTTTCTTCAATTTTTTTTTTTGGGGGGGGGGTATCTGCTTGGGCCCCGTATCTGCTTGGGATCGTGGTTATTACAGCGATTACCACGATCCCAAGCAGATACGGGGCTCAAGCAAGCAAGCCCAAGCCCCCCCCCCCCCCCCCCCCCCAAAAAAAAGAATTGAAAAATAAATCGCTAGTAAAATGCTAGTGGGAAGGCCTGCAACGGAGGCTATTTGGATCGTACCATTTTACTTCAACATACCCATATTATGTAGTCGGCAAAGGCCAGGCAATTAAGGGTTTGCTGTAACCTTAATGACAGTTATTGTTTTTATAACCTCACGCCCATTTAATACTCGTCTCATTGTCTCTTCCTCGGAGTGCAGATAATTACCTGCATTTACAGCATCATCACAAGCACGCTAATACCTAATAAAGCAATATCTGCATTTGTAAACAAATTACTACACTTCGGTTTCCCTAATTGCAAAATAATGCTTGAAGTAATACAGTTTTACGGCCGGTAATGTAGTCTATTCTTCTATTCTTCTGTGTTATCTGCGAACAAGTGACTGTATAAAAGCCTTGCCCTGAGACCAAGAACTTTGAAACGACAGTTAAGAAACTTTTTGAGTGAAACCTCTTACATTCCTCTGAACTATTTTCTCTGAAATTTCTTCTTCTGATAGCCTAGTATGCATTCCCCAATTACAAGTAGCTCCAGTGCACTCTAACACCAAATGTATGCATATCAGGCTTGAGTATAGTTGTCTCGTTTTTTTTTCTCCTCTTCGCTATTTTTTTCTACATTACATGTTACCGTTACAACCTTTTCTGACTTGTCCCTTGACACGTTATTAAGAATTTGACCAAAATCTAAACCAACAAGTGCACTGCTGTTATGTTGCCAAAAACAGCCTTGAGCAATGATATCTTAAATCTTTCAGTGTTCCATTTCCAGTCAGGAATTTCTTAATCAGCCTGGCTTAGGGGAACGTTCAGCCTTAAGCTCTCGGTGAAGTGTGCAAGAGCCTGTCTTTAAAAATGTAGTCCGCTGGCAGGGCAGATTTAGTTGTATTAAAAACAAAATGGCAAGTTCCACTCACAAACACAACTGAACGGTCCCTAAATTGCACACGCGCTCTGTCAGAATGCATATATTTCTGATCTAAATTTATAAGCTGAATTCACACATAGGCACACGCACACACACACACACACACACACACACACACACACACACACACACACACACACACACACACATAGGCACACACACACACACACCACACACACACACACACTCACACACACACACCACACAAACACATACACACACAAGCACACATAAACTCACACACACACAAAATCACACACGCACACAATCACAAATGTACACACACATATACATATAACATGACCTACAGCTTTATATAAATACAGTCGGCTTCGGTGCATAGACACTACGTAAATGCAGCTTGCGCTTCAATACTGATGTCAGATTTCATTTGTAAAGGGTAACGCAATTGAGCCACCCCCAAAAACATCGACACGTTTGCCTTGTAGTAACCTTAATTGTCGGATTTGGCACGTAGACACAACAATGCAGCTACTGTTTGTATATAAATAGTGATGTCAGACTCCAATCGTGGCTAACACAATAGACCCACCTCCCCAATGCCCCACACAAATTGGCTACGGTGGTTAGAGACTACAATAAAGCTAGCGATTGTCACACGATATGCATGGTAAATACAGTGTAAATACTGCTACGTGCTAACCCACAGGTAACACCTCAACCGCGGTTTAGTATACGTGCCTGTGGCTAGCACAGAAACACCTGTTTTCAAATAATTCTTAGTTACCGAATCCGTAAAATAATTTCTTGTATTAGAAGGCAATGCTGTTTAATGTACCAAATCAGTTAATATTAGCAAGTTAGTAAGTATCAAGTCTACTCAATACATGTAAAGTTAGATTTTAATCCACCGAATTGGTGAAATCGGGTCATTTATTTTGTGAAACAATCCTTATGTTATTTTAAGTATGTTCATTCGTCCATTAGTAAAAGAAGATACGAGAAATTGGTGTTTGAACACAGCATTATAGGACATCTTATACGAAAAAGGTAAACACTTGAAATAAAATCATATTTACAGCAACCGAATCTAAGACAGCTACAGCAACAAGACATACTTGAAAATAAATCTTTCCGCCCATCAATAACCATGAATCTATAAGTTCCGTGTATTGATTTTTTCAACCAGCAGAGCCATCATCATGATCAGCTGTCTAGTCGACCTAAATCGAGTCACGCATTCCTTTTTGACACCATGATACCAGCAACAATTCCCACGCTTGTAATGCAAAGAAGGCTACTAAGGCATATGTGTGGACATTATGAAACTAACACCTGTATATTCGTAGCAAGATAAACAAACACACACTCGCGCATAAATGATGGTGCAATATATCAAAAATTGACGGTATGTAAACATATGGTGGCCGACTTTTTTTCACAAGTGTGCCTTACCTGCTAAGGTCTGTACACAGTGTCTGCCCAAGCACGATGATCTCGCTTGTAGCGACACCAACATCCAACCGAACGGTGCGGCAATTCGCCGCCCACTGCATGAACCCACGCCCCGCCATCCTCTAAAACGATCTCTCTATAAATCTAAAGCAGAGAGGCCAACGCTATCGACCGGTTACTGTTAGGCAGCTTTCTGGGCTTGTCCGGTTCTTGGTGGGTCGCGGGTCAAGTTTGTCTAGGAGTCCTTTTATGGAGGTGTGGCACGAGTCAGTATTCCTGGTAGGCAGAGAGGCGGGCAAGTGTGTTTGGACTGTACCACGTTTATAAAAGGGGTGGGGGTTGACGTTGAGGGATTATTCCAAATTACCGACTAGGAAGGGGGCTCGCTTCTACAGAAAACCTTTGCTAAGAAGGTTAATAATGTTTTCTTTGCCGTCCGTGTGTGTGTGTGTTTGTGAAAAGCATTGACAGTCCTTTATAGTTCAATATTTAAAGGGGACGGAAAGGTTTTGACTTTGCGGGCTTCGAATGAAGGGTTTAATCGAAGCCTTAATTTTAGACTGTGTTCCAAGCACTTAAGTCCCTCAAGTTTGTATACTTCTGGCGGAATTACCGATGTTGCATTTAACAAATTCCCTCAATAAACTATCATGAAAAGCAAAGAATATAGGTTACACAACAAAGAAGGGTCAATCAGCGTCACATTTAGAATACCTATGGTAGAGTTCATTGTAATACGAGCCGCTGTTGTGCTCTCAACATTGGTTTTCCCTCACTATGTGTGCTGCAATTCTTACTTAAATCGGCAGGGGGCTACAGTATCATTTTCAAATAAAAAAAGCTGTATCTAGAAATTAAGGAAATTAGTTAGACTGGATCTGGTTTAAACTTCAGCCCCGTACCCCTACGTTGACACTTAATTGCGAAGTGTCAATGCCACCAGTTGAATGGGTCAAAGTTCAAGGTTATGTCATTCAGGTGTGGGAGGGCTCATTTCCTTGAAGCGTCAACACATGACGTGTATGTACAAGTAGGTTTTCTGTTTGTTTTTTGCTTTGTCTTGTATATTTTCGAAGAACGAGAGGGTTCAGATCACAACATATGTCCGTTGTCCATGTTAAGTTTCTTGAAAAAGTTATTGTTATTGACGTGACATGACCAACAAACCCCCCTCCCAACCTGTTCGTAACCATACAAACCAATTGGGCCGCTCCAACAAATGTGAAGTGGGGGGATTTGTCCCTACCCTAGTTCCAATCCAGAAATTGATAAAAACCGCCCTAGTTCCTAATACAAAATTGCTCAACTGACCCTATAGTTCCGGGTCAAAAATTGCTCAACCCCCCCTAGTTCCTAATCCAAAATTGCCAAATCCTCCCTTGTTCCTCATCCAGGTATTAGGTAAAACAATGTTTACCCGGTCGTTTGGAAGATTCAGTCTTCTTGCCCGACAACACTCCACGTTCCGTGAGGGTGGGTCTCGCTGGTCCAAGTATGGCTCAGCGGTTGGAGCCGTCATTTCTACCGGGGCGGCTGTGGTGTCGATATACTCAGGGCAGGTACAGAAAAGGAAGGAGTTTGGGCGAGCCTTTGCAGAGCTCCAGGTAGGTAGAGGGGCCAAATTTCTTTCATAGTATCCCTTAAATAAAAATAAATAAATAAAAAACATCAAGAGGAATATAATAGCAGTGGACTAAGTGGGGACATATTAAACACGCAAATTCGACAACTTTTTGTAGGTACATGTAACGGTTATATCAAAAGTTTCAAATACTTACAAAAATTTCTTAGAACATTTGATGAACATGAAACTTTCAAACGAGAAAACTGGTTTGAAAAAACTGTCTTCAAGCCCGAGCTGGTATTTCCTTTTTACATTCACGATCTAAAAAGTAGCTAGAAGAACTATCTAAGGAGATATTTAAAGTATTCAGGTACTGGAATGATAATATTGTCATTTCTTGAATAGAACGACTTCTACACGACTGAAATGGATCGTGTCCAGAGGAAGCTCTACAAATTAAGGATAAGGGCGGACAACGAAGGCAGAAGCTGGGATGACATGTGCGGAGAGTGGGCCGCAGACGACCTGAGTCTCACCCTAAATGACGCCACCGGAAAAGCTCTCAAAAGACCAGAAGGTACTGTTGTATGGTACTGCGTTACTTTTTGATACTAGATCATCATCAGCTCCTTTACATCCTGCCGGACGATCCGTTCAGCGTCGATGGACTCTTCCGTGGGCGACGACACTGCACGAAATGGCCTCGTATCCCGGCATATACGTACAGGGATTCCTCCGGAAATATTCCATATGCCGGTGCGGATTTAGCGTATCCGTTAGTGTGTCACACAGTGCGAGTCCAGCTTTACTCTTGCAGTGTTCGCCACAAACAGCGCAGATGAAAGCTGTTGTTTGGCATGGTGTGTGTCTCTTTTGCCTTCTGGCGAACTCGTTGATACTAGATACAGTGCTCAATAATCACTCACTCACTCACTCACTCACTCACTCACTCACTATCCGGTTTATCGTCTTCTTTTCCCCAATAATAGGTATTGAATGTGCAAAGATCAATTAAACATCATGCTTTCCTTTTAATTCTATGTTCTAGATCCGATTGAAGGAGGTCGAGGACATGGAAGAAGCTAGAAGAAAATGGAGTGGGTTTTTCATCAAATTCCGTTCCCTCTACAATCGCGGCGTTATTTCTGAAGAAGATGTGAAGCAACATCGCTTCCCTAGCGAGACCCAAATGAAGGGATATATTGCTGTGACGGAACCAATGCTGCACGCCTGTACGGTCATCTTTGTGGGGGATGTAACAGTCCCACGATACAGGGCGGCAAAAGTGGCGGGGTTTCTCGACACAACTTTTCTTGGCGGCTGCCATATTCCTACCGACGACAAATTCAGAGAGAGGCATGAGAAATATATTCTCTTGAGAGAGCAAGTTTTGGATAAAATGAAACCGGAGTCTCAGACGGCGGGGGGGGGGGGGGGCAGTAATTCCGATGCCTTGAATCATAAAGTATAGCTTTACATTCTTTACTTCCAGGACTGAATTATAATGTTTACTATCACTGAAATTAGAATCTTGTGTCAGCACAACATCTCAGAAAGCTAGTAACCTAACATATGCTACAATGTCACATAGCTAGATGTACTACTCGTTGAGACACATTGATCATGTACAAAATATAGTTGTTTATTTCTTCCTTTGATCAGCTTGCATTGAAATAATGGGAGACCAAGAGCTTTATTTAGATTCCCTTTTGGTGGCAAATGTTTTACTCTTGTCTGAAATTTAAACTTAAGCATTCTCTCCACTTAGTTTGTACACACACATCGACTTCCTATTTGTTCAATCCAAATAAAACCTTACATGTCAAAATGTCAGGTGCTATTACTTGACTATGTTTTATGGCAACTTGATACAACACGGTACTACATAAGAACGACATCTAGCGAGATGAAGGGGTGAAGCGCGCATTGTTGCAGCCAGATGGTTTACCTGAGTAGGTCAAAGTTCAAATACCAAAGGTTACGTCACTCAGGTGTTGCAGCAGTACATATACAGGTGAGCGCTGCCTAAACTCGTCAACCAATGACGTGTGTAACTGGTTATTTTTGTCTTGTATATGTTCGAAGAACAAGAGATTGCAGATCTTTGTGGATGACTTTTGTTTTCTTCGAAAAACTTCAAGTTGTGGTTGCTGGCGGTATATGAAATGAACAACACGCCCCCCTCCCCACCTGTTCAATTCGTAAACATACACACTAATAGGTGTCATATACCTTTAAATGTACAAGCATTGCAAATACAAATCTCGTGGAATATCTAGCACCCCCTCTCTGTTTTTACATCATATTATGCTTTCTAAAACAAAATTAAAAAAGAATATCAATCTTCTTAGTCTTTTTGCAGGTAAAACACGATGTTTACCCGGTCATTTATTAGACGACTCAGTCCTCTTGTCCGACATCATTCCACGTACCGTGAGGGTCGCTGGTCCAAATATGGCACAGCTGCTGGAGCCGCCATTTCTACCGGGGCGTCTCTGGTGGCGATGTACTCAGCGTACGACTCAAGGAAGAATCTTGAGGCGCAAAAGAGGAAGGAGTTTGGACGAGCCTTTGCAGAACTCCAGGTGTCTGGCCCATTATATGTCTTATATTACCTCCGTGAAAAATGGAGATATAGTTCTTGGCGTGTCTGTGTTCCGGATGTAGCCTGCATAACTTCAGTCAAGCGGCCCCTCTGGATGGATTAATATGATATTTGGTATGTTGGCTTTGGGCCCCCTGGTATGTGACTTTCGTATTGCATCAGAACTTTTAGTTTTTGTATATTTTCAAGACAAGACAATAGATCTACAGAGGCTCAAAACATTTCATGTTATTTAATAATAGATCCTATCCTTGACTAGAACGACTTCTACACGACTGAAATGGATCGCGTCCAGAGAAAGCTCTACAAGTTAATGAAAAGGGCGGACAACGAAGGCAGAAGCTGGGATGACGTGTGCGGAGAGTGGGCCGCAGACGACCTGACCCTCACCCTGACGCCACCGGAAAAGCTCTCAAAAGACCAGAAGGTACTGTTGTACGGTACTGCGTCACTTTCTTTGGTATCAGATACACTAGTGCTCCGATAAGTATTGAATGTTCTGGAACAAGTTTGAACTGTAATTTCCAACACAAAACAATTGGCTTACCTGTATAGCTTCAGTCCTTGTCAAGGAATGAGCAATCCACCGCTAAGATGACGTCACGTTATGGAACAAGAACACGTAACTCGGTGAGCAGTGAATCATAAATCACAGAAAGTTTGTGGCGCCCCCCGTCTTTATTGAGGAATGTTTCCAGAATGACTTCTACCAACACAGATGAACTTTCAAACTAAGTATTGAATGTTCAAAGATGAACTTGATAAAACGTATTGAATATGGCTTTTAATCTTATCTTTTTAGATCCGATTGAAGGAGGTGGAGGAAATAGAAGAAGCCAGAAGACAATGGTATGGCTTCTTCATCAGATTCCGTTCCCTCTACGATCGGGACGTTATTTCTGAAGACGACGTGAAGCAACATCACTTCCCTAGCAAGAGGCAGATGGAGGGTTTCATCACCGTGGTGGACCCCCTGCTACACGCCTGTAGCGTCGTTTTTTCGGGGAATGTAGAAGTCCCACGATACGATGATCAGGCAAAAATATCGGGGTTTCTTGGAAAAACTTTTCTTGGCGGCCGCCATATTCCTACCGACATGAAATTAAAAGAGAGGCATGAAAAATATATTCTCTTGAGACAGCAAGTTTTGGCAAAAATGAAACCGGAGGCTCAGAGGAATGGCGAAAAATGGTTATGGTGGTTAAGATCATAAACTGTATCTGTACATCAATGCTTAGTTCATATAGGACTGAATCATATAGAGAGACAAAGGGAAATCTAAAAGTAAAACAATGTTACCTTCACTATTACGCTGTACGGGGAAGGTATTTTGATGACAAACAAGAAATGCTTGTAAAAAAAGCTAAACACGCCAGTATTAGATATTGGCGAGGATAAAGCTTATCAATGATTGCAAATGATTGATAATTGCAAATGATTAAGTGTACAGTCTGCAGAGTATGGTTGTCCATGTACATATATATATATATATATATATATATATATATATATATATATATATATGCAACTTTATATACACAGTTTGCACAATGATAACCGACTGAGTTTAAGTGCCGTGTTAAATGAAGTTTTATCTTGTTTTGCTTTGTAGATTATGACAGAGTGTGTTGTAAAGTCAACGTCCATCTGTGTTACTGTACGGTTTCTACTTGTTTTAACAAAATAAAAGTGCAGTATACGTTGTAACTTGAACAATATGTATGCACGGAATAAAAGAAAAAAGATATGTAAAAGTGGTGAATATTTACTGATAGCTGCATGTAGGGTAGCAATATTAACTATTACTGAAAGAGTAAAAAGAATCTTGTGTTAGCACAACACCCCAGAAAGCTGAAACTATACTGAAAGCTACTAGTAACCTAACATATGCTACAATGTTACATAGCTAGGTGTACTATTCGTTGAGACACATTGATCATGTGCAAAACATAGTGATTCTATATCTTATTTCTTCCTTTGGTCAGCTTGCATTAAAATATCTAATGGAAGGCCTAGAGCTACATTTCAATTCACATTTGGTGGCAAATGTTTTTTACTCTTGTCTGAAACTCAAAATTAGATAGTCTCTCCACGGTGGTTTGTACGCACACATCGACTTCCTATTTGTTCAATCCAAATACAACGTTACATGTCAACATTTTTACAACCAGGTGTAAAATATCATACCGTCTGCTACTGCTTGACCATGTTTTATGACAACTTTGATACAATATGGTACTACATAAGAACGACATCTAGCGAGATGAAGGGGCGAAGCACGCATTGTTGCAGCCAGAGGGTTTACCTGCATAGGTCAAAGTTCAAATACCAAAGTCTACGTCACTCAGGTGTTGCAGCAGTACAGGTGAGTGCCTCCTAAACTCATCAACCAATGACGTGTTTAACTGGTTAGTTTTGTCTTGTATATGTTCGAAGAACAAGAGATTGCAGATCATTGTGGATGACTGTTCTTTCCTTCGAAAAACTTCAAGTTGTGGTTGATGGCCGGTTTATGACATGAACAACGCGCCCCCCTCCCCACCTGATCAATTCGTAAACAGACACTAATAGTAATAGGTGTCATATACCTTTAAATGTACAAGCATTGCAAATACAAATCTCGGGGAATATCTAACAACCCCCCTCCTTTTTTTACTTCACAGCATGCTTTCTAAAACAAAATTAAAACAGAATATCAATCTTCTTAATCTTTTTGCAGGTAAAACATGATGTTTACCCGGTCGTTTATTAGAAGACTCAGTCCTCTTGTTCGACATCATTCCACGTATCGTGAGGGTCGCTGGTCCAAATATGGCACAGCTGCTGGAGCCGCCATTTCTACCGGGGCGTCTCTGGTGGCGATATACTCAGCGTACGACTCAAGGAAGAATCTTGAGGCGCAAAAGAGGAAGGAGTTTGGACGAGCCTTTGCAGAACTCCAGGTGTCTGGCCCATTATATGTCTTATATTACCTCCGTGAAAAATGGAGATATAGTTCTTGGCGTGTCTGTGTTCCGGATGTAGCCTGCATAGCTTCAGTCAAGCGGCCCCTCTGGATGGATTAATATGATATTTGGTATGTCGGCTTTGGGCCCCCTGGTATGTGACTTTCGTATTGCATCAGAACTTTTAGTTTTTGTATATTTTCAAGACAAGACAATAGATCTACAGAGGCTCAAAACATTTCATGTTATTTAATAATAGATCCTATCCTTGACTAGAGCGACTTCTACACGACTGAAATGGATCGCGTCCAAAGAAAGCTCTACAAGTTAATGAAAAGGGCGGACAACGAAGGCAGAAGCTGGGATGACGTGTGCGGAGAGTGGGCCGCAGACGACCTGACCCTCACCCTGACGCCACCGGAAAAGCTCTCAAAAGACCAGAAGGTACTGTTGTACGGTACTGCGTCACTTTCTTTGGTATCAGATACACTAGTGCTCCGATAAGTATTGAATGTTCTGGAACAAGTTTGAACTGTAATTTCCAACACAAAACAATTGGCTTACCTGTATAGCTTCAGTCCTTGTCAAGGAATGAGCAATCCACCGCTAAGATGACGTCACGTTATGGAACAAGAACACGTAACTCGGTGAGCAGTGAATCATAAATTACAGAAAGTTTGTGGCGCCCCCCGTCATTATTGAGGAATGTTTCCAGAATGACTTCTACCAACACAGATGAACTTTCAAACTAAGTATTGAATGTTCAAAGATGAACTTGATAAAACGTATTGAATATGGCTTTTAATCTTATCTTTTTAGATCCGATTGAAGGAGGTGGAAGAAATAGAAGAAGCTAGAAGAAAATGGTATGGCTTCTTCATCAGATTCCGTTCCCTCTACGATCGGGACGTTATTTCTGAAGACGACGTGAAGCTACATCACTTCCCTAGCAAGAGGCAGATGGAGGGTTTCATCACCGTGGTGGACCCCCTGCTACACGCCTGTAGCGTCGTTTTTTCGGGGAATGTAGAGGTCCCACGATACGATGATCAGGCAAAAAATATCGGGTTTTCTTGGAAAAACTTTTCTTGGCGGCCGCCATATTCCTACCGACGAGAAATTAAAAGAGAGGCATGAAAAATATATTCTCTTGAGACAGCAAGTTTTGGCAAAAATGAAACCGGAGGCTCAGAGGAATGGCGAAAAATGGTTATGGTGGTTAAGATCATAAACTGTATCTGTACATCAATGCTTAGTTCATATAGGACTGAATCATATAGAGAGACAAAGGGAAATCTAAAAGTAAAACAATGTTACCTTCACTATTACGCTGTACGGGGAAGGTATTTTGATGACAAACAAGAAATGCTTGTAAAAAAAGCTAAACACGCCAGTATTAGATATTGGCGAGGATAAAGCTTATCAATGATTGCAAATGATTGATAATTGCAAATGATTAAGTGTACAGTCTGCAGAGTATGGTTGTCCATGTACATATATATATATATATATATATATATATATATATATATATATATATATATATATATATATATATATATATATATATGCAACTATATATACACAGTTTGCACAATGATAACCGACTGAGTTTAAGTGCCGTGTTAAATGAAGTTTTATCTTGTTTTGCTTTGTAGATTATGACAGAGTGTGTTGTAAAGTCAACGTCCATCTGTGTTACTGTACGGTTTCTACTTGTTTTAACAAAATAAAAGTGCAGTATACGTTGTAACTTGAACAATATGTATGCACGGAATAAAAGAAAAAAGATATGTAAAAGTGGTGAATATTTACTGATAGCTGCATGTAGGGTAGCAATATTAACTATTACTGAAAGAGTAAAAAGAATCTTGTGTTAGCACAACACCCCAGAAAGCTGAAACTATACTGAAAGCTACTAGTAACCTAACATATGCTACAATGTTACATAGCTAGGTGTACTATTCGTTGAGACACATTGATCATGTGCAAAACATAGTGATTCTATATCTTATTTCTTCCTTTGGTCAGCTTGCATTAAAATATCTAATGGAAGGCCTAGAGCTACATTTCAATTCACATTTGGTGGCAAATGTTTTTTACTCTTGTCTGAAACTCAAAATTAGATAGTCTCTCCACGGTGGTTTGTACGCACACATCGACTTCCTATTTGTTCAATCCAAATACAACGTTACATGTCAACATTTTTACAACCAGGTGTAAAATATCATACCGTCTGCTACTGCTTGACCATGTTTTATGACAACTTTGATACAATATGGTACTACATAAGAACGACATCTAGCGAGATGAAGGGGCGAAGCACGCATTGTTGCAGCCAGAGGGTTTACCTGCATAGGTCAAAGTTCAAATACCAAAGTCTACGTCACTCAGGTGTTGCAGCAGTACAGGTGAGTGCCTCCTAAACTCATCAACCAATGACGTGTGTAACTGGTTAGTTTTGTCTTGTATATGTTCGAAGAACAAGAGATTGCAGATTCTTGTGGATGACTGTTCTTTCCTTCGAAAAACTTCAAGTTGTGGTTGATGGCCGGTTTATGACATGAACAACGCGCCCCCCTCCCCACCTGATCAATTCGTAAACAGACACTAATAGTAATAGGTGTCATATACCTTTAAATGTACAAGCATTGCAAATACAAATCTCGGGGAACATCTACCAACCCCCCTCCTTTTTTTTACTTCACAGCATGCTTTCTAAAACAAAATTAAAACAGAATATCAATCTTAATCTTTTTGCAGGTAAAACATCATGTTTACCCGGTCGTTTATTAGAAGACTCAGTCCTCTTGTTCGACATCATTCCACGTACCGTGAGGGTCGCTGGTCCAAATATGGCACAGCTGCTGGAGCCGCCATTTCTACCGGGGCGTCTCTGGTGGCGATATACTCAGCGTACGACTCAAGGAAGAATCTAGAGGCGCAAAAGAGGAAGGAGTTTGGACGAGCCTTTGCAGAACTCCAGGTGTCTGGCCCATTATATGTCTTATATTACCTCCGTGAAAAATGGAGATATAGCTCTTGGCGTGTCTGTGTTCCGGATGTAGCCTGCATAACTTCAGTCAAGCGGCCCCTCTGGATGGATTAATATGATATTTGGTATGTTGGCTTTGGGCCCCCTGGTATGTGACTTTCGTATTGCATCAGAACTTTTAGTTTTTGTATATTTTCAAGACAAGACAATAGATCTACAGAGGCTCAAAACATTTCATGTTATTTAATAATAGATCCTATCCTTGACTAGAACGACTTCTACACGACTGAAATGGATCGCGTCCAGAGAAAGCTCTACAAGTTAATGAAAAGGGCGGACAACGAAGGCAGAAGCTGGGATGACGTGTGCGGAGAGTGGGCCGCAGACGACCTGACCCTCACCCTGACGCCACCGGAAAAGCTCTCAAAAGACCAGAAGGTACTGTTGTACGGTACTGCGTCACTTTCTTTGGTATCAGATACACTAGTGCTCCGATAAGTATTGAATGTTCTGGAACAAGTTTGAACTGTAATTTCCAACACAAAACAATTGGCTTACCTGTATAGCTTCAGTCCTTGTCAAGGAATGAGCAATCCACCGCTAAGATGACGTCACGTTATGGAACAAGAACACGTTACTCGGTGAGCAGTGAATCATAAATCACAGAAAGTTTGTGGCGCCCCCCGTCTTTATTGAGGAATGTTTCCAGAATGACTTCTACCAACACAGATGAACTTTCAAACTAAGTATTGAATGTTCAAAGATGAACTTGATAAAACGTATTGAATATGGCTTTTAATCTTATCTTTTTAGATCCGATTGAAGGAGGTGGAGGAAATAGAAGAAGCCAGAAGACAATGGTATGGCTTCTTCATCAGATTCCGTTCCCTCTACGATCGGGACGTTATTTCTGAAGACGACGTGAAGCAACATCACTTCCCTAGCAAGAGGCAGATGGAGGGTTTCATCACCGTGGTGGACCCCCTGCTACACGCCTGTAGCGTCGTTTTTTCGGGGAATGTAGAAGTCCCACGATACGATGATCAGGCAAAAATATCGGGGTTTCTTGGAAAAACTTTTCTTGGCGGCCGCCATATTCCTACCGACATGAAATTAAAAGAGAGGCATGAAAAATATATTCTCTTGAGACAGCAAGTTTTGGCAAAAATGAAACCGACGGCTCAGAGGAATGGCGAAAAATGGTTTCGGTGGTTTAGATCATAAACTGTATCTGTACATCAATACTAAGTTCATGTAGGACTGAATTATATAGAGAGACAAGGGGAAAACTAAAAGTAAAACAATGTTACCTTCACTATTATGGTGTACGGGGAAGGTATTTCGATGACAAATAAGAAATGCTTTTAAAAAAAGCTAAACACGCAAGTGTTAGATATTGGCGAGGATTAAGCTTATCAATGATTGCAAGTGATTGATAATTGCAAATGATTAAGTGTACAGTCTGCAGAGTATGGTTGTGCATGTACATATATATATATATATATATATATATATATACATGTATGTGCAACTATATATGCACAGTTTGCACAATGATAACCGACAGAGTTTAAGTGCCGTGTTGAATGAAGGTTTATCTCGTTTTGCTTTGTAGATTATGATAGACTGTGTTGCAAAGTCAACGTCCATCTGTGTTACTGTACGGTTTCTACTTGTTTTAACAAAATAAAGTGCAGTATAGGTTTTAACTTGAACAATATGTATGCACGGAATAAAAAGAAAAAAAAGATATGTAAAAGTGGTGAATATTTACTGATAGCTGCATGTAGGGTGGCAATATTAACTATCACTGAAAGAGTAAAAAAGAATCTTGTGTTAGCACAACACCCCAGAAAGCAGAGACTATACTGAAAGCTACTAGTAACCTAACATAAGCTACAATGTTACATAGCTAGATGTGAAAGTGGCTCTTTCTTTTACTTCACATTATGCTTTCTAAAACAAAACTAAAAAGAATATCAATCTTCTTAATCTTTTTGCAGGTAAAACATCATGTTTACCCGGTCGTTTATTAGACGACTCTTTGAGACACATTGATCATGTACAAGCCATACTTTTATTTCTTCCTTTGATCAGCTTGCATTGAAATAATGGAAGACCTTAGAGCTATATGTTTTTCCAATTGTCTGAAACTCAAAATTAGATAGTCTCTCCAGTTAGTTTGTACACACTCATCGACTTCTTATTTGTTCAATCCAAATACGACGTTACATGTCGACATTTTTACAACTAGGTGTAAAATATCATACCGTCTGCTACTGCTTGACCATGTTTTATGACAACTTGATACAACACGGCACTACATGAGAACGACATCTAGCGAGATGAAGGGGTGAAGCGCGCATTGTTGCAGCCAGATGATTTACCTGCATAGGTCAAAGTTCAAATACCAAAGGTTACGTCACTCAGGTGTTGAAGCAGTACAGGTAGGCGCCGCCTAAACTCATCAACCAATGACGTGTGTAACTGGTTAATTTTTGTCTTGTATATGTCCGAAGAACAAGAGATTGCAGATCATTGTGGATGACTTTACAAAGTGGTAGTTGATGGCCGGTTTATGACATGAACAACACGCCCCCCTCCCAACCTGTTCAATTCGTAAACATACACACTAACAGGTGTCATATACCTTTAAATGTAAAAGCATTGCAAATACAAATCTCGTGGAATATCTAGCACCCCCTCTCTGTTTTTACATCATATTATGCTTTCTTAAACAAAATTAAAACAGAATATTCTTCTTAATCTTTTTGCAGGTAAAACATCATGTTTACCCGGTCGTTTATTAGAAGACTCAGTCCTCTTGTCCGACATCATTCCACGTACCGTGAGGGTCGCTGGTCCAAATATGGCACAGCTGCTGGAGCCGCAATTTCTACCGGGGCGTCTCTGGTGGCGATGTACTCAGCGTACGACTCAAGGAAGAATCTAGAGGCGCACAAGAGGAAAGAGTTCGGACGAGCATTCGCAGAACTTCAGGTATCAAAGGAGGACCATGTGGCTTTTTTTTTTCACAGTATCAAATTTCACTTAAAACACACATGCACATGCACGCACACAAATACACAGACACACACACACAAACTGACACACACGCACACACACACACAAACATACACACACACACACACACACTCGCAGACATACATACACACACACACACACACACACACACAAACCCTAGAAAGAGAGGAAGGGCGAGGATAGAAAGAATGAAAGAAGGGCCGGGAAAGAGAGAGAGAGTGACAGCACAGAACCAAAAGCAACACTGAGTGTAAAATAATGATATCTCCCCTGTCTATTTTGCAGGACGATTATTACACCAGTGACATGCACCATGCGATGAGGATGCTGTACACGTTGAAGAAAAGGGCGGAGATGGAAGGCCGCAGCTGGGATGACGTGTGTGGGGAGTGGGCTGCTAACGACCTGACTTTCGCCTTGACACCGGCGGGAAAGCCCTCTGTAGAAAATCAGGTGTGTTTGCATTGCACTGTACGATATAAACACCTTTGGATGCTTTAGATCTCTACTCTTTACGACTGCCCTCTGTTTCTCTACTAGTTTGTGCCCTCAGACCTCAACCCTCAAACACCTTCGAATTCCACCTCTCTCTCTCTCTCTCTCTCTCTCTCTCTCTCTCTCTCTCTCTCTCTCTCTCTCTCTCTCTCTCTCTCTCTCTCTCTCTCGAAGTTCCTCATCTTCAAGGCCAACATCCTCTTTGATTACTTTCTTAAGTGTCACGGCGACGGGCGACCACGCCTACGCTTTTCATTCGGTTTCCAGAGGAGAACCATACCCACCATTAGGCTTTACAATTAATTGCAAATTCTATGGTGTTGGTGTGTATAGGGTGTCAATGGAAAATTCAATAACCAATCAAAGGAGTCTTTTGGTTATTTTTATCCTCCTCTATGTTGCTCTTCAGGTCCGTTTGAAGGAAGTGGAAGACATAGAAGAAGCCAGGAGAAAATGGAGCGCCTTTTACAACAAGTTCCGCTCCCTCTTCAAACGGGGTGTTATTTCTGAAGAGGACGTGAAGCAATACCATTTTCCGAGCGACACACAAATGAAAGGATATATCTCCGTCGTTGACGCAATCGAACATGCCGGCAGCGTCATTTTTGTCGGAAATGACGACAAGTACATTGCTAATTACACAGACGAGAAGGTAGCAGGGTTTCTAGACACAACTTTTCTAGATGGCAGCGTTGCTCCATCTAAGGAGAAACTTCTTGAGAGAAATGAGAAATATCTACAGCTAAGGAAGGAAGTTATGGAAAATGTGAAAGCTACTACGTCTAAGAAAGGACATGGTGGAAAATAATAAAAATGTACGCTGTGTTAAGTATACGTTGATGAAGGTTAAAAATCCAGGTAGTAAGATACGCCAAACATAGTTACTCAAACCGCAACTGGATAAAATTTCCAAACAGTCAGACGTTTCAGACAGTATCTGCTGTCTTTCGTCAGTGACTATCGATAGAACTGGAAAACCGGATTTATACCAAAACTCTGAACTCTGCTGCCTTAGTGTTAAGTATGATCTAGTAGGAGATTCCAGTCGAGAGTTGACTTCATCACGAATATGATGCCTTACTAAAAAAAGTACCAAATAAGCTATATTTGTTTTGTGAATGTCAAATATCCGAACCTTAGGAGCACATTTCACATGTATTTTGAATCAATAATGCTACTTGCAGGACGGGATCTGATTTGAGAATTTAAAGAAATCCGCTTACATTGAAAGAAAAAAGCGTGTTGCAATGAGTGGCAAAGGATTGCAATCTTATTTTTATGTTATAGCGCTATTCAGAAATATACGATTATGACATATGGTAATCAACGAATATTCTCTTGAATCTGTACACAAATGAACTTACTGTCCGCTGCCTTTGTTCACATAAAACACAACGTTGCGTGACAAACTTGTTATTATCATCTTGGCTATTTTACCGAAACCACACGCCCCTCCATAAGAGCGACATCTAGCGAGATGTATTGGCAAAACACGACTCGGGTAGCGCTGCCCAAACTCGTTCCCTGGGTACGAGCCCAGGTCAAAGGTTATCAGTTAATATGGCGGCCCGAGGTTGCGATTAGCGTAGTAGATTTGATCAACAGGAAAGCGTGTCAAAACAGAAGTATGAAATCATATCCGTTTTCCTGCCTGATTCCGAAGTTCCTTGAGTTACGGAGGTTCTAGACTCATGGAGAAAATCGACCACGCAGGATTCTTAGAGCTGGGAATACAAGGTAGGTAAAGCTTTGATGCTTTTCGCGCTTGTCAGAAAATTTGGTTTTCGAGTTTGATCAAGATCCTAAACGTTAGATGGTCAGGAAATATTATAGTAGAAAGTCTCTTTCCAAGATGGGAATACAAACCCATAATTTATGACACAATAGGAAGATGTGAAATTTCATACAGTATTTTTGGTGACCACATTTTCTTCTATATACCACGAGACGATAATAAATTCAAAATGTGGGGCAATTTTAATCGGGCGATAGATGTAGGGGGTAGAAGATTGTAACGTTTTCTTACTGCATGGTCCAAGGATGGGGTTCAGTGTATGTAAGAGAGGACCAGTTGTCCAAAAACGTTACCATCTTTTGCTTGTACATGTAGATTAGGGCAATCTATTTATTTGCGCCCCCCTCCCCCTTCCTGTTGAGATTGTGTAGATGTTTGATCACGCTTGTCTGAAAAACAAGGTTTTATTTGAGCACATCTGCATATTCTATAGTAGATCTCTTTCATTGTGAATCCTACATTTATTAGCTTATTCATATTGTTATGAAATAGATTATGAAGGGTACAATCTGCATATCTGGACAGATTTTCTTTGATTCACTCACTCCGGGATTGACCGGGAATGACCCCTACTTTTTTCGATGAGTGTGGTGGGTTCTTTACATGCTTGAGGTGTGGCTCTCCTCAAACACAGTACTAGTAACTCTTTTGTAACATCCTATCCAAACGATGTTCTTAACCGAAGCTAAATCCTCATTTTCACTTAAGTAAAGGGGGGACATTTGTGTTATGCCAACTTATGGGCCTTTCTCCAGGACACAGTGTGAACAGGACAATGTCAGGAGACTCGAACCCAGGACCTGCGGGTTCTAGGACAAAAACCCTGCCATCACGCAACGTCACTTGCACTTTGACCTGTCCAAAACACCTCAACGCAGAAGGAAAAAGATACATATACACCCATCAACCCTTGTGTACTGTTATAGTAACTTATACATATATTTGCAGTATGAGGGAGTAGAAGGTTTTTCTGGCGTTTTAAATGTTGAAAAAAATTTGTACATGTATTACCGTAGTGATATATTAGGGAAAAAATGATTGTGGTGTCATGAGAAAAGTCAAGCAAAAATATAACTGCCTCGAACTTCACTTTCGTTGCCCTCGTAGTATTTCTCTAGAAAACCCCATGGACAGACTAATTTGTATTTTTCCAGAAAACCCCATGGATAGCCTTTTTTTTTTCTCCCTGACTCCATTTCCTGATCGGATTTATCAGCTTGACACGAACATCAATTATGTATCTCATCAATCCACATTGAGCTGTAAAAACTTCCATATAGCTAAACAACTTAAATTTTTAATGGTAGTACCATCTCTCATGGGATTGTCTTTTTCTACTGCAAAAAAATCCTGAAATTCTAGTAATAGCTCAAGGAGGGAGAAAAGGATCATAGAAACAAACAAATGGGTAATTTTTATTTTTTGTTTGCCATAATACATGAACTATATTATAATCAAGAATTGTTATAAAGATTCTTATGGTAAGAAATTCTGAATGTTATCAAAATCAAAGCTGATTTTAATGCACACTGCATTGTTGCATTTTGGAAAAGCATATTTTTACCTTTACTATTTATCTGTGTGTTAGTGCATATGAGTTTATGGACACTATAAAAAGTATAATTCAAGATAAAAGTACAGTAGTACTAGTAGGCCTAGGGCCTGATATATTTACACAATTGCTGAGGAAATGTTGAAATAGACTTCTTTTCTAAGAATTAGTAAGAAATAAAAGACTTCTGCTTATGAGGATGGCAAATGAGGGCCTTATTTACAAGGAGGAACATTCATAATATATCAATCATCTAGGGTAACATCCTTTGATGAAGGTATGGGATCATGGAACTCTTTTTTTCATATTTCCCTGTATTGCAATTGTGTCACAGTAATCACTGACATGTCTTCAGTGTAAAAAGTCCCTTGGAAATTGATCTAAACTGGTGGATTGAAGACAGGTGATTATTTTCTATAATCCTAAAATGGATAAAAGCACAATTTCACTTTCCGACATATCTTATTCTATCAGAAACTAAGAAAGTCACTTTGTGGTGGATATGTTGATAAAGATTTGCAGATATGAAGTATGATTACAGTGAAGATCTTGGTAACGGTAACTTTAAAATGTTTGCATACTGCAATTCACTAAATCTTTACAGTAGCCAAATTTCACAATCATTGTATTTTTGTAATTAGAAGGAATATAGACATTTTCGCTGAACTTTACTACTAGTACTACTAGTAGTAACTTGATTTACAGTGATTTACAGAACAGGATATAGGAGGTTCTTTGTACACAACCAGGTATAGTTCTCACCTGCTAACGTTTCGATGTCTATCAGACACCTTCTTCAGAGCTTCTGACTGGAGTGCTGTTTGGGAGTGCATTTGGGACAGTGTTCTCACCGCAAAAGCGCCACCTACATCGGCTACTTATAGCGGTGAGAAACAGCACTCCAGTCAGAAGCTCTGAAGAAGGTGTCTGATAGACATCGAAAAGTTAGCAGGTGAGAACTATACCTGGTTGTGTACAAAGAACCTCCTATATCCTATATTCTACCAACCTGATGAAATTATTTTCGGATTTACAGAACAGTTGTGTGAAGGAATCAATAAACAACATGTACAGCTTTACAACAGGTTTTTCACGATGATGATAAGTTCACGGTACAGAGGCGACCGTGAAAACATTGAACATAAAATAAGTTACAGAAACAAGAATTACAACTTATCTGGTAAACTGTGTGCCTCAACACACCAGTTGAACACGCAAACTGAATGCTGCGTAAGACCCGACTGTTAAAGGTTTAATTTGATCCACTCCCACAGGGAAGGACCCCAGGCCTACTCTTATCGATAAATGTGTTGGGTTCTTTAATTTGCTTGAAGTGTGGCTCAGACATGCATATGGAGCTCGAGGGATATATACATGTAAACATCACATCCAAATAAAGGACTGCAAGTTCTGCAACCCTTTCCAGTAGCATGCAGAGTTGCCACCAGTTTTACTTCCAATTTTACACAATCAACATATAATTGCTTTATTGGCAGTTCGACATAACCTCCATTTAAGAGGCCATTATGGCATTATCATAACATTAGGAGGTTAAATAGAGATTATACAAAGACTCAGCTGAAAGCTGGTAAGTATAAAAACTGGGACATCCTGAGTATAGAATAGTCTTTCTTTAGACCATGGCTGAGGTTTGTGTACAAGTAAGTAAATGTCTGCATTTTTGGAGCGATGCCAGTTTTAACAGAAAATTGTAATACATGTAATTTCTGAATAGAATATCCTCCCTCCATAATATTAATACTGTCAGATGTTTATGTATCTTTTACTTATGAAACAATATTATGAAATGGTGGTGTTTTTTTGATACCCTGTGCAAAAATTCTGTATTTACTATAACTGAAAGTCCCCTCTGAAAATTATCATCATATATATAATATGTTACAATTACTTTCATGCCATGATTTTTTTTTCATCTGACAGACTGTCAGACTGGCAAATCTGGTTTCAGAATTGCTGTTCCAAAATAGTACTGTAAATGTTCGAAGGGATTTAATTTCGCAGCAGGCAGAAAGTGTAGTGTTCGCCGTGGTTTTGAGTTCACGTTTGAAACAATCCTAGCGCTACAGTCACACAATGAAACAGCTTTTTGTGGTGGTTTTAAGTTTGCAGTAAAGCAGTTCGCAGCAAGAAAAAGAACATAAAACCACCGTGAACATTTCTGCATTTACAGTATATCCTTTATCACCTTGAAAATGACCTTGTGTCACAAACTGGTGTTGATACTGATGAGGTAATGTGCTTAAGGTCAGAAGGGTCAAAACAATTGGCAAATAGTATAGGTAGGTGACAATTTGTTATTGGTCTACATCAGGGCTGTCTC
The DNA here is from genome assembly GCA_035149815.1 of Branchiostoma lanceolatum. Taxonomy (NCBI): domain Eukaryota; kingdom Metazoa; phylum Chordata; class Leptocardii; order Amphioxiformes; family Branchiostomatidae; genus Branchiostoma; species Branchiostoma lanceolatum. Next base: position 3,384,215 of record CM068883.1, on the reverse strand, counting down.
CAGCTTTTAATTTTTTACTGTCCCACTCATTGTTTGGGAGCTGATGTTTTGAATCTGAAGTTTATATCCAACAAAATGTTGCAGCCATATATGACAGGGTACATATTATACTGATGTTTTCCCCTCTATCTTTTTGCAGGCATGACAGGGTTGTATCATACTGAAGTTTATATCCTATCATTTTTGCAGGTAAGACAAGATGGTTTCATACTGAAGTTTGTCACAATTGACCCTCTTTTGCAGGCATGGTGAGCTGAAGTTTATAGCCAGTAAATTGTTGGTATCATACTGAAGTTTTTACCCAGAACCGTTGCAGGTATGACAAAGTGGTATCATACTACCTTTTTCTAACAGGCATGACAAGGTGGTATCACACTGAAGTTTGTACCCACTACTTTTTTACAGGCATGACAAGGTGGTATCATACTGAAGTTTCCCTCACCACCTTTTTACAGGCATGACAAGGTGGTATCACACTGAAGTTTGTACCCACAACCGGAGGTAATTCAGCTGAGGTAGAAGTCTTCTGTACAGGCTTGATGTCCACGCCAAGATGCCCCTGTCACTAGACCTCCTCGCCACGCCCGTCCTCCGCTGCCTACATCACATCCGTCTGTCCCGCATCATCGGCATGTTACTCGTCATCCTCATCGTGATCCCGCTCATCACGCACTGGTACCTGGGCAGCGTCGACGGGACAAGTCAGAGGCACGACCTGCCCGGCGTGGAGTCCCCGGGAATCTTCCAGGACATGGACCCGAAGGAGCTACGGCACCACGTACACGAGCTACACAGAATTAAGGTATGCCCTGTTGAGTGATTTGATTTAATTTTTTTAATACTTTGTACAATAACAACAAAGAGAGTTCATGTTCTGGGAGAGAAAAGCAACTAAAACAATTGTACAATGCATATAGTTGGCAGATATTTCTGCTGTCTACCTGTACCTAAGCTGCATAACGTACAGCGTATATTGGTGCATGTGGAGTTTTGTTGCTGTACTGATAATTTTCTGGGCCCCGAGGCTCGAATATATTTACTTTATAACATAACACTCTATCCAATATCCATATATCAAATAGAGTCTATCCATAGGGCCCGTTCACACTTGTGCGTATATCATACTATATGCAAGTCTGTATACGTAGGAGTTGTGTATTGACATATTTTGGGTTAAGATAAAGTTCACGGGAAAGGAGTTGCTTTCTACATACAAATGTACTTTGATTCCCCGTTGTGCAGTCTGGTTATCGAACCAAAAAAAATTCTTCTTCGGCTGCAAACTTTACCTAAACCAAAAATTGTCAATACAGAACTCATGATACAGACTTGAATATATGCACAAGTGTGATTATTACAAGCCACAGCAGGAAGAAGGTTAATTCTGTTATTACATGTTAAAATGTGTTCCATTGGACTGTGACTGGGTAAATGTTTCACCTCCGAATTGGACAATTTCTGCTTCAATCTTCATTACATGGGTCATGATAGCATGTGGGTGCTTAGAATGACAATTCACAAACCTGTCCCAAAATGTAATTTGCATATACATGTACATCCGTGACTCCTGGTGATCAGCCTGGCTGATAAATCTTTGTTTTTGTAAATCATAATTGGCAAAGTCAGCTGTCAGCAATGACTAGACATTCTCTATGAAGATACATTCTGTTGAAGTTCTTATTAAAACATATAGTATGTACATTATACTATGTGTAATCTTTTTTCTCATTATGTAATGAACCCTTACTATGCATATTTTTTAGGACTGGCATGCTTTTACTGATATTTTAAAGATCAGAATTAAATGGAAGCTACCAGGGGAAACTTTCCATTCAGATTTTATCATATCTTTCTACTAGTACTGAGACAACCTTAAAGTATCAAATCAGAGAAATTTTCCAGTTCCACTAATCACAAAGAAGCAGATTAGAAAATGTACACCAGAAGAAAATAGACATCTTTGCAAGTCCTTAAAGTAGCAGAAATTAACTTTTAAGACACTATAGTATGTTCGTTTGGCACCCCATTCTCTATACTTACAGAGTTAGGCATCAGGCAGATGGTTAAAGGAACTGACATTGTATGTTTAAAGTTTATTCAAACATCTTGTTCACAGTCCTCAGTCAGTAATGAAATTAATCTTTAGCACACTGAAGTAGCCGTTTGGCACCCCATTCTCTATTGTTTACAGACTTAGGCAGCAGGGGAAGGTTAAAGGCACTGACACATACATGTATGTTTACAGTTTATTCGAACAATTGTTTTTTACAGTCCTCAGTCAGTAATGAGCTTCTGGAGCTGGAGAGTAAGCGTCAGCGGTTACAGGGGAGCATCAGTCATTACAACAGCGAGGTCGAACAGGCGAAGGTGGAACTGGAGACGGCGAGGAATGAGCTCAACACGCTCAAGTTACAACTCCGACAGACGCAGAAGGAACTGGTATGAAACACTAACACTGGTCAATTCAAATCTAGAAAAACAGAATACAATTTGGAATCTTCAGAAATGTGACTGTGTGCTGTTATTTAGTCCCTTCCTTCCTTTGTTCCTTCCTTCATTCCTTCCTTCCTTCCTTCCTTCCTTCCTCCTTCCTTATTCATACATTCTTTTATTATTTTATCAAAATTTGTTTGATCAGTTGAATGATTACTTGATTGATATATTGATTGATTGAATATCATTACCGTATTTTCTCGATTAAAGTATGCACCCCAATTAAAGTACGCTGATTTGGGCTAGTTCCAGACAAATTTGCAGAGCTGAAACGTTAAGTCAAAAACCCCAAATAAAGTACGCACCCCTTCTCCACTGATCTTGAACACATTTTGAACAGGATAAATCCAAATTTATGGTGTTCCTTCTATTATCTCCAGGTCATTTTTCTTATATCAAGGACTTCTACATAATGCCATTCCTTAGATTCATAAAAGATTCTCTTGTTTACTCCGCCAGGCTGAGCATTGTCTCTGCAAACTTGAGGATTGCCTATGACAAGTTACAAATTGGCAGGTATTGAGCCATGTATTGTTTCACCGCAGCTGGGTTCCTGGTTTGAGGTCCTTTTCCAATTTGTCCTGGCAATAACCTCAAATAAAGTACGCACCCTGACTTTAGCAATGGTTTGTGGTGCCTTTTGAATTTTGAAATGTTTAAAAAGTGCGTACTTTATTCGAGGCAATACGGTACCCATTGTAAGCATTGATCTATTGTTCTTTGTACATTTTGTTTTTTGCAGAAAAAACAAAGATTAGGAATCGAGAAATATTTACATTTTTACATGTCCCGTCTGTGTATCTTAGGAAGAAACGATGGAGGCCCACCGGCCGCGTGTGGCGCAGCCCCATCGTATCCTGCCGTCGGAGAACGATAACGTCCTCATCGCGCCTCCAGCCTCCTCATCGTCATGCCGACAGCACACCTGCTTCGACTACTCGCGCTGTTCGCTCACCTCCGGCTTCCCTGTATATGTTTACCCCACTGGTAAGATATTTGAATTTTAACTCCCACTATGCGACAAGTTTGTACATGTAGGTATCACAGTTTGCATATTCAGTAAACTACAAAATTTCGATACGATAATGTGATTTTTGTTGTTGATAACAAGCATATGTACATGGAAAATGTAGTTATAAGTATCTTCAGTCAATGAGGGTTAAAGTATGTACAGAGTGTTAGAGTACATGTGAGTTAATGTTTGAAGCCGGAAATCTATTTCTTAAAGGAAAAAGTTTTTGATACCCGTGTACAACATGTTATTCTAGTGTATCAATCAGTAAAGAATAGTTTTCAGAAAATGAGGCTCATCTAACGAAAATGTTGCTCGGTTTACTTCCAGAAGACAGCATCTTCCCTTTGGATTCTTACATACAAGACGTGACTCTGAGCAGTCTTGAACAGAACTTGTATCTATCCAGCAATCCCGCCACTGCGTGCGTGTACGTCGTTATAGTGGGAACCCTCGCCAGTAGACTGGGAGCTAAGGACATGGAGCGTAAACTCACCAGTCTCCCATATTGGAGAGGAGACGGCAGAAACCACCTTCTCATAAACATAGCCAGAGACTACAGCGCCGAAAACGTGTTACGTAACATCGAGACCGGACGCGCGATGGTCGTTCAGTCCGAGTTCGTGTTCTCGCAGTATCGAGCTGGTTTCGATATTGTCATCCCGCCCGTCTTCACGTGGGAAGCGGGAAGGGACGCATTTGACAGCATTCCTCCGCAAGTTCCCGCGCACAGAAAACACCTTTTTAGTTTTGTGGGAGAGAAAGACTCCGCAGGCGTTATAGTATCAGAAAAAGGCGAACTATTATACAAAGACGACGCGTCTTCGAACAGACGTGGCGAGACGGGGGAACTGGACGTACTTGCGGACTTGGTTGCTATCGAGAATAACGATGACGACAATCTCCTTGTGAAAGTGACTTGTGGGGGGGACAGCGTGAGAGGGTTGAGGGGGGAGTGGCAGCTGTGTGGTAAACCTCAGGAGAGACAACAGGTTCTTCGTGAGTCGACCTTCAGCATAATCATTGTTGCAGGTAAGCACGAAGGTTCATCCGTGTTGATAAAAGTCGTTATGAGACTGAGTGTAAACTGTAAGTGTTCCCAGTACACTTGTTGAGTGGTGTGTTTGGCTAAAAACCCGAGCTGTAGTGAAGCCACACTGCACTAATAGCTACTAGAAAAAGCAGCATGCTTCACACCTCAGACAACGATGACAAAAGAAGAAGACTAGTGTAACACATTGTAGAATATGGACGTGTCTTAAGAAATTAGTGAATCTACTGCAGCAGTAACGTTTAACTGTGTTTTGTCATGTCACCTTAAGCAAATTATATGTTACCCAAGATAAAAGCCACTTACTGATACAACTAGAATTGCTGTTTATGTAATAAATTGAATACACAGTGACAAAGAATGTTGGTCTTAAATTATCAAAACACAAAATATAAATTTTGTGCATCAAGTTAAGACAGTATCCGGTTTGAAGGATAAAAAATCTTATATATATTTTAATCCAAGATTTATTAACTAAAGACTAATTAACGTGTACATGTAGATGCATGCATATAATAAGAATATCAACAGCCATCACAACAGTTCCATTGTTTATCTAAATCTGACATATTTTTAATTGTTTTCCAGCGTCCAGTGTATTGAGCTCCGTGCTGACAACAGTACGGCTTTATGAATCCCTTAAATATGGAGCCGTCCCGGTTATATTGGGCGAACAAGTACAATTACCGTTCAGCGAAGTTATAGACTGGCAACAAGCAACATTCGTCTTTCCCCTGGCACGCGTCAGCGAACTGCACTTCTTCTTACGAACGGTAAGCGACAGCGATCTGCTAAGGATGCGCCGCCAGGGACGCTTTCTGTGGGAAACATACCTCTCCTCACCGCAAGCCGTTCTAAACACAGTGTTAAGCGTCGTACGGACTAGAATAGCGATTCCGCCAAAGACCGTTCCCGAGGAACCATCGCCGACCGTGTACAACGAAGACACGTACCCGTTGCTTCTGGAAGAGGTGGAGCCGATATCGGAGACGGGAATGGAATTCGGACCCGTGGAACCGCCGTACGACTCGCCCAAGTTTCTACGTAATTTCACTACCTCAGTTGTAGACAAACATACTTTGTGGAATAGTTTCCCCGGACCCTTTTACCTGTACCCTTACCTCCCTTCTGATCCTGTCTTGCCGTCGGAAGCGAAGTTCATGGGGTCCGGGTTGGGCTTCCGACCAATCAACAAAGGTTCGGGCGGCGCCGGGAAAGAGTTCCAGGAGTCGCTGGGTGGGAACGTCCCCAGAGAACAGTTCACTATCGTTATGTTGACGTACGAGCGCGAGAGTGTTCTGATTAACTCACTCCAGCGGCTCATCGGACTGCCGTACCTCAACAAGGTGCTGGTGGTGTGGAACTCGCCGAACTTGCCGTCCGAGGATCTGAGGTGGCCCGATATCGGAGTTCCCATAGTTGTGCGTATCTTGCAATTCACATCTATTTATAAAAGTTCTGATGTATCAGAATGTGTCGCTAAAAGTCAAGCTAGCTGATATGCCAATATGTTTTTTTATTGAAAATAAAGAAATGAAAGAAATACCACAGATCATGACAGAAATCGCTACAGATTTTAAAGAATAGGACAAAGGAGAAACACAAAGCAATAGTACGTAGTAGCACATAACGGTAATAGACAGTGATTCTTTCAACAAAGCTATGTCCAAGTCTTGTCCATTTTGAATTGAAAATGTATTGAAAGTTCTGAGTCTCTTGATTCTCATCTGAAATAAAGCAAAGAAAGCTTTCAATTTCGACAGTCAAGATCTACACAAGGATTAGCAATAAATGCTTCAATATGTTTGTATATCAAGTGATTGCTAAAATATATCATGACAACACATTGTATATATCATTTATGAGTGTTTCCTTTTGGTATTTTCCACTTGTTGCTTCTCTTGGTAACAGTACACAATAACAAAACAGTATCTTATTCCAACCTCCACACTTTCAGGTCATTCGAACAAAAAAGAACAGTTTGAATAATCGCTTCCTCCCGTACGACGTGATCGAGACGGAAGCCATCTTGTCGATCGACGACGATGCACACCTGCGACACGACGAAATTCTTTTCGGCTTCAGGTGAGACTTTCTTTAAGCACTGTAAGTGCAGAAATGTTTGCTCAATTGGTAGCAGCCTCACAGTTGAGCCCAATAATTGGTATCTGGGACACCCTGGTTCGAATCCTGGGAAGGGCATCTTGGTTGGGACTGCTTTCGTCTTTCTGAAGGAACGTACATCAGGGTTTTTTCTAGAAAAATTGAATAAGAGGGAGCACACACAGTCAAGGAAGCGAATTCTATGTATTTATGGAAGAATCAATTGCTGAGTGAAAGCTGTATGCTGGATATTAAGGTAAAATCTGAATTTGACAAGGGGGCGCTGGGCTGAAACAAGAGGGCGCAGCGCCCCTCTTTCCTGATTTAGATGAACACCTGTACATGTAAGTGGGTGTCCGGTAATCAAGGAGGTGCCTCAAGTACATTAAGGCTTTAAAACAGCCTCACTACTCAGATGGGTACACTACTGATGAGTAATGAATAATGGAGTTGTAGATAGCTTACATATCGTCTGTCCTTACCATCATCGTTGAAGAGGTTCATCAGTCACGTATATAATCACAGTTACGAGAATATTCGTCAAACAATGACTTAAGAAGGTAGAGAAACGTACCTCCAAATTTTCGATGTCATCTGTACATCTTGATCACGGAACTGACCTAGTCTCGCGAGAACACGAGACTAGGACGAGACTTGTGAAGATCGTCCTGCCTCCCCCGCCTCCTTGCGGAGTAACATGACTTTACCATCATGACTTCAGTGCAAGATAATCTCTTTGGTTAACCAGACTCATGTTATTTTCTGCCCCCCCCCCCCACCCCCCCCTTCCCTCCAGGGTATGGCGTGAAGCTCGTGACAGGGTGGTGGGTTTCCCGGGACGGTTCCACGCGTGGGACGGCTCGCACCAGTCCTGGCTCTACAACTCCAACTACTCCTGTGAACTGTCCATGGTCCTCACTGGGGCAGCGTTCTTTCACAAGGTCGGTCGGTTTGTTTGTTTGTATTGCATACCTGGTAAACTGCCTCATGGTGCAATGTTTGTTTGTTTGTTTGTTTGTTTGTTTGTTTGTTTTATTAGGATCTCCATTAGAGGTACACTATTCTTCCTGGAGTCCGAACATTAAAAAGCAAATACAGAAACAAAACTTATACAATAAATAAGGTAAGTAAAGTAAAGTAAAGTAAACAAAAATAAGTGTAGTAAAACTAAAGATAATCGGGAGAGGCCAGAGGTCAAACTGAAATAATCAACATTATCTGCATATTTTCATTAAACAATTCGAATTGAAGTAACAAAACTTGAATATATGACAATAACTCAAACGAACTGAGGGTAATATATACAGAAAAGTTGCCCTTCTAAGTAGTCAATGCAAAAGGTTTATACTGAAAAGTTGCATATCCAGACAGATGTATTTCATTCATTTCATGAATTAGTTGCCTGTTATTCCTTTGCTTGTAAAAATTAAAGATAGAGTGAGAGATAAAAAATTACAGCAATGTTGCAAAGCAAAAAATTTGACATTCTTCAATATTGCAGAACACCGAAAAAGAAGTATTTCTACCACTGAATTCTGTTACATCATGTTAGATAATGTTCTAGGTTTAGACTTTCTTCGCAACACTAAATATTAAAAGCAAAGTTCATTCAATTTCGATCAACACTGAAAGCCGTCTATGAGAAAGCTAAACTCACTACATTCTGACTCCTAACCAAATGAAAATATGAAAATTTGGTGAGAGTTCTGCAAAGTTTAAGTTTGAAAAAAATCATATACACATGTACTATAGATCATATTATATATGATTTCAGTATTATTTTACTGCAAATTCTTGTTTTATGTAGAATAAGTTACGTTTTGTAGATTGTAAAGTTTGCCAGAATGAATGTAGTTAAGACAAATTTTCCAAACATGAAAGTTTTGAAAACTTACCTTCCTTCCATCTTCCTCTTCCCCAGTATTATGCGTACCTGTACTCGTACGTGATGCCCCAGGTCATCAGGGACAAGGTAGACGAGTACCTGAACTGTGAAGACATCGCCATGAACTTCCTGGTGTCGCACATCACTCGGAAACCGCCCATCAAGGTAGTATATATATATAGGGAGAGCCAGATCATTGTATTCATGAAGGAGGGCTTGTTTAGAAAATTTCAAGAAGAGAAGGAGAATTAAAAGAGGATTAAATTTTGAGAGGGAAAAAAACGTTTTAGAAGGGAAGAAAATGCTGTGGAATTGACAATTTTTGCCAGGTAGGGTACATGTACAAAATCATAATTTTAGGCCAACTCTACATAAAACTAAATATGTTTCATCATTTGCTTGATCAGTTGTTCACATTGACACATGTCATTTGGAATTTGTTTTCTTCAATGACATCTGTTAAGTACATGTATGTGTTTTGTTCTTTTATTATTATTTTTGCTACAAAAAAGGAGAAAAATTATCTGTGTGGTCTATATTTCTTTTTTTGTTACACATTTTCATTAATCTATCTCATTAACAGTTGTTTATGCTGCCTTTTCCAATGATGATACATGTAGGTACATTGTACATTGTACTTAACAAAATAATCATCAATGCCTTTACATCTGTACAGCTGATCCCTCTAACACTTATCTTCCATACAGGTAACATCGCGTTGGACGTTCCGCTGTCCAGGTTGTCCGCAGGCTCTCTCGCATGACGATTCCCACTTCCAGGAGCGTCACAAGTGTATAAACCACTTCGTCCAGGTTTACGGTTACATGCCTCTCCTCAACACGCAGTTCCGCGTCGACTCAGTTCTCTTCAAAACTAGACTACCTCACGATAAACAGAAGTGTTTTAAGTTTATCTAAGGCCACACCAATTTCATTGTCTTCATTGTCAATCATTAGGGCCGCACTGATTTGATTATATGGATGACATCCTCTGGGTACCCCAAAACGTTTGCTATCATGCAAAAAAAATTGGCCAAAAAAGTTGCAGTGGTCAGGAAGGTTGAACAGATGACTGCTGAACACAGCTAACTGAACAATAAATTCTTAATTTTGTGTTTCACATTTTGACTTAGGAAGACATTGCTCATTAGAATGCGTTTTCTGATATTTTTTGCTATATATGCGTAATATTTGCACATTTTGTACCTTCTTTGTACAATTTACAGTATGGTCATAAACTTACTTTTCATTTTGAAACATAAAAAACAGGCAAATGTTCTCCACATAATCAAGTCAGCGTGACCTTAGTAAAAATTTAGCAAGAGAATAACATGAAAATAGAAGGCTGTGACAAGAACTTGAATCTGACTGAAACTGTGCATACCAAGGTACAGACTTTCCTCTCAGACTCTGGTCTCATGTTGTTTTCATTCCAGTACTGTTTTTATCCCAGAACCTATGAATTAAATTGGTGTGGCCTAAGAAATTTCTTTAGCCTGGGATCCAGCCTTGTTCTGTTGGCAGGGGTAGCGACCGTTGGTAAGTGGACCATAGCTGAAGAAGGCTGAACACTAGGCTAGAACCTCTTGGTATTTTAAGTGAAATTGCGTTCACTGCGCAACCCTTTCTAACTTATCATTCAGTGTTACCAGCACTTTTACCAGTGGCAAAACTTGTAAATTATTTCACTTTTGTCTACGATATGGCCACTGGAGTTGATGCATTTATAATATGTATATATCAATGGGAATATAGGCAGAGCCTATCATTTAAACTTGTCTGTTGTAAAAGTGATGTTGACAATACCACTGCGTTAGACCGCTAAAGTGAAAGAAAATGTATTGGTTAAGATTGTGAGACTTCTCTGCCAAAACCAAACTAGTTTGGGTGGATAATGGGTTGAGTGAGTGAGTGAGTGAGTGAGTGAGTGAGTGAGTGAGTGAGTGAGTGAGTGAGTGAGTGAGTGAGTGAGTGAGTGAGTGAGAGAGCAAATGAATGAACAAGTCAATGAATGTGAGAGTGAGTAAGTAAATGATTGAGTGTAAGAGTGAATCTATTCACATTTTCTTGAAAATTTTAACCTTTTCAAAAGCAGTGCTTTAAGTTTCCTGTTTGGAGAGCTAAATGTATGTTTTGTCTAGAGGTACGGCACACGTTTTTTGACCATCCATAAGGCTACCTACCATATCATTGTGTGCCCTAAATGACGGCAAGGCTGAGAGCATGTATAAGAATGCTGTATTCTCCGTGTCTTGTAATGGTTGGGTCTCACATGTAAGTTATTTCCAAAGATGAGACCTAACAAAGTTCAGTCTCCCGTGTCAAAGGAAAGAAAAAAAACAGATGTAACATATTGGTTAAAAGGGGAGGACATCTGTTAAGGGAGGGCGGAAGAGTGTAACCAGTGCATGCAAGGATGATATGTTTTTATCAAGGAGGTTACATGTATATATATATGGTATAAAATAAGCTGGTTCACCATTCCAATTGCACATGCGCAGCATCATGCATTGTGGGTAGTATGTCAAAGCTGAAGACCCTGAGACGTAAACAACTGAACATTGTTACCATGGTCTAGATAACTGTTTACAAGTTAGGGACTTTCACCTTTGGCCTTATCCATGCGCATTTGGAAGCATGCACAAGCCTATTCTTTGCAAACCTTGAGTTTGAAAGACAACTGATGCCCATGTTGATCTTACAAAGTCACACAAACTGAAGTAAATGATATAGTCTGAAGTCTCAGACCGTTTCACCTACATAGCACTCCGACTGTACAGAATGTTAAATATATTTGCAAAGTATGCCAGCAATAGTCTGAATGTTACATGTAGTTGACGATGAGAGAAGTGGTGCTGTATCTATTGTAAGTCCTTTAGAAGAAACAAAAAGTCTGTATATAAGTACACACACACTGCCATGTATATGCATTTTTCTTAGTGTAGATAATAGCAGAGATACATGATGATTTGAGATGATTATCGTCTTGATTTTATCCATAGCTCCAAATATTGGGGCTTGTGTGATACTGGTGGTGCATGGGTCATTGAAAATCCACAGGCTCCAATCCAGGGAGGGGGTATGGCTGTAAGAAACCACAAAACATGTAGGATGTAGCAAATTTCGTGATAGGAATGATAGTAATATGTATTAAATAGACCTCATGTAAGATACACAGTGTGTTCAATTTTATACAGTAGGAATTCGTCGAAAGGTTACCTTCTGTTTAACGCAATCGATTTTTACACTAGTCGGTTGCCATCATCAGGGGGTCGGGCAGGGCTACAGACTGCGACTAAAATGGTCACATATGCGACCGGAGTTACAGACGTGCGACTTGATTTGAAACCAGGGCCGCACGGTGCACCCATCCTCGTCTAGCAGGGTCGAATCGCTCGGCAACAAAGCCTGTTAGCATCCACCCTGCTCTTGTGCCTAAAGGTTGTAGGTATTGGTGACGTCACCACCAAACAGCTTTCAGCCAATCAGAGGACTGCCACAAGCTCGTCTTGTGGAAATTCGCAAAGGTCGCTGCGATGCTATCAGCCAATTAGGTTACACCTTACAGCGCTACTTTAGGTTTAGAACAAAATAACGGCTGTTTATGCCAAATAAGGATAACTCATTAAGAATGAAAGGAGTAGCACCATTTACAAGCTCTGATACGATGAAGGCATCTGACTAGCAGCTGTAACGTTGGCGGGTTAGAAACAAATGTTTTAAAGAAGTTAAACTTCAAATGCCTCTAGCAGCCTGATTAACGCTATTCAAGCAGGTATGAATGGGTCTGTTGTCAATGTGTGTTTTTTTTACTTCCATTTTCAACCCATAAGTTTATCACGTTTGGGGCGGTTTTATAAGAAAGTTGAATAAGTTATCTCGACTATTATGCATCTCTTACACTAGTGCTAAAAGCAAAACTTGTAGAATTACTGTTTATTTACTTGAGAAGAATGTATTTATAAATAACAAGGTTTCTTAACTTAGGCGTTGTCTGTCTTTTAGTCTCAGGTACATGCATTATATTCCCCCTGTTAAGAAAAAACAACAGGACAATTTTGAAGATCTTACGACTCTGTTACATATTTACATTTTTTTCGTCTGTCTTGTTTAATTGTAGTTCATTGGTGATGATGATGATCCACTGTGTTCTGCGGCTCAGAGGTTGTGGAAACAATTAATCACTTCCTGACGACGAACGAACGAAAGACAAAACTTCCCTGTGAAGTAGTAGTCTCTTCCGTTGACCCCATGACCTGGGCTGGCGTGTCTGATTAACGACTAGTTGCACCACCTCTGACCTGTACTTCTTGCTACTCCGATAATATTGGTTTATTGGTCGGAAATTACCCGTGCAATGGCAGCCAGTGCTGAATTGCTGCAGGGTTTACAGTCACATAATACACAACAGATACATATTTGCTTCACACTTGTACTTTGTGGAACTTTCGCAAGGGTCTGGACGGCTGTTCCTCGGTGCCACTTCAATACGACCTTCCCCAACCGAAGTCAGGTACACATTCACACCTGGGTGGAGTGAGGGAAGTCGTGTAAAGTGCCTTTCCCAAGGGCACAACACCGGGGCATAGCAGTGGTTTCGAACCCGGGACCTCTTGGCGAAACACCCTACCGATTGCGCCACACGACACCACGCGTGGCAGACATAAGTCTGACCTTTGCGGTCTGTTTTCAAATAAACCCGGACAGACACCAAAATAACAGACACGCCAAGAAAGGCTCCGTCGATCAAAACTTGAAACACGTCCGTCAAATTGACTGTATAATTTTACTTCGTTATCCAAGTCTTCAATAATTAACCAAAAATGTACAGTTTGTATAATATTTTTCTACAAATGGGCTAATTATAACTTAGTAGAAAATATCTATGGTCACATCAATTTATTCCCTTGCTTTTCAAACATATTGACGTGCTTTGTGAAAGCTTGTATTGAATAAATATTGCTCCCAGGGCTGACCATTTGTAATGGCCTTCGGCTAGTTTGGGTACTTTTCTACAGCCAAATCAATCAATCAAATCAAAATTTAGCATAGATCGCCCAAAGAGATCTAGAGAAACCGCCTTCTAACAAGGGAGGTACTGCAGTTCGGCACGAAATCGCATGGTGCCGCCTTTGATATGCAACCAAACCTACTCAAACAGCAAAAGCTATTACGTGTACCATAAACATTTTGTAACAAATCGTCAACGTGAACCACATAGACATGCCAGTAAATCAACCGGTTGTATAAAGGGTTCATGTGCTGTGGCCCCATAAATGACCATCATATAATCTATTGTAGCGAAGCATATAACGTATCATACAGATAATGGGGCATTAGTTAACTACGAACTTGTATACTGCCTAGTAAAATTTGCCTCACCGGCTGCAAATCTTCTATAACTTCATTTCATAATAACTGGTAACACCAATAACAGCAAAATACAAGATTTTTTGAGGTCAGACTGTCAGTATAGAATTTTTCTAATGTCTTAACATTTTATGTTTACTTGTGTTTTCATGTTTCTACGGCTGTTTTCTATGGGTGGCATTCCCGAAATAAAGAAATTCAAAAGCACAAAAAAAGAAGACAGATATGATAAGAGAGAAGTCGTTAACTGATTAGGCAATGTCAAACGCCAGTCACCCCGAAGTGGCGCAATTTCCGAACGGGCAGAGGTTAAAGCGATAAAGTATCAGAACTAATCTGCAGCCGGCTCGGCAGTAACTTCGGGAAGGTCGTTTTGATGTCAAGGATAAATCTTTCGGCTGAACCATGTCAGCTTTGTGGATGCTGCAATATACTGTAAAAACAGAACCTCCAATATCAGGTGAATGTAAAAATGTTCGCAATGGTTTTATGTTCGCGGTGAACCCTTTACCGCGAGCTTAAATCCACCGCGAAAAGCTGTTCCATTGTGTGACTGTAGTGCTACTATTGTTTCAAACGCGAATTCAAAACCACAGCAAACACTCAATTTTCTCATTACCGTGAAATCAAATCCTGCTGAATAAGTGACTGATCTCTTTAACAATTCCATGTTTTCCCTTCTCCATTGTACAAAACAACACAATCCTGTCACGTTCGAATGTTACAATGTCTACAACGTCAGCTGTCCTTACGTCAGCTGTGTTCTGTGTTGTAAATGAAAAGTCTTTTAAATGGCACCATTGGTAAACTTTGTGTATTTGTATATAATTACATAATTTTTTATGCGAGCAACTGTGAAAATACTCGCCAATTCAGACTTGCCAGTCTGCGATGTGGTATTTGTCAATAAAGTTTCAAAGTTTCAAAGTTTCAAATCCCCATTGATCCGGGAGCTTGAGAGACATTACGATTTATTCCTTTCGACATCTGCTTGGATCTCTGCGATCTTTCTGGATGCGGGCAGCCATATCCTATTGCAAGTCATTTCATAGAAGCAGAGATCCTTTTATTTTCTTATTTAAAAAAAAATCATTACACACATGGATGCAATCCATAGAATTAATCTTACGTTGCCTTATTTGCACATAATCTATATCATATACAATAATTAAGTATAAGGAATATACAAGGACACTAATTCCTGTGGAGTTAACGATCTTGCTACCTTTGCCAACCCGACTGTTTTATGATTTCAGTAATGTTCTTGTCCTTGAGTCTTTATTAGCTGGATTAAGGCGACTTTTCGCCGCAAGGCGGCTGGGGGAAATTTACATGCAACGCGAATCGCTAGGTTAATTAGATTTGTGAACTACTAAATGTACTGGCTCAGTACTGAATTAAGCGCCAAAGCCTTACACTCTACTCATGGCTCATTTGGTATCTGTAAATACACATGACGTCACAGCCATGCGGCATGCTGTTGAATGGTTGGTTGGTTGGTGGTTTGCTTGCTTGCTTGCTTGCTTGCTTGCTTGCTTGCTTGCTTACTTGCTTGCTTGGTTAAGCATTGAAGAGTCAGATTTCAAATCTACGTCACTGAAATGCAAATTTACCTGGCAACTTCCAGGTCCAACATAGCGGACAATGCTGACGTCATAGTCACGTGAATGCAAATGTATCCAACTCTGCCCAATCAGCCGCTGCCGTTAGATTGATTTGATTTCTTAGGCTGCACATAGGATTACAGCCACAGTAACCTGCCGTGTGACAAATACAACATTATCCTTACTAGTAAACTAATTCTTGTTTCTGCCACTGTAACTTTATGTTTATTGTTTTCACGGTCACCTCTGTACGGTGAACTTATCATCACCGTGGAAAAACTTGTTGTCATTATTCATGATTCCTTCACATATCCCGTCTGTAAATCACTTGCCGCCACTGTGAAGTTAAAGTTCATTTTCCTTATACAGTGAAATTTTGCAACCGTGAAGATAAAATGAATTACAGTACTCGTGAAGTTTTTCTGTGTACTAGAACGTGATAAAAATTCAGACCCTCCCCTTGGGTGAATGAACCCTCACTAAGCCCCAACTAAAGACGACCTTCACCCATGAGTAACTGCAGACGTCAGCCCAATGGTATGAACCTGTAAAACGTTACCTGATAAAGATTGTTAAATATTACAGCCATGACGTTGAAGCTTATACATCATCTACAATATAATCCGTAGATCCCCCCATATCGCCGTAAGAACGCTTGTGAAATATGAGTCTGGATATAAACGTCTTATCCACATGATCTTTTGGGCTATGCCATTTACAATCTTGAGAGGGATGCGAAACGTTGCACCAATCGTTAGAATAAAACCGTTATAGAATATCTGGAACGGCACACATTACAAAATGATATTAAAATGTTTCTTTCACTAGCATGTATTTCGCATTGATATACAATTTTCTTTTTCTTTTTTTACGGTTGAATTTTTATTTATTTATGCATTTGAATAATGTTATCCTTATCTGATTACAGTGATTACAGAAGTTATTTCAGCTATTTTCTAGTTGATATGCTGATTAAAATTACGTTTTGTTTGAAGTGTTTTGTAGCCCCAGGTCACATTGAAAGTCGACAAACTGGTGACATGAGTTTTTGGTTCCTGTATAAATGAAATGAAACTAAATGTGAACAAAGCATACAATTCAAAGAATGCACCAACGTTTTAAAAAAACACGACCCCATAACCTTTTAGATTCGTCCTGAAAGATAAACGTTTATGATGTATTAGCCGTCATAAGCGTACGGTCAGATAGATCTTTATATATTGTTTGCCTCGTAGCTACATATGCGGGGCCTTTCTTCCTGTCCAGAAGACCGGATAGGATCAGGGCTTTACTGAAATAGTTTTAATGTAAGGAAACGTGAAGGAGAATCTGTCCACTACAAGATCTTGGATCTGCCAGAAGAAAGCCTTTAAGAAATTTCAAGCTTACTATCTGCTTCCGGCTTCTTTTCATTGAGTTCTACTTCCGTGTAAAATTCGTTTTTGGAATACTGTAAATGCAGAAATGATCGCGGGGATTTATGTTTGCGATAGGGAGAAAATGGAGTGTTTAAGCCCCCGTCAGAAATAAGAAATTCAGCTCGGCCGACGTGTTGGCGAGCTTCAAATGTGCATTTTCGGCCGAAGTACGGCCGACATCCTGTCGAATACGTGGGCTTCAGGCGACTTTTAGAAATCGAAGTTGATCCAAATATTGGCCTTTTACCAGGTTAGTCGATTCTGACTTCGTCCATGTCCAAGAGATGGTACCATCTCATGGGGGATTTTCATTTATTAGTGTTCGACGGACGTCACCCGAGAATTTCATTGAAAAATACGGTCGACGCTCGGACGATTTTGAAATTCGGCGAGCTTCGGGCGATCTACAAATTTGGCCGACGCTCGCATGAATTGTGACGCCGGCTTTACGGTGATTTTGAGTTCGATTTTGCATGGCATATCCACAACTACACATGTATATCCCATTCCCAGCAATGTAAGTAAGTTTATTGATTCGTACATTAATTTTCATCTCTAAAATACATGGAAGCGTCCTCGACGCAGCAGAGGACGCTGAATTGTGTACTTTAGGCGTACATATTTAACAGATTTAACAAAATCTAACTCAAATTTACACAACTAATACTATACAAAATCTAAATCAAAACAACTAGTATTATACATTAACCAAATACAGGAATTCTCATCGTACAAATAATAAAAGAAGAAACAAAGTTTATCATCAAACTATAAACTAAATGAATCAACATCGGGAAATGTTATCAGGTGTCTGTATTTAATAGTTGAGTGAAGTATGGAATGGGACTGTTTTTATAGCGGTTTGTTTTTGCCAATGCTGTCAGTTTGTAATCGTACGCCGATCGGGTCTTGTTACATGGAGACCTATGAGTATGAAAAACTTACGGTAACTGGGCCCATAAAAACAGCTCAGAACGAGAACTAGCACAAGATAGCCCTTAATAATCTCCCCTGAGTTTCCGGCGCCTCAAAAGAGTAGTATTAACGAGAATAGATAGGCAAGTAGGTCTTGCACTGACTAATGGCCAGCCAATCCCTTCAACAAATTCTTCACAAAATGTTGCGCTAATTTGTACCACTTTATTTTCAGTCGAGAAAAGAGCCTGTTAGATTCCAAGGGTACGGGATTAGGTGTAGAACTTAAAGGGATGCACTATATATCTTTTGTAGCGCTGTTTATTTAATTTTGGTCCTAAAAAGATCCAAAAAAAGCCATGACCTAAAAACACAACAGTCTTTAGTGAGAAAATAACAAATGAACTTATGAGAATCCCCCTGAGGCCCTGATCACTTAGCAAAAACACTAATGCGAAAGAGGGTATTGAGCTACTGTAAATGCAGAAATGTTCGCGGTGGTTTTATGTTCGTGGTTTTCGCAATGAACTCTTTACCCTGAACTTAAAACCACAACAAAAAGCCGTTCCATTGTGTGACTGTAGCACTACTATTGTTTCAAACGTGAACTCAAAACCACTGCGAACACTCCATATTCTACTTACCGCGAAATTAAATCCCCGCGAATTTTTTTCTTGATTTACAGTATTTTCACGGAGGTATTGTAGTGACTTGCCTTGTGTTTTCGAGGGTGGTGTCTTAAAGATAACTTAAGAATGCCTGGATGGATTGTCTGAATATTTGTCAAATGATTTGTTATGTGGGTAAGTCTTGATGAGACCTCGAAACGATAAGATTTTGGGCCCCGTAGCGAATTGTTATGGTACTACAGCATGACTTCCAGTTTTGGTGTATCGTGTTCTGGACATGCTTTGGTCATGACTTTGTGTGGTAGATAGCTCTTGGTGAGAGGGTGAGAAGTCGTATAGATTGGACCACCTAGCCGCTTTTTTGGAACTGCAGGGGCAAATTTTGTTTCAGACATTGGAAAAAAGTACCTCAAGCAGGGCTTGCTCCATTTGCGATGATGAGAAAGCGTTTGAAACCATCCCTAACAAGTCTTAAGTAGCGGCGCGAAACTTTAGATAACTTCATCGTTCCGCACGATATGAAATGGGTGTTTTCACGCCCCCGTTCAATAAAACTGTAATATGGGCCGTCCCGAGAGACACGGCAGTCGATATTTTCCATTCATTACGTTGTAATCAAATCTCAAAGGAGCATGCTTCTGTACATAGCTTAAACCTATTAGCGTTACCAGGCCACGTCTATCTGGGAAATAATCAATAACACGGGCACCAAGAGTTGGAAGAAACCATTGCGATGGCGGAGGGGTGTTTGGATTTATTGTTAATACTGTATAACTTTTAATAGCTGTTAGCATGAGTTGGTAAAGTACATTATGAAGAAATAAACTGATCTCTAACTAGAAAAAATGTATACTAAACGGAATTTTCGACCGAATCGCTCACTCCTTTTTAGCTGTCTACCTAATCGCTCTTGACACGTGACTTTATACACGTGTGACGTCAGCAATAGGTCAAAGGTTGCTGGAAGTCATTATCGCTCCCCTCCATTCCGCTTTTTTGATTAGCTGGAGAACAGTTCATTTCTTCTTTTTTTTCTCACTGCACTAACTATCTCTGTATACATGTTATCATTTTCCTTTTGGGACCACATCTGTAAGCAGCGACACCTATATTGTTTGTTTGGTTGTTTGGTTGGTTGTTGTTGTTTTTTTAACCTATGTTTATTCATGATAAGCTCAAATCGGCACGCGGGCTGCTTTTCATTGAGGTCATGAGGGAAGAGGTAAGGGTCCGATACAATATAGCAGAGATACACAGTCATTTGAGTCCTAATAACTCTATCAACATATATCTTCACATATATCGTTTCTATATCCAGTTGCTTGAGTAACTGTTACTTGGCGTATCTTATTACCTGCTGGATGTGTAACCTTCATCGACGTAGCGACACCTACAGCTGCAGTTCAAAGTGAACCAGTCAGAACTGCCCTGAGGAAGGTGACAGACGTTCACCGAAACTTCGTTTGAATAAAACACTTGGTTGTGTATACAAAAAGTCTTTTTATTATCTCTCTCTATATATATGAACATACTTTAGTTTGGGACAGCATCTGTAAGTAGCGACACCTATAGCTGCATTACATAGATATCTGCTCTGAGGAAGATGACAGACGGTCACCGAAACGTCGCTTGAATGAAACACTTGGTTGTGTTTACAAAGTCTCTTTTATTCTGTCGTGCCCTTCAGTGTGTATACCTGGGTCCGCTCCAGGCGGATCAGAACAGAAGATGAATAATTTCTCCTCCTATCGTCAGCGAGGACGAGTAAATCTCTCAGCGCTATCTTCATCTGCAAATTTATATCCTCCATTTTGACTGCCTCTGAAGAAGCTTACCCTCGAGGGTTTGGCGGGTAAATAGCGGTATATCACTTCTAAAACGATCGCCGTGTTTCGGAGCAGTGCCTCCCGTCGTGTAGACGGGGCCTATTCATCATACTGCCGACTGACATTATACGGGGAGCCGGGGAGCTTACTTGGGTTTGGGGCGATCACATGGGCAAAGACGAAGTGAGTTATTCGGTAACTCAGGAGCTTTGGCCAGCGCACTTTGGGAACGCGACTGTATTCCATTCTAGATATTAAGGGCCCCCTTGGAAATCAGTAGCTCAATTAACCGTGGGGAGCACCCTAGAGATCAATGAATTGATAAGTAGATAGATAGATAGATAGATAACTTTCAAAAGACTCAACACAAGACGCAGATTGGACTATATCTTTAGATTTGATAGATGTCTCAATATGAACATAGGTAAATACATCAAAGATTGCTTGTTAGGAATGATAATGACACGTCGCGTTTATATCCTGATTATATAAAAATGTTAGAGATTTACATATTCTAATCCACATTTTTAGTAAGTAGAATCCTAAGACTAATTTTGTGTTTCTATGAAGTAGTTTTAGGTCGACCGTACGATTGTCGCTGTGCTTTTTTGTGGTGTCAAAAAAGCTGTGTTAATACGTAATGGGTTCTTCAACTTGTTCAAGATATATGTTGTTGTCCTCAAACAAGGGGCCGGTACTAAATTTCTTCAATTTTTGGACCTTTCAATCCTACACCGTGTTTGCTGTAGGTAATTTATAGCTTTCTGCCACAATTTGGAGCAATTTTAAACCACGCAATTGAATTGGCGGTAGCAGACAAGCAGCTCAGTCTGTGACGTTTATTGCAGCGTATGAGAGGGCGGCCATTATTAACTGTCGTGTACTTTATTCCTCAAAGGAACTTTGTGATTAAGCGTCGATGGACTTCAAGCACACAGCCCAAAAAAATTGGTGAACTACTGAATAACGAAGCTCTTTATTCACAACCAAGGGATTGATAACAGCCGTGGTTTCGATGATCGTTTGTCATCTTCTTGCTTTACAATATCTATGTATGTGACAATACATAACGTTTGGGACCGCATTGTTGCAGTGATCATGACGCCGAGCTGCAGTGCAAAGCAAACCAGTCAGTATTGCCCTGAAGAAGATGACAGACGATCATCCAAACGTCGGCTTTTATCATTTCCTTGGTTTTGAATAAAAAGCTTTCATATTCAGTCCTTCACCAACTTGATGAAACTGTTCCCGGAAGAAAGTAACCCAAAATTTCACCCCGAACCAACTGTTGCGAAAGTGGTATCGCTAAACACTAGACCAAGACACGCCACGGGTGCAATTTTCTGAGTTGCTGATAGATACTAACTTGAGTCTGTCACTATTTTGTCTTGTTACTTTTTTTTGCTTGATGTTTTGTGACTTAAGATCACTAAACGAAATGTAAGCAAAGCTTTCACCCCCTACCCCGTGGTGCGAAAGTGGCATCGCTACCCACCAAGCGTGCATTTTTCTGATTACTGATAGATACTGGCTGTAAATTCCAAAATGTTCGCGGTGATTTAATTTCGCGGTAGGGAGTAAATGGAGTGTCCGCAGTGATTTTGAGTTCGCGTTTGAAACAATAGTAATGCAACAGTCACACAATGGAACGGCTTTTTGCGGTGGTAAAGAGTTCACCGCTCACATAAAGCCACCGCGAACATTTCTGTATTTACAGTAACAAGTCGCTTCTCTCTCCTACTTGCCTCCCGTTGAGACTGAATAATTGCGTCGTTATCCCCCGCAGCTACCACAGATGTGCCGCACAACTGTCGCGTCGGTGGAGTGCTGATAGAGACCGGCTAAACCTCTCCAGGCTCCGCAGCGCTTCCACTCGTTATTGAGCTGTCAGGGCGGCGCTGCCTGTGTTGTTTATCTTACGTGTCTTCATTGCTTTTGGTTTGTATCTACGTCTGTCTAAGCAGTTGGCCGATGCCAGTACTTAAGTTGGTTGCCATGCGTGTCTAGTCTTCTTTTGCCTTTGGTGTCTGTCTACTCTGCTGTATATATTTGGTTTGGGGTGATAGCTACGTTGATTTGTGTGTAAACGTGAAAAAGTGGTTCTACTGTAAAATTGTTTTACATTACAATGTGTTGTCTTACCATAGGAATCTTCCTAACTTATTTTACATTACAATGTCGCTTATGCATGACTGTGTGATTTGCCATGTAAAAACAGGTTTTTCTAGTTATTGTATATAAGTACTGGTTCGTTCTGCTAGTTCACTTTAGTGACGCTGAAGAAGAGTGATGGATGTCACTCGAAACGTCCGGAAATAAATCTCCGAATTTTTATCCAGTTGTAGAGTTTGAATTTCTCCTTATATATTGTTTACCTGGATGTCTAACCTTCACAAACGTACTGTAAAATTGGAAATATTCGCAGGGATTCGATTTCGCGGTAGGTACAAAATGGAGTGTTCGCGGTGGTTTTAAGTTTGCAGTTGAAACAATCTGGTAGGGAGGCAGAAGACAGAACAAAAAAATTCCACGATGGTCTTTAGGTTCGCATTGAAGAGGTCACCACGAAAACATAAAAACACAGCAATTTCTCATTTTACGGTAGGCTGTTAGCACTCACGTGACTATGTCGTAAAATTTGCCCGCCATGTTGGACGGTTAAACGTGGCGTCTTTCAGTTCAAGTTGAATTTGTACATGTGATTATTACATCCATAGTATATCATTAGAGTACATATCATGCAAATTTGTGGGAGTGGGGTCGTGTGGCGTAACGGCGGGGTGTTCGGCTCAGAACCAAGAGGTCCCGAGTTCGAATCTCCCTGACGCCACCGATGTTGTGCCCTTGGGAAAGGCACTTTACACGACTTTCCTCACTTCGCCCAGGTGTATAAAAAATGGGTATGTTGTTATCTGTACGTGGCACTGTTAATATAAGTTATAAAAACATGAGTGCAGTGCCACGTCGTCCTTGTCTGTCAAAGAAAAACCGAAGTAATCAAATAAATTGTGAGAGAAGAATCGAATCGGCAGAAGGACAAACATCCTTCTAGCTTTATTGTATAAATTATCCAATATACCCGCAAAATTTGATTTTACACCAATATATGGTATAATGCAATCAAACTGCTGACCAAACACAATTTTATTACTCCGTATCGTTTAGTGGACATATGTTATAACGGTATAGTGATCAAGATTTTAAATGGCCAACTGGTAGGCCCAATTGCTTTTCTGGGTAAAACAAACTGTATGATATTACATCGTCGTCATTTCTGGTAACATGTTTTAGATAATAATCTACCGAATTGTGGGAGGACTTGACATCCTAATGCACCTTTAAGACTCTCGGGTGCATGGTAAAGTCTTGGTTATCAGTCTGGCGAATACTAAACCGCTGTTTTCTTAAAATGAATTTTTAGAAAATATCTCTGTCAATGCCTCTCTAGGCTCTAGTAATTTGTGTGACTCCCTCTTATCATTCTTCGTTGGTGATACAAAAAGAGCAAAATGTCTTGGACAAAATATTTGCGAACATATTCCAATGCTATTAGGGGTGCACTAGGGAACAAGAAACACTGCTCTGATCATTGAGGTTGCTGTGATATATGGCATGCATGAATGAAATTTTGATAATAGCTTCGAGGGAGCAATATTGTACCAAACGTACTGAGCGATATATATATATATAACTTTATCTCAAGTTTGCAGTCAGTTCAAGGGTAAGCCAATGACTTTATTCACAGAACGTCCCGGGGCTAGTCATACATAGAAAGTATCATAAAAGCATAACAGGTGTTGTGACTGGGAGGTGTTGACTATCAAACACTGGGAAAATAAAGTGGACTAAATACATAAATCTATGACTGTAATTATGCTTTTTCCCTACGTGTAAAGAGGTTTTGTCTCCGGGAGTCTGGATATTTCTTTGTTCTTGTGTGTTCGTCTAAGTGTTCGTGTCCTTGTGTGTTTGTAGGGATTTAATAATCTCCAAGCAGATCTCCACGGTGCCAAAATCGCACAAGCTAGCCAGAGAAGCTCCAGTCAGCCATAGAAGTTGTCAGGAATCGTCGGGTTGCAAACAAAACTCCTTCTGCCAGTTGGATACGGTCTTTGCAACCGTTTGGTCTGCTTGGAGACTAGGAATTTGAATTCACTGTCAGAAGAGTGACAGGAAGAGAGTGGAAAACATGCAGAGCGTCACCGCAAATGTCAGACTTGCGGGAGTAACAGGAAGGAGAGTTCAGAGTTGGTAGAAGCAAAGCATGACAGACATTCCAGGTCATTGGGTCAATGGAAGAGGCTACTGATCCACAGGGATGTTTGTTTTTGGTCTGTCTATTTGTGTTTTCGCAGTTATAAATTTCCCATTTGCTAGTCGCAATCACCGTAGAGTGATAGAGAGTGATCGATATACACAATGTAATGTTAATTTAGACCTTATTTGCAAATCAATGGACCACACATAAGTGAAAAGACTCTAGATATTTCACGGAGGCGTACTGAGATCTTCGAAGTCTTGTTGGCAACTCCAACTGACTTGGATTACGAACGATTGAAAAGACAATTTGATATAAAATAGCCACAAATGAGTTTCCTAGAGTAGTCGTTGGAGGGAAATTCAATCAAAAGTTGATTTCACTTCACTCAATTCCAATTGGGAAACCAGTAGCCACCCAAATCGTTATCTTACAACATAATATTCTTGAATTATACTTTCATCATTCACCAAATCGTTTCACAGCGACAACTCTGATATTATTATTTTCAATGACCCTGGACTAAGATATCTAAATTTATGGCTACATGAATGGTTTGTGGCTGCTTGGGTTATGAAGAGTCGAGTTTTCTAGTTAAAGTACTTGCAGGGAAATTCAATCAAAAGCAAATTTGGTTTCAAATGGTCAGACCTTTAGCGACCCAAGCAGTTTATACTCTACAGTATCATCTCCTTGAAATATACTATTGTCATTTGAAAATCTGTATTGTATCTGCATTATTTATTATTATCTTATTTATTTCTGTATTCTTTTACTAGGATAGCTCCCTCAGTGGCTTGGCACTGATTTTCAGGGAGGCCCTAGATACTCCTCCACCATCAATCAACTTGAATGTCTAAATGATACATAGACGTGGCGACAACTGTGCTGTATTCTGTGTGGCCCTGCATTGCAAAATACATCAGGCGAGTTGAGTATTTGCAAGTTTAGATATTCAGTCAGAAGCCTGTTTCATTTCAAATGGTGAAACCGTTAGCTACCCAATCGTTATTCTACAGCACCTTAAAGCGTACTTCCACCATCAATCAAATTGAGGATCTGAATTGTTAGGAAGAAATGGCGACAACTATGCTGCGTTCTTCTGTGTGGTCCTGCATTGCAAAAGACAGCAGGCGAGTTGTTTATTAGCCTCCTTCGCAGACTTCCTATGACAGCGGCGTATATATTGGGGGGGGGGGAGGTTCTCTAAAGGGAGTTGTGTAGCCAAGGGAGTTGTGTAGCGGTCGTCCCTCGGCTACACAACTCCCTTGGCTACACAACTCCCTTTAGAGAACCTCCCCCCCCCCCCCAATATATACGTCGCTGTCATAGGAAGTCTGCGAAGGAGGCTAGTTGTTTATGTGGAAATTCAAATATTCAGTCAGAAGCATGTTTCATTTCAAATGGTGAAATAGTTAACGACCCAAGTCATTATTCTACAGCAACGCCTTGAAATACACCTTCATTAATTCTTAATCAAATTGAGCATCTAAATTGTAAGAAAGATATGATGACAACTGTGCTGTTTTCATAGCCCTGCGGTGCAGAAGACAGCAGGCGAGTTGTTGACGTAAAAATTCGAACATTCAGTCAGAAGCATGTTTCATTTCAAATGGTGAAACCGTTAGCGAATCGTTATTCTACAGCACCTTAAAGAATACTTTCAACATTAATCAACTTGAGTATCTGAATTCTTAGGAAGAAATGATGACAAATATGCTGTGTTATTCTGTGTGGCTCTGCATTGCACAATACAGCAGGCGAGCTGTTTATGTGCAAATTCAAATATTCGGTCAAAAGCATGTTTCATTTCAAATGGTGAATCGGATGGTGACCAAAATCGTTATTCTACAGCATCTTAAAGAATGCCTTCACCATTAATCAAATTGAGGATCTGAATTGTTACAAAGAAATAATGACAATTGTGCTGTGTTCTTTATAGCTCTGCATTGCAAAAGACATCGGGCGAGTTGTTTATGTCAAAATTCGAACATTCAGTCAGAAGCATAAATTTCATTCCATAAGGTGAAACCAATTGTTATTCTATAGCATAAATACACTTCCACCATTAATCAAATTGAGTATCTGAATTCTTAGAAAGAAGTGATGACAACTGTGCTGTGTTGTTATTTGTAGCCCTGCATCGCAAACGACACCAGGCGAGGCGATTATGTAAAGTGGGGGCGTTAGGTGAGCCATTTCTGCCACCTCGACTCCCCAGACATCTGCCCTCTCCCTTTTACCGCCGTCTCCAAGGGAAACCGCGCTCCGCAAATTGACGTTTTCCTAACACCGTGACACACGAGCTAATCCATAATACTTTCTCTCTGGCAGTTTAATGACGTAGGGATAACGGTCGTCTCCGCGGACCAATCAGAAGCGTGCGCCGCCGATCTTAAAATGAATAAAAAAGGAAAAATACATCTTTTATTTTATCGAGAGAGTTAGGTTATAAACCATTTCACTTTAGTTGTCGTATCGCATTCAGTGCTTTTCCTTCCGTTATCTGAA
The DNA here is from genome assembly GCA_035149815.1 of Branchiostoma lanceolatum. Classification (NCBI taxonomy): domain Eukaryota; kingdom Metazoa; phylum Chordata; class Leptocardii; order Amphioxiformes; family Branchiostomatidae; genus Branchiostoma; species Branchiostoma lanceolatum. Next base: position 3,357,141 of record CM068883.1, on the reverse strand, counting down.
GCGGCAGGCATATCACGTAGGGCCGTTTTGATTAGATTATATGGATGGGAACACGAAAGGTGTTGCGAGCGTGCGAAAAAGTAAACGTTTAGCAAAGAAAGTTGCCTTCATTATGAAACCTGATCGGAGAGTTGAACAAATGACACGGAGTATGGTACACTCGACAATAGATTCCTATATTTTTGTTCCTTCACATCTTCCTCGAACTTTGACTCTGGCATTCTACGACATTAGTATACCCTTTCTAGTATTTTTTTGTTGTTGCAAAATACGGCATGTATTTGCTCCTTTTGCAGCTTCTTTGCACGATTGATAGTCGAGTTTTATTTGCAAGTTCTTGCCAGAGGGATAATTGCAACATGAAACAATGCATAGACAAAGTATACAGACAGTGCAAGTTAACAATGGTGACAGGTGGAACAAGGGACTATTCTAGGAACTGCTACGGAATACAATCTAAGCTCTTTGGGTTTGACTTCTTTTTTTAGAAGCTGTGGAAAACAAAGTGACCCAATTTTCTACAACAATGAGTTTTGGGGGGTTAACAGGGTTCTAGTTTTCTTTTGGACGAGAGACCTGGCGTATCCCCGTCTTGTATCAGCCAACCAAAGGGTATCTTACCCCGTAAGGGGAGGTATAACCCCGACGGTGCACGTCGCACGTAAGCACGTCGACTACCTACCTAGTTTTCTTTTCGTCAGTAAACGTTTGGAAATTGTGGTACGTTTTGATGGGTTCTTAGAATAGCTCTTTTCTTTCCTGAAAATGTATTTCGTTTAAGTATCGTCGCAGAATTTTTTGTTGGAACGGACGAAAATTGATGTGCGCACGGTCCGCGGATGTCATCCATATAATCGAACTAACACGGCCTAACCACGAAAATAACCACAAATTCGATCTGAGACGTTGAGAGAGGAAAGTGCTGACATTACGCATTAAGTGTGCACCTTAGGGGCCTTGACTGAGTGGAAAATCCAGGTTTCAGACGCGAATACGGTGCGATGGGAATTCAAAATTCATTCATGCGATATACAGGGCCATGCCAATGAGGAATACATGTAAAGTATGGAAAACAAAGAAATCTGGACAAGCACAACTAGTACTATATTACACATCTGTAGCTTGAGAGTATTAATCCCTTTGTTTGATTTTTGTTGTTTTTTTAAACCCTTACCAGTCTACGAGAAGCACAGATAGGCCTAAATATGTTTTAGGATTATGTTCGAACTGTTCTATACGTTTGAGACTAATAACTGATTATGATTAACGTGTTTGCAAACAAAGGATAATAAGCCCATACCCTAATGAAGATACAATTTAAGGTTGAATAGACTATATTTTGCATTCATCGTGTTCATTAAATTTGAACAAACGGCAGAAGAATGTTTTCCATGTCATCCGCAGGCTTTGTTGCGATTAGGGCAAATCTCTTGGCACAAATACTAGGAATAACATCTGCCATTTCCATTTATCATAACTGCCAGATATTTCCTCAGGAGTAGACGCCATTTCTATACTCCGTAGTGTTTATACGAATATCCAGGTAAGAAATACAGCGCAAAGCAGGCTATGGGAGCCTTCCAAGCAGCAATTTTTAAGTAGATGTTGTTGTGTTTTGGTCAGCGGTCACATATTCTCCAAGCAGAGGTTACGCTCGGTCTTGTTTTGGGCGTCTTTTTAGCCGTTATTATCGGCCGCTGGTTTTCGATTTTTTTCAGCTTTTCTTTTTGTCCACCAGCCAAACTATAGTGTGTTGAAGTGAGTAGGTTTGTAAGGCATTGATACTTGCGTTTGCTGGCAGAGGCTTAGCAAATGCCATGTAGTGAAAAAATGTTACAATTGCGGTTTTGAAAGCACATTTTTAATGTTATGGAGCCAACAAAATTCAGGCTGGTTAAAGCCTGCACGTTGTGTATTAAAGATCAAATCAAATCAAACAAGCGGACACAAAGAAAACCTGACAAAACAGAAAGCCCGGTAAAAACGCCAAGAAAACGTTCACAACAAGAGAGCAATGGAAGGACCGATCTTCTACCATAGTAACTATGGACCTCCTCTGTACTACAAATCGTCTCTCCCAGAAATAACTTTAATTTGCCGCGGTAGGGTGGTTATTTCAAGGCAAACAGCGACAAAGGCCTATTAGAGTAGCTACAAATGTGCATAATTTCAGAAAATTACTCTATTTTTGACTGTGCTAATTTGCAGACGCCCTACCGACTATGTAAACGCTGCCACATGTACTTCAAAGCAGCCGCAAGGCATCCTCGCAAAGCCTGCCGTATAGGCTATCATAAAAACCTATCTCTTTGCCGTGTTATGGCCTTGCCTAATCTTTTACAAACTGAAAACATCTCGGAAACAGCATCATCACAGCAAATGGTCACAATTTGTGAGCCCTGCGATTTGAATCCAGGCCGTTATGATTAGACGATGTCCATTGGTGGGCAATAAGCCCCTGAATCGGTATAATATCGATCCGCGGAGCCTGGAGGATAAACGAGTGATACATCATTGTCCTGCCTACTCCCATTGGTGTTGAGATATATCATTCCGCCCAGACTGACATGTTGGCATTTGCCGGGGCAGGAAGCCCGCCTCTGCTATCAATTTGGGTTTCCCCCCGCGCCAGTCAAAGTCATTAACATTTAAAAGGGATATTGACCGACTGAACTCTGCTTGCAGAAGCGGATTGAAGTAGAAAATAAAGATGTCGACTGTGTAGATTTTCTCTCCTGCCGTTTAAGCTTGTTTTTAATTTTCTTTCTTTCTTTCTTCCCTTGCTTGCTCCTCTTCTTTCTATACCTTTTATCTTAGAATTTGTACATTTTGCTTCATTTCCCTTCGCCCTTTTCCTTCATACTTTCATTCTTCATCTCTTTCTTTGCGTGTAAGCTAAACATTATGCTGGCATTTCACTTATTGTTGTTGGCATGTTACAGATTACATTCACCTTAAGTACTTACTTTCGATGGGAAATTATCTAGTACCTTCTATTGTTAGGTGGAGCAAGCTGCACTGTGTAACTGTCGTTTTGCGTTTTAGTCTCATTATTGAGAGCTTTGACATTTACTATCATAACAATGATATGACAACTGATAACGCTTTTAGAATAAATATCATTTTTGCACTATAAGTATAACCAACTCAACATTCGCCGTACGATTGGTTTACGACATTCTTGGGTCAGTTGTGGATGCGTTGTACGAAACGCAGCTGTCTTGAGATGGAAAAAAAAAAAAAAAAAAAATAAACGGCACCTAAAACATTGGCGAAGGTAAACATCGTAGGACGAAGGTGACCGTCACAGACACGTTGATTGTACACCTTTACTGTGGTCTCTCACGTGTATGTACATAAACAATGAGCATGTTTCTCATTCCGCTAACCACTCATCCTCAATGACACGCGCTTATGTTCCTTTCCCTTCAAATCAACGTCAACTGCCGTGTATCTCTTCCGTGAATAGTTTAAACCCAGACCTGTGCGGCGTAACGTTATACGACTCTTTCCGGCCGCCCAGTGTACTTCTGGTAGTCATTGTGTGTATCTAGACGAGTTTTACTGCGCAGTTAAACTAATGGGGGCATCATAAAGAGCTTCTCAACACGACGTTTTGAGGTTGGCAGTGTGTCAATGACTGTCCATGGTCATCCGATGTCACGCGATTTTTAACCTTCACAAAGAAGGTTATGTTTTTGGGAGCGTCTCTCTCTCTCACTCACTCTCTCTCGTATCCGTAATGACACGTGTCAATAAAGTCACGTGTCTTCAACTCTCGCGAGTGTACGTTCGGCAGAGATTGGTCATTATTGATCCTGAAGAAGGCGAAGGGGTCGTCGAAAATTCGATCCGTGAATATCTTATTATTTTCAAGAAAGTTTAGCATTGTACTATAATTTTCTTTTTCATCTTCTCCGCCCAACTCAGGTGTTGATTATTATCGACCATCGACAGCTCCTGCCGATTGGGAAATCTCCTAGATAGCCTGTCTGGTGAGCCGTGCGGAGTTTAACGAGTGTCGGCAGATTCTCCTCTTTGATGGCGCACGGCTGTTATTACCCAGATGGAGGAATACTCTAGGGCTGCTACAAATACGAGGAGAAATAGGTCAATGTGTCTTTTGATGGCTACGAGATTGCTCGTTAGCCCTTTAATGCCTAATATGGCCATGCTGATTTGATTATATGGATGACATCCACGCGCGCATCATTTTTCGTCTGTTTCTAAAAAATAAAAGTTTCCAACCGCACTGTAAATTGTACTAAGCAGCTGCAAAGTAGCAAATATATGTTGTGAATTAAAAAATAATTTCGGGAAACAAATGGTAACGTCGTAGTGTCGTACTAGTCAAAGAAGAAGATGTGCCAGAAAGAAATAAGAATGTATTATTCGGTAGACCATACTCTTGTGTGTTAAGTTATTTAATTTGTCAACCTTCCTGACCACATAGAGTTCATGATCATAATGAAGGCAACTGTTTTTGGCAAGCTCTTTTTTTATTCGCATGCTCGAATCAGTTTTTGGGTTTCTAGATGACGTCATCAATATAATCAAATCAACATGGCCTATGTGTGCCAGATACGATTCATAACAGAATTGAGTCAAGCAAACATTGGTCCATACGAACACCTCCTAACCACAGTAAAAAAAAGAAACTGAAGTGGTACGACCACATGTTACGGTCCGATCGGGACTGGCCAAAATTAACGTGCAAGGAACCGTCCAGGGAGAAAGAAAGAGGGGTAGGCAACGGGAGAAAATGGGAGGATAATATCAGAGATTGGACATTCATGAATATGGCACTGAGTGAAACATTGAGAAGAACAGGAAACAGTAAAGAATTGAGAAAACTGGTGGCCAGATCTCTCTCTCTCACTCTCACGCACACACTGCCACCAGTGACAGACAAACACACACACACACACACACACACACACATGTGTATACATAATCCTTACACTACACGGTTTAGTCTGACAAGCGCAATGATGTACGGAGATTTGTCTGCGCTGGTCGTTAAACAAAACCGGCCGTCATGCCGAGAGTTCTGAACGAGGTTAATATAGATTACTGATGTCGTAGATATCGATTCTCTTAAAAAGCAATTTCGGTCGGACCAAACCATAATTAGATTTTCTGGGGTGAGTATAATGATTGGAACTGAGACGGAGACGACATAGAAGGGTGGTGTTGTCGTCCTAAGCTTATTTGTTGTTTCTTTCAGGACACCTTTTTATCGTCAACTTTTCTCAATGGAGAATAGATTATACCCTTTCACTGTACGGTTTTGAATGCACACTTCATATGATAAATGATAAGAGAATACTGCTATTGTTTGAGCGTCTGTGCTCACCGTTACATGTACGACCATTCAGTTTTGGAACATATTATCAGAAAACAAGATTTACGTTTGTTTTTCCCTCGAACTTTAAGTTTTCAAATTTTGTGACCATTATTTTTCTTTTTGCCTCGTACACGTGTCCTTTATCTTTTGATACTTGTTTTATTCAATTTTCTTGACTTTTCTCTTCTGCCATTTCTTCATTCATATTCTTCATTCTATACACAGCATACGAACTCGAAACACCCCCTCCCACAACACACCTTTATTTATTCATTTGTTAAGCATGTATAGGCCAAGGTTACCCAACTAGGCGGGGGCTATTACTAAGGGCGAACACACACCTTTACGAAGCAACAGTTCTCAAACACTTTCCAAGACGTCTTCAAGTGTCCGTGTCGTAAATTTCCGCCTTCTTAACCGCGAACCGATAACGTCTTCACGGTTCTTACGGTCCTGTATCAAGAATCAATGAGATGCTCTAGATCTGATGTTTTACGTAAAAACGTATTCGCATTTCTCAATTCAAGTACAGCAGATATCAAAAGCCTCGATACTGAGAACATTGCAAACATGGGTAAATATATATAAGAATGCTTCATTATTAGAAAAGACAGAAACTCAGTGTGAGTGAGTGAGTGAGTGAGTGAGTGAGTGAGTGAGTGAGTGAGTGAGTGAGTGAGTGAGTGAGTGAGTGAGTGAGTGAGTGAGTCGCACCGTTAGCAGACAGCTGATCAACTGATGTGTCCTGGCAAAAAAAGTAAAGCAGTCATCCTCAAAATCGCCCGAGCATGGATGTATAGATATATTGGCCTAGATATACAGATATTGTTCCAGGACATGACATAAGTACACGGAAAGTCTCTGTTTTCGACTGAGGTAATGTTACCTTTGTTTTGTCTTTAATTGTCTGCATTAACTTCACTCTTTCATCTTTATATGCCAAGGTTACCCAACTAGGCGGGGGCTATTACTAAGGGCGAACACACACCTTTACGAAGCAACAGCTCCTCAGACACTTTCCAAGACGTCTTCAAGTGTCCGTGTCGTAAATTTCCGCCTTCTTAACCGCGAACCGATAACGTCTTCACGGTTCTTACGGTCCTGTATCAAGAATCAATGAGACGCGGCAACCTCCCTATCCCCATTTACTTAGCGATGTGACTTGTAATTTGCTCAAGTTCATCTTATACTAGTATCATAGGCTTATCATATTCAACGTGTCCGTGACGGTATTGAGTTTAACTACATGACTTTGAAAATCGAGTCAAGGTTGTTCTAGGCAATAGCTCATAAGTGTATCTCCAGTATATTAGTTTGACATAGATTCATGATGTAACATCGATTTAATTGTTACACACCGTCGGTAAGGCTCTAATGGTGTTATCGTAGTATGCATGACGTTAAACCGTTTTAAAGGGCTGTTTTTCAATCGTTTTTCGATCTCTCTGGGGCGCTTACTCACTGGGATATCTTTCTTATGAAACCCTCTTATCTGCTGTGCATGCAGTCAGTGATCGTTCCGCCTCTTTCTAGGTAATAACTCTGGCTAGAATGATTGATGTTAGCTGCTACCGCGCGCCGGCTTCAAATCCTCGTCACCGGAAATTTCTCTCCGTTCCGAGAAATTAAATTCAGGGGAATGAAAGTATATATGGGGGTAGTGATCCAAGGCCGTGGAAACGCTGTTGGCGATTGGACACCAGGCCATATACCCTGACCAAAAGGTTTTGTCCATTTTGTCCAAAGGAAATTGAAGATGAATTTCACTTTGTCATGGAATGCTCTAGATCTGATGTTTTACGTAATAAGGTATTCACATTTCTCAATTCAAGTACAGCAGATTTCAAAAGACTTGATACTGAGGACATTGCAAAAATGGGTAAATATATAAAAGAATGCTTAATTATTAGAAAAAAACAGAAACTCAGTGTGAGTGAGTGAGTGAGTGAGTGAGTGAGTGAGTGAGTGAGTGAGTGAGTGAGTGAGTGAGTGAGTGAGTGAGTGAGTGAGTGAGTCGCACCGTTAGCAGACAGCTGATCAACTAATGTGTTCCGGTAAAAAAAGGTAAAGCAGTTATCCTCAATTGAGGTGAAACATAATGTTTTTTCAAGTAGCTAGTGGTAGTGCAATGCGGCTTCGCTACGGCTCGCGCTTTTAGCCAAGCTCGCCGGCTCACCCCTACTCTTCTCGATAAGTGTGTTGGGTTCTTTTACACGCAGAGGTTTGACGCTTGAGGCTTACGCCTGGCGCTCCCTCATACGTACCGCCGGCTTTACGTCACCACCCCTTGGTAGTCCTTCGAACATGTCAGTGTGTTGCTCATTCACGAGCGATGTGACCTCACGTGGCTTCTTAGTCCGAAACTTGAGGCACACAGCCGTCCACATGTTGTGCACTGGTGGTCCGTTGTCAGGACCGCTGTTGCTGCTGCCCTGTGGCGCTTGACTATGACGTCACCACCCAGGACCCTCGAAAAATCCACTTAAGATAACCTAGCGTAATCAAAGAAGCTGCTTGATAAGATCCACCCGGGGTTGAAGACCACCCAAGTGGTTTATGATGAGATTTCTGGACCGATCTTAAGACAATCATCTCCAGGTCAGCGCATTAAAGAAGATTTATTTCCTCCAGGGTGATTTTATATCTAGCAGGGTCGGAAAGCTTATCGTGCGTGGGCCGTGACATGCATTCGCAATTAAGCCAGCGCAACGGATCCTTGATAGCCAATTTGGACAAAATTACTTTCATAATGCATGAGATATCATTGCGCTAATGCGTCGATATTAAGAATAGGACGTGGCCATGAATATTCTCATATTTCTAGATACAAATGATACATGAAAAAAAAGATGAATAGTTTATTCAGTCGTCGATGAAGGCTAGACAACCAGGTAAGAAGATGCAAAAGATAAGAGTTACTCAAGCAACTGGATAGATTCAGGTAACGGTCAGACGTTTCAGACCTTTATGGTCTAAAACCTTGCTTAGTCACTGACGAAAGAGAGAAAATACGTAGTGTACTGTCTTAAACGTCTGACCGTTTTGATATTTATCCAGTTACTTGTCAAACAAGCTACCTGTCACCAAAAAATCATGACCATCGCACGTCCTGGTCAAAAGATTACATGTACATACCAGGGGGCCCAAAATCAGCCTTAACCTTTGTCTTCCCGACACCTACTAACACACCAAATATCATAATGATCCATCCAGAGGTTCTTGAGGTATGCTGACTGTAAAAATCCGGAAACACAAACACGCAGACAGACACAGAGACAGACAGACAGACTGGCACACACACACACACGCACAGACACACACAAAACTATATCTCCATTTTTTCATGGTGATAATGAGTAACTGCTACATTGCGTAACTTATTTCTTACTCACTGCAAAACTTGTTGCTTGAGTAAGTTTTGTATTGAATATCTCATTACATAGATGTCTAGACGATGAATAGTCACATTCCACGTTTTGCTGATTTCTATTTGGGTTGTAGCATAATATTGGAGATGAAAATTACTAGGTAATATCAAACGCTGACAGAACCAAATAATAAATGTCCTAATACTAAGGTTACCGTAGAACTATTTAAACACCCAGGACATTCAGACGATTATGACGATTATTTAGAACGACTACCGTATTTTCTCAATTAAAGTGCGCACCCCCAATTCGGGCAAAGTTCTAGGCAAATTTGTGGCCTTGAAACGTAAAATGAGAAAACCTGAATACAGTGCGCACCCCTTCTCCTAACGTACAAGAACTTAATTCCAGAAGGGGGTGTAGGGGTCCTTCCCGGTGTGAGTGGATCAAATATTTTGTCCGGATATGCAGCTTGTACTCTTCAGTACAAACCTGGTGTGATAGGCCATGAGGCGGTTTACCGGGTATGGAATACAAACAAACAAGTTTATGCTTTAGATACTAAAATGTTCAATATAAGTAACACTATCTCTTTAGATATTTTTAGGAAGCTTCGGACACAGATTGTAACTGAGTAAACTACTTTTGCATCCCTTTGAACAGGGGGCATCTGATACTTATAGGATAGACAGAAATTTCATTAGACCGGAAATGCCTTGCAATCACAAATACCTCAAGCGGGAAAGGAAATGTATGGGAGCTAAAATAGGAGATGATGTTGGCGACAAGAAGAACATGTTAGTTAAAGAGGGTTTAATAGTGCATAGCAGGGGCTTGGAATGAATCGAGTCATCTTAAGGGTCATAGCTACACTGTGTATACGAATTAAAGAAGTTGCTAATAATCATAATAACTTTACCATAAGTTGCTTGAAGTTGAGCTACAGAATTAGAAATGTTTGTGAACATCAGAAATGCTGTAGAACTTTAAGTTACGGTAGAATTTCACCAGCTCAATAACACCATTAAATGAGTACGTTGTAGTAGTACGTACAGTGCAGTCAACCATGAAGATGCTCATTTCTCTCCACAATTAACGTCCGTGTTGTGTAAGCATCAATTATTCAAACTTTAAATTGCCTTTCGTATTGCTCGGTGACCTTTCCGCGTGGTAGCAGTTCTCAAGGTCAAGTGGGTGGACGGAATTCATCATGAACGGGTTCTCTGACAGTGGAGCGGTCATGAGACGAATTTTTTTTTCAAATTGCACGAAGGTTCAGCAGATCGTGAGGACAGAATTTATTGGATTGTGTTAGGATTGACCTTTCGGATGTAATGGGGTTAGGGACACGGGGTAAAGTAATCCTCGGCCACGTCACTTTTCATTGCGAACGCTGGAGCCGTAGAGTTCCCGTTCAAAACTTTTACTCAGCCTGTCACACAGAGCAAAAATCAAAAAAGGTGGTTGGCACAGAACCAAGAGGTTCTGAGTTCGATGAAATATATACGATGGTGTGCCCTAAAGCCAGCGTCACAATTCATGCGAGCGTCGGCCGACTTTGTAGATCGCCCGAAGCTCGCCGAATTTCAAAATCGCCCGAGCGTCGACCGTATTTTCTAATGAAAATCTCGGGTGACGTCCGTCGAACACAAAAATCTAAAAATCCCCCGTAAGATGGTACATCTCTTAGACATGGACGAAGTCAGAATCGACTAACCTGGTAAAAGGCCAATATTTGTATCAGCTTTGATTTCAAAAAATCGCCCGAAGCCCGCGTAATCGACAGGACGTCGGCCGTACTTCGGCCGAAAATGCACATTTGAAGCTCGCCAACATGTCGGCCGAGCTGAATTTTGTATTAGTGACGGGGGCTTAAGGAAAGGCACTTTTTACTCGATTTTCCTCACTCCGCCCAGGTATAGAAATGGTTACATTACTTCGGTTGGGGAGGTAGAAGGCGGTGGAAGGAGAGGGTTGGGCTCCGTCTTCCAATACTGTGCAAACATTTAATCATATTAGTGATTATTGCCTTATAATTTTGATAACTAAATTATAGTCGTTGAGCGTTATCATATTTGAGCATTCACATAGTTTAACTTAGCGAAACATGTCTTTAAACGCAAGAAATTTTCCAATAGTATATTTCCTTAATAAGGAAATATACTATTGGAAAATTTCTTGCGTTTATGTGATCTTGTCCTTAAGACAAAACTGAGATTTGTTTCAGATGAATTATGCAAAACGATAGCAATGTCTGCTATGAAAATATTCCAATTTATTCAGTCATTACCCATTTCTGCACCAAATGTGCATTGAGAATTTGTTTTAAAGAGAGATTGACACCTGCACCTCCCTTCCCTTGAATGGAATCACCCAATCCTCTTGACCATGTCCGACGGAGTATCCTTGAAATCATGTTGAAACCTGGTCCTAGACAAGTGCCATGTTTAGAGGGGATGGACAAAAAGCTCTTTGAAAGCTTTTCATGGCTACTCCATGTCAATAAAGCCAGGTCTGTATAGAATTGTGGACAGTAATCATCAGGCTACTCGCTTTGTAACGTATGGTCGACATGCACAGGTAATCATGAAAGGAAACTGGCCTTGAAAGTTTATGAAAAGGAAGAAGATATATTTTAAGAACTCGACCATCGGCTAAGATAATATATTCAAGAGGGTCTGTAGGAGGGGATTTTTTGATAGCCGACAGTTTTAGAGGGGAAATACAACTGACACAAAAAGGAATCCGGCCTTGAAAGTTCTGAAAAAAAGAAGAAGAAATCGAGAATCAGCTAAGATGATATATTGAAAAGGATATAGAGGGGGGATTTTCTAATAGCCGGCAGTTTTAGATGGGAAATACAACTAACACAAAAGAGAATCTGGCCTTGAAAGTTTTTGAAAAGGTAAAAGAGGACATTTTAAAGAAATCGATAACAGCTAAGATGATATATTTAAAAGGCTATGGAGGACGGGATTTTCTACTAGCCGGGAGTTTTAAATGGGAAATGCAGCTGACACAAACAACTACTGTAAACTCTGACATTTTCGTGGTGGTTTTATGTTCGCTGTGACCTCTTCATCGAAAACTTAAAACCACCGCGATCTTTTTTTCTTCTTTTCTCTCCCCGTGTACCGTCTCGCGAACAATTTATTTTCTCCTCCCGCGAAATTAAATCCCCGCGAACATTTACCCTTTTACAGTATCTGTCAGTTAAGTACCGTGAACAGATTCAGAAAGGTCCGGCGAACTGGTAAGCTCACACTCACTATCTGGGTACGCCCTGACACCCGCAGAGACGGGAAAAACTAATATTAGTCGGTTTGACCTTTTCTCCGAGCAGACAGGGCGAAAGATCGTGACAAGTTTTGACGTGCAGGCTTCTTTGATGACCGGGCTTTTCTGACAACCTCCCACCTTAACATGTCACGGATCACAAACTTATTTACACCCACTACACTATCTGGGTATAGGGCGGTGTGTACATGTACATAGCTTTATCGGGTGGATGGCTGTAGCCTCATTTCGTCGACCCTCTAGTTTTCTGTGGCTTTTTGGCAGATTTGCGCAGTTTTCTGGTTGCCATCGCCTCATTTAATTCCTTTCTTGCCGTTCCAGCATCCTTGCCGTTCCGGTTATTCTTGCCGTGCTTGCTAGAAATTCTGCCGTACCGGATCATTCTTGCCGTGCTCACTAGAAATTCTTGCCGTGCTCGCTAGAAATTCTGCCGTACCGATTATTCTTGCCGTGCTCACTAGAAATTCTTGCCGTGCTCACTAGAAATTCTGCTGTACCCGCTTATTCTTACCGTGCTCGCTAGAAATTTTTGCCGTGCTGGCTAGAAATTCTGCCGTACCCGATTATTCTTGCCGTGCTCGCTAGAAATTCTTGCCGTACCCGATCATTTTTGCCATGCCCGTCCATTTCTCCGTGACGCATCGCACGGCGACAGTGCTTAGTCACGCGAGAGTCGTGTCTAAATACTCTGTACGCCAACGATACACAATCTCGTATATATATAGCCGATACTCAGTCAAACATGCCTAGCCACCTCTCTGTCTAGTGGCGTACTTGCACAAATCGCGCCCAATCTTGAGAACACTTCTGCAAACTGTTGCGAGATGCGGTCTGGAGTGCTCAAGCGGGCCGTTTGAATACACCGCGTGTTGAACACACGAGCGTTAGAAAACGAAAAAAAAAGCCCCTCCCCCCAAAGAACTGGCCGCACCTACAAAGTATTGACGTCTGTGAATGAGGCTAGAATGACGTCAGAGATTTCCGAATGTCAGAGGAGCCCGGAGTCACAGTGATTTTGGCACCTCATTGTTTTCGTTCCCTGAGGAATTCGCTGTGACACCGGCAGTAAGAAAGCGTTACTATCTTCTTCTACAAAACACTTGCTTGGAGTTTATTACCTCACACACACCACCCGTGCACGCCTGTGTATCTCAGATCGTAACCCTTTATTCCGCATCACACGACCGTTTTCCGAATGAAAGCCCCCCAGGCATGCCTTCTTATCTACACGTTTAGTATGGGAAATGACTTGGGGTGATTTATTGTGGGAGTGGCGGCTTGCGTGCCTGCGTACGTTTTACCCCAAAGCGATGTAACCATCACAGCGGAACATTTCGTTTTAACACACGAGTTCCGCTACAGGCGGTTCGCTTGCAGATGAATCGGGGAGGCTTGTATCAAAGTCGCATGACATGAAAGATGTTGCTGAATATAAGGCGCTTCACATTTTGTAGTACACATGCGTGAGGACAAAGGTGAAGAACAGCAACTTGAGGCGATTTGCCTGCAGATGAATCAGGGAGGCTTGCATCAAAGTCTTGCCACATGAAAGTTGCTGAATAAGTCGCTTCACGATTTGAAGTGCGCATGCGTGAGGTCAAAGGTGAAGGTCAGTAACTTATAAACAATTCTTATTTTTTCCAGACGAGCTCCGCTAGAGGCGATTTGCCTGCAGATAAATCAGGAAGGTTTGCATCAAAGTCTTATGACATAAGTGATGTTGAATAAGCCACTTCATAATTTGAACTGCGCATGCGTGAGGTCAAAGGTGAGGACCGGCAACTTGAGGCTATTCGCCTACATATATATAGATGAATCAGTGAGGCTCGTATCAAAGTCTTACGACATGAAAGATGTTGCTGCATAACCCACTTCACGATTTCAACTGCTCATGCGTGAGGTCAAAGGTGAAAGCCAGTAACCTTTAGACAGTTCTTGTCTAAACTATGCTTGATCCCACGTCCAAACGTGTCTGGCATGAATTATGTATATCTCAGGGGCTTAATCTTTGAGATACCACCCACATATAGTACATGGCATCACACCATGCATGCGCATTTCAAATCGTAAACTAACTTATTATTATTTGGTGTCAGCGAACGAATCTGAATGACTTCGATTGAAATATGCAATGAGGTGTTTCAAATCAAGCTTCAGATAGCCTTAGTGTGTTTAATATAGAGTGCGAAAGATACTTTGATATCATTATTTTCCCCGTAGTGATATTGCGTTCGCCTTTTATATAAGTACACTGACGACTGCAATGGCGTATCTGGTTCAACAGTCGCGGAGCAAAGTTCCTTCGATTTATTTCCGTCGTTTTAGTGAATTGTGTGAGGATTCTAGTATATCTGTGCCACCGAAGGACACTTATCATACTTATTAAATGGCGATATAAGAAGCAGTAGAGCTGAAAATAAAAACGATCGATAGCCTAAAGTACGTGCAAAATCAACATAAATGGAAATACGTGAGATTGACGTATGGTGATAACTCACTTATCAATGATGATAATTGACTTGTCAATGATTAGAATAATGATTGAGCTTCTCTACAGCTAAGCACAATGAACACAGTTGAAAATATGGACGTTTTTAACTGTCTAAAGCCATCATGCTTTCTCGTGCTTTCACGTAGCTCTGTCCGCAACTCTTAAATCAAAAGGAAACACTGTAAGATAAGATCGCCGATTTAAACAGAAAAACGTTGAGGTCAGCATTGATAAAGTGGAAGCAACCGTAGACTGCGATTAAAGTTAACGACGACGCCGTTTGGAAGTCGTCTGCATTTAGATGTGCTGAAAGGACTATTCTTCCCATAGGAACCCACGTAAACAGGAAATGTCAGTGAAGACGAATTATTCTCTCCAAATGTCACATCGCACGGTCTTTTGAACCCCAAACGTTTTTGTCATGCGTCAGTAACGGAAAGGGGGATTGATTTTTCGGTTCTTGATCTACAGATGTGTCACGCTTGTTTCGTGCACATAGTCAAACTGAACGGCCTGGCCGGTGACGCATTAGCGACGCTTCCCAGACCGATCGCGATCGCTGATCTTGCCATTTGACAAAGTCTAAACGCCAAGTTCACGAAGTTAAACAAACATGAAATCACAGATCTCATACCTCCACGGAATATCTAGACTTGTGGGAATTTCTTTCTTTTTTTTCATTATTGTGGATGTCCCGCTAATTCGGTCTCTGCATCTTCCTGCGGGACTTTGGACCCAGGCTGAGCCTATGGCAACTTTGGACCCAGGACAAACCAGCCTTCCAATCCTGTAATTCTCCAGTTACACCATTTCCCGCCACCTGGGCAAACCTTGAACCCGGGCCAATGGCATTACGGGCAATGGGAACAAATTTGCACACACATCAAGACAAACAAACAAACAAACAAACAAAAAACAATAACCTCGTTTTCACTGAGGTAATAATATTCTACACTGTGTTGTACGCTGAAAATATCAGTCACCATACCTGTTGTTTGAATCTTGGAGTGCCCGATTGTTATAATATGTGCAAAATGTCATAGTTACACAACTGTAGTTACATATACAATTCAGATTTACCTCCAATGTTTAATCATCCAACATGGCGGGCGTGATCACGTGATCATGCGCTCTGACATGCACTCACGTGATGATCACGTGATCACGTCCGCCATGTTGTACGTCCTTCTTTGTAGGTTAAAAGTTTTTTACAATGTAGTTCATAATACCGGTAGCAACACGCTATTTGCACTCACGTGATGTTCACATGATCATGTGGTCTAACATGCATTCCATGTGACGTCCACATGATCGTCACGTGAGTGCAAATAGCGTGCTACTACCGGTAATATGATCTGCATTGTAAAAGCTCTTAGCCTACAAAGAAGGACTCAGCACTAACATTATATTCAATCCTCTTTCTTGTGATGCACAGCCGTACAAAACGATACGTAACAACTCGATTCTTTGACAACGCCGCGTGCAAGAGCATTGCTGCAACGATTTTTCACTCTCGGGCATTTATAATTGCGTTTCCGTGGGATTTCAACACAAGGGATGATCGGCTTTAGCGTGAAGGCCACTTGTGGAACGGGGATGGTTCTAAAGGTCTTTTGTAATCCTCTCAAACACGTAGGATCAGAGACCGTAATTCTCTTGTGGCTGGAGAAAAGAGGGGAGAATAAGGTCAAAACAAACACAGATGGCTAAGAATTACAGCAATTTTCAATTGCTTTACGGCAAAGTTCTGTAGGAAGATGATTTTTTTTAGAAAATAAAAAAAAATAAAGAAGAAAATATCAATTATCTAATCAAGCATTACTTCCAATTTTCATTTCTTTATTTTGTTTATTTAGCACTAGCAAAGATAAAACAAGTGAAAACAATGATAGAATCATAAATTAGATGTGCAAGGGAGGCGAAAGCTTGCAAGCCTAACGTTATATGTTGGCCACCCAGGTAACTAACATTATGTTTTTTTTTATCATGATGATTATCTTTTCATCATGCATTCAATATGTGGTTGTGTTTTGGCGTAATGTGTGCTCCACTGGCCCTTGACGATGTAGAATCACTGAAACGAGTCTAAAATTGAGTGAACGACTGTTAACAACTAGATCTATTTGTAGACTAAAGAACATACTAGAAGCAATCGTGCTGCAAAATGCAATTACAGGGTGTCGTTTCCATTACAAACATGGCGTAAATCATGCTTAACACTTTGTGTTTCAATAATCTAGCTCGAACGAATTACAGAATGAGTCATTTACGTGGTGCGTGACCCCCAAGAACGATGAATTTCGGATTTTTTACAATTTCATTTGTGATACCACTTTGTGTTTCAATAAGCTAGCTTGAACGAGCTACAAAATGAGTCATTTTGTCTTAGTCCAACGTAATACGTCGTACGTGGCCCCTTAGAACGATGCATTTCGGTATTTTTACAATCAATCCAATTGATAGATTAATATTTAAAGAATCACATTAAGAATCATATGTAATTGACATTGACTTTTTGGGACTTCAAGTCCCTTGTTCAAAATTCTTGTTGTGTACTCAGTCGTTGTCATACAGATCTAGTGTACATCATCGTTAGATGAATATTTAAAGAATCACATAAAGAATCAGATGCAATTGACATTGAATTATCTGACTGGATACGTCAGTAGTTGAATAATGAATAGAATCCATACGTGAATAATTCAACGTCCCGGTGTTTTTATTATAATTCATACCATCTGATTGACATCAGGGTGATATATCATGTGCTGTGAAGTATGAAATTAGACGTCAGTGGTAATAAACATCAAAAAAGGTTCCGCGAAAGTTGGTAACCTTTTATCAGCTGTGTCCTGGACGCCTCTTATCGTTCTCTTGCAGACAGAGAGCCGTCTGCGCGACTAGATAGAGAGAGAGTTTGTACATTTACTACTTACTGGGGTCTCTACTGACTTCTAATGACGTTGGGTTCCGCGTGGATTCATGATGTTTGGCGAAGATGGAATATATTTTCTTACAGAGCGCGGCTGGGTCACCGGAACGAATGGGTAAACGATAATGTTTGGGTTTCAGAGAAGTACGTGTCTGAGTGAGTCAGACTGTGAGTGAGTAATGTGTGTTTGATATAGAAGGCTGTGAATGAAGGCGTGTTTTCGGGAATAAAATACAGTACGTGAATGGGTGAGTGAAGTACGGGAATGAGCGGTTCAGTTAGATGAATTTGGAGAAAGAAAGCAGAGAAGAGAGGGACAGAGGAGTGAGTGAGTGAGTGAGTGAGTGAGTGAGTGAGTGAGTGAGTGAGTGAGTGAGTGAGTGAGTGTGCACGGGAGAATGTATGTACGTGTGTCCGTATGTATGTGTGTGTGTGTATGTGTGTGTAAGTGTGTCTGTGTGTGTCTGTGTGTGTGTGTGTGTACGTGCGTGTGTACATGTGTGTTTCTCTCTGTCTCATTTGCTCACTGTGTGTGGGGTGAATGAATAAGGGTGTTTGTGCGTGTGTGTACGTGTGAAAGAAAGATTGAGAGAGAAAGAGTGCGTGAGAGAGAAAGAGAGAGTGTGAAAGTAAGAGAGAGAGAGAGAGAAAGAGAGATAGAGAACACGCAATCCAACGATTAGACGGCTGTATAGGAAGAGAAAGAGGGGGTCGTATCATGTAGCGACATATATAACGTGCGCGTGTATCTATAACTCTACATAGTTTGACGTTGTCACGCCATATCCTCCGGGATTACCAAACGATGACTAATGTACGCCGGAAACTGAACTCCCCGGGATTGAGATCCAGGAATCGCTCGGTCGTGTCGAGTATGTTGAATCTCTCCCTGTGGACGAAAGTCCACTCTAAATAGAGAAGTGACATCTCCGTGTACAGTTTTACCGCGGAGATGTCCGGAAGTGCCGAATTTGTGTTCATTAATTTTTCATATTTAGCAACATAGTTGGTTTAGGGTCAACGACCTGAGTCTCCAAGCAGATGTTGGAAGGCAAAATTGGAACGTTTTTTTTATTTATAGCTATGGATATATCCCCGTTTTTGCGCCAAATCGTGTTAGGGAATTGTGCTTATCATCTTTTGTGGTCACACTGATGTTCGACGCATTTGCGTGTGAAGCCAAGATGAGCCAAACAAAATGGCCGAATGTCACATTCTCAGGTTCGATACAAGATACAATCGCCGTTTTGCCACTGAATCAAATTCATTGTACAATTATTTTTAAAATCCTCAAAAACAGCAGTTATCAAAGAATTCTCACTTTTTTCGCCACTTTGCTCCATTTTCCCATGCAATTGAGAATCTTTTTCGAAAATGTCAATTTGACGCAGTCCTGTGAGATACCCACTTAAGAAACTCCGTTTGAAACAAAGACCTTGATTTTTTTCTTTGAACATCAGCTTGGATATCAAAGTGTCTTTGCTTCTGGTAACTAGAATATTCTCCAATCAGTGACTTTAGAAAGGTTACAAAACACGTACATCCAAATTATAGACGTACACTATACGCCTTGATCACAGAGTGACTTTGTCCTTGGCCTAGTGATTTTAGCGTACAGTGGACGTCTAAAATTTGGAGGTACGTGGTTTGTTACCTTTCTTAAGTCACTGATTGAAGAATACTCTAATAACTGGTAATCACACGTTGATGAAGGTTAGACATCCAGGTAATAAGATACGCCAAAAATAGTTCCTCAAACTTCAACATTTCATCCAGTTGCTTGAGTAACTATTTGGGTGGTAATCACACGTGACTGATGAATCTCTTCAGCGCTGTCTAGATCTCTGCTTCTGGTCGTAAAGGTCATGGGGTCAAATCCCGACCGTTGTCCTTACCCGACTCGCAGGCTACTGGAATGAGTTAACGTTGCAGTTCATGAGATAGGACGTTAAGCCGGGGGTCTTTGTTTTGCGGAGAGTCACGTTTCGAGCACGTTAAAGAGCTTATGTTTATCTAATAAGAGTAGGGGTCCATCAAAAGCCTCATTTCCAGGCTCTATGAGTAGTGCTGCTTACCTTAACTCCTAAAGTGCACTTTTCAAAACGTTTAGGTTCAAGTCAAAAAAAAAACTTAACGTTAGGAACCAAGTCTGGACTTGCAAAAAATATTCTCCTTTTTGTTCTAAACCATCTAAAACCTTTCCTAGATCATTAGATTTAAACTTGGAAAAGACAAAAACGTTGCTGTTTTTTTCTGGTTATGACTGAATTTTTGTTTTTATTACTGACTGTATATAGTTTGCATGTATATTTTTCAAATCTTATGTCAATTTTATGTCCGGACCTGAACCTGAACCCCTGGACTTGAATCCAGACCTGAACCTGAGTATAAGTATTCAGCGCTATCTGCGAGTCGGGCTCCGTAGATGGACCACGAGAGACTGACTACAATTATAACTAATATGCCATCAGGAATAGATGCCCATTATGATAAGAAAAACTCGACTAGTTAAAGTGGCTAGTCCATCTCAGTTTGAGTGCATCAAACCCGTATTAAGCGAGTTATCCGTTATTATAATATACAATGAAATAAACAAACAAGCAAAAACAAATTTCATAGAATCTACTGTCATATAATCAACGTGTGAAACATTGACAAAAAATACTTCTGTTTTCTATGCATTATTGTTAAATTTCAAATGGAAGAAAAGGAAGTCATCTTATTTTTTCGGAGCAAAGTCAATGTAATTTGGTTGAACAGTACATATATCAAAATTAGCGTCCTGATACAGTTACAAGATGCGTCTTCGAAGGATTTGTTGTAATTCAGCTTTATTACAATGGTTTAAGTACATGTCAGTATAAGTGATCCTTCATTTCCTGAATGGTTTGCAATGAACACGTCTTACTTACGTTTACAACTCGGGGTTACAGGGAGAAGTCCGTAACCTCGCGTGGCTTGCCGAGACGAGACTGAACTTAGAACGATCATCCAACATGGCGCCGATGCGTGACGTAACAGTTTTTGAAAGTTTGAAAAAAGATGAATAAGCGAGAATACCCAGATATCGACGCATAACTATTTCCATTTGTCATCATGATTCTTTAACATACAATAATTTGATTTCCAAACTGTTCATAAGCATAAGGTGGAAAGCATTTAGACATAGTAAAGGCAAAAACAAGGACATTGATTAAACATGTCAAAGAGCGCAACAGTGAAAATACTCCTTACAAAGTAGTACTAGTAGCAAAACTAAACTACAGTCAGGACTGCCCAAGAACGGGACCGATAAAATCTGACGAGATTCTTAATGCTTGTGTCAATGGGAAAGATTATCTAAGGGACCACCAAAAAGTGGTCACATTGGACAGGTGGTCTTTATGTAGAGGTGACCACTTGTACAGGCTTGACTATAATTATATGATGATAAGATTTTGAGGACATCATTCACTTAATATTGCTTTGATTATGCATACATTAACAAAGTGTATCTGAAATATACCCTTCGCGGACTCACTTGACAATTAACTTGTTTCTCGTACCAAAACGTTTTCACATAGCTTGTCAATCATGATTTAAAACAAACCAATGGAAACAGTACTACAATGTTGGTCGAGTCCAACGTTGTTTTCAACATGGTAGGGCACACATGGTAACCCCCTTCCACACAATACATGTATTGATAGACTCCCATGCATTAAGATGAGTCAATTGTATAACAGTTCTTCAACGTTATATTACGACACGCTGTTTTCTTCCTACAAATAGGTAGAAAATGTATTTGTACTGTTTAATGATGTAAAAAATCAACATCAAACTCAAAACAATGTTATATTGTACTTACACACATGAACGCTACAAAATAATCATTTTGGTCATTCCATTCTGTGATCAATATTGAATAAAACAAGTCAAACTGAATCTAGTTAAACTTCTTTCAAGATTCGGACAATGAAATATCTGCTCTGTATTTGTAATATGCAGAATGAAGTTACAAAACGACATAAAACAAATTCGTCCTGTCATATTATTCAATACTAACAGTATTAGGCCATGATTAAAGATATAATATCATGTGTAATATGTGCACGTACCGTAAAGACGTGCCACCACAACTCTCGACAAAGTTCTCGTAAACTCTCGCAGAATCTCGCGATAGCCACAACCCTCGACAAAGTCAGACAAAGTCCTTGTACACTCTCGTAGAATCTCGCGATTTCAGTAAAGATGCACTACATCATTGGCAGTTCAAAGCGTTCCTTGTTGAATGTTTTTTAACAAACTCGGGGTAAAAAGTACATCCGCTAGGTTTCAAGGCATGGTAGAAAACGTTGAAGGCTAAAACAGATCAAGCCAACGGGTACGCAACGAATGATCCACAGTCTACCACTGCTGCCGTACCATGTAAATCTGGGGCGTACCCTGATTTAATAATCTTTGCATAACGGTTTATAACTTGATGAATCAATAAAATTAACACCATCTTACCAGATGCCTGTTGAGTATATGTTCTTTTCAATGTATACATATTTGTTTTGTACACCCACTTGACAAAAAACGTGGGATGGAAAATCTTCAAACTGTATATCATGGTAGAGCCTAATCTCAAATTTACATCATATTTACATCAAGTATTGATAACTTCTCAGAAATGTATCTCTCTTTTCGTAACCAACAGTGTAAGATCAATTGTCGAGTAACTCAAAACTAGGGCAAGGCCTGATTTCAAAATACCTTAGGCGAAATGGGTTGAAGATAATTGGATTTTTTTTGGACGCCGAAGGTGGATGTTGTGGCTCTTATCAGGAGTAAATGTTCGTGACAGCCGGTGAGCCTTAATGTCTAATTATCATCTTTTGATTTGTTCATCAAGGAAAGGAAGACAAATTTCTCAGCAAGCATGAAAGAAAATCGTGCCGTTTCATCAGGTGGGTGAGTCGTTTGAAATTAAGATTGTTTTTTTAACAAAAAATCTTCTCACCTTCCTAATTTTTCGGCATCTCTTCAGCAGTCGGGCCTGGCTTCATGAAGGGAGCGGAATATAGTCAGCAAACACAAGAAAAAACAGTCCTTTTTTCAATTTGCCGGTGCGCAGGTGCTGATACTATGGATTCAATAAAGGTTGTTTGATAGGCGTCCTTCTTCAGTTCCTTTCCTTCTTTCATCTCTAATTACGTCTCCGTAAGAACACCCGCAAGTGCCGCACTTCGTTTTTGCTGACGGACGTCCTCCATAATGACAGGTCCATATCCATGTAAGTGTCGCATCTTCATCTTCAATCTTCTTCTCGAAAATGACTTGAAGATTGCCACGTACTTAAGGTGCTAGTGACAAGAAATTTTCCTCTCTTATTTGCGTAAAGATTTGGTCTTTTTTAAAACAGCGATGTAATCTTTAAATCAAGTGTATACTATGTGCTGTTGGTGGGACAACAAATTAGCAACTGGTCGTGACGTCACAGAAAGGACTCCCCGATTAGCTAGTATTGCCTGAAGTCCTTTCTGTGACGTCACGTTGATAATTTTGTCCCACCAAAGCGCACACAGCAGACAATTCATTTAAAGATTACAAAGATGCTTTCAGAAAAGACCAATTTTTCACGTGAATGATAGAGGGAATTCTCCTCACTGGTACTTTAAGATCGCTTTACGTACGTGAGCCTCAATCCTATTCGCCGCGCCGGCGATTTGCCAATTTCCCATTGCGCTGTTCCTGGCAGGAGGGCATACGCGTGGCTCCTTCTGGGATTTACTCGACACCACACAGCAGTTAAGTAGCGGTGATTTCAGAAACCCATTAAGGGAGACCCCCCTAAACGGCGTCAGGATTAATACGAGAGTGTTTTTCAATGAGCGACCTTGTAATGCTGGGCAATGTCCTCTTCGTCTATGAATGGTATGTTCCCCTCGCTAGTGAGATACGCCGTTAAACCATTAGAGAAGGTGACGCACTTTTTCTTGGCGACTGCTGGCTCATGTTGCGCCCCGGGAGTCGATGCCGACTTCTTCGCTTCATCTAGAGTGACGGGCTGAGATAAAACCGTCATCTCTAAAATTTCCTCTCCCGAACCTTCAGGCGGCATCGCCACAAAGTCTGTCTCTGACGCAGAATGTTTATGGTTTGCGGGGTTTTCGTCTCCCTCTTTTTCATCCGGTTTTGTCCTTTGGGATATCTTTTCCTTCGCTTGATGTGACTCACGGATGGTCTGAAAAGTGTCTACGAGGATGGTGAGAGGCAGAGCTAGGATCACCACGCTCGAAATGGACCAAATTCCCGTCAGGCATCGACTGATGAACGCGGATGGGACGATGTCCCCGTACCCCACGGTCGTCATGGTAACGATGGTGAACCAAAATCCGGCGGGAATACTTGTCAACGACTCGTTTTTTCCCTTCTCCATGTAGAAGACCATGGTGGTGAAAACCAGTCCCAACATGCTCAAGGCGAATAAAAGAGAGCTCAAGTTTGCAGCGCACTTCTTTAGTGTCGTTCCGAGAACACGCATACCCGGAGACGAACGACAAAGTTTGAAGACCCGGAAGACTCGAAACACGCGTAGAGTGTCAAAAGCTCCTTGAAACGCGGAGTCTTCAGGCACGCATAGACCAAGGTAAAACGGGAAAATGGAAATCAAATCCACCACGCTCATGAAGCTGAGTAGGTACTGTACTCTAACCGGCGCTGCGTACAGTCTCATGAGGTATTCACACGTGAACAGCGCCACACAAGCGCTCTCTATAGCGAAGAAGATGTGCTTACAGTTTCGAAAACGTACCGTCGGCACCGGGTCATCCAAAGAAGGGCCTCTACACGATATAGTCTCAATCACCGTCGCCGCAACTGACATCGCAATAAAGAATCCCGTAACGTAAAAGAATACTTGCCCGGCAGAGTTAGCCTTAGGGTTCTCTACAACGATCCATAATTTCTCCCTTAATGATCGAGGTTCGCAGTCAGTGTCTTTGCCCGTTTTGTTCATGTCGTCCCACGAGTTTTTTCTGTCCATGTAGTTTTCAAAACAACATCCTCCTAAGTAGATATCCGGGTCTATCTGAAAGAACGCGAGTTCTTCCTCGTACGTCCCGAAATGAACGTTTTCGGAATGAGGGAAGTGGAGAGTGCTGGTGAGATAGAAGTTGAGAATGGTACGGAAAATCATAGGGTCCCGGTCAAAGCAATACTGCCCGGTGGTGGCGTTAAAGTAACGTTCCTTACCGGCGCTCCCGAGCAGTGTTTCCGGGTACTCCTCTAGGGTGGCCCGCCAAACCTCAAACTTCGTCCCGCCGACGTTCAGTAGGATTCTCTCGTCGCCGGCGTTCTTCCGCTGTTCTGTTGTGGGGAGGTCCTTGCGTTTGAGCAGCACGCTGAATTTCCGATGTCTCGGGCTGTATTTCTGCGCGAACTCGGTCGGCACGAGTCCGAGAAATGCAGCCATGTTCTCTTGACTTCCTTGTCTTTTCTTTCTCCGTCACAAAATGTAGATCTTGTCACACAAGCCAAAGGCGGCGAATGATTCACGACAGGCCCGTCTGTTTAAAAGGTATCACGCTGTGACGCATATATACATCAGGTCCGCCGGTGACAGACTCTTCGTCCGCCGCCCGACTACGATAACGTCCCGGCTAAGCACCGCCTATCACTCACCAGTCATCCTCGGCTGTCCCGCTGTTTGTGCCCGCTTGCAGCGATGGCGCGAACCCCCTAACCTTATTGAACATTTCCTTATCTACCGTTGCACAACGTCCGACTCAATCGAAACGACTCCCAAAATCCAACCATCACACTCACTCTCTATACACCCAGCGTCGGACTGGTCGATTCCACTCCAAGGGGGAGAAAGCTCCAGAGAGGAGGGACTCTAGGGACCCCTCTCTTTCCTCATTAAAACCTGTGCTGGCGTAATCCCTCAAAGTGTTCATGCGGGCAGTGATGTATTCATGCCTTGAAGAGATACACTTAAGGGCGGCTACAACCTATTTGCGTGGAAAATTACCTCGATCCAGATTGGTTCCGGCCCCTTTTGGGACAACAGACGAGAAGAGTGGGCCTGAAAAGCCCCGGCAGTTATGCTTTCGTGATAAACATACAACTGTGAGACGTTCAATCATGGTTACTGTGTCCTCCCTATAGATACACACTGGCGGTGCTCTATCCATCAACAATCGCGCGGGGCAGACACAACGTTAACCCGTTGTCAGACAGAAAAATGCAACGCTGGCAGGAAAAGAAATTGAAGTTAGACTTTGGACGGAACAAGAGGAATCACGAAAGCCTATAAGAATGACAG
The DNA here is from genome assembly GCA_035149815.1 of Branchiostoma lanceolatum. Lineage (NCBI taxonomy): Eukaryota > Metazoa > Chordata > Leptocardii > Amphioxiformes > Branchiostomatidae > Branchiostoma > Branchiostoma lanceolatum. Next base: position 3,331,416 of record CM068883.1, on the reverse strand, counting down.
TGCATTTATCCCTTTTATATTACAGTTTTGTTACATCCGTGAAAAGGGGAGGTATTATTTTTGGTCTGTGTGTGTGATTGTTTTACCGGGTATGTGTGGTCAGCATAACTACTGGATGGACGGTGATGATATTTGGTATGTGGGTAGGTGTTGGGAGGACAATGGTCAAGGACGATTTTCGGTCCCCGCGCGTGTGGATTTGGTACTGCAGCAGAGCGTCCGGTTTTTGTCCTGGACTTGCTATGGTCTCTGTATTTCTAGTCTTCCTAGACTTTTCCAACAATAAGGCAACATATATCTCTATTTTGAAAACGAGTCAACGTTAATCTTCGAGATTTGGAGGGTAAGAAGGGGGGCGTTTCAAAACTCCTATCTTTCTATATATTAAAGAGGAACGATTTGCAAACGATAGAATATCATTCGAATGTGGTAGATTCAAGGGTGCCGAAACACATTTACAGCTGCAGCGGAATTAAAAAATGTAACATTTATGAGCAAAGAAATACAGCATATTTCCCTCCCTGTCTCTGGCCATGCAAAAACGTTCCGAATCTATTTGGCAGGAGAAGAATAATGAGAACAAGAGACAGGACATAAAACAATAAATTTCCTCCTATACCTGTAGTATGTAGTAAAATATAAATATTGCTTGCTTTTATTCGTAAGACCACGCAATCCACGGGTAACGTCGTACGGCTGTTCATTATTCTGTTTCCAAACCGTTTGTCTGACCGTCTGTGGAATGACTAAATTGCATCTCATACACACGGTGAGCTCTTTGTACTTGGCATTTCTTTCGTCCCTAAAGTGCGCCAGTAATAACATATGTGTGCTTTTCTATATCCGCACAGCGACCTGAACAAATGGCAGGGTTGACGTACCTGGATGGAAAATGTCAACAGATACTGTAAAATGTATAATCTAACAGGGATCATTTTGAGTGAGTTCACAATATTGTGCAATGTGTTGCTGATATTCATAGGATTGATAAGCATCATCTTGTATTCTGAAAATGCATATTTTCACGAAAACAAAGAGCTGTCGATTTTCTTGTCACTGGAAATGCAATAAAACGTTAGGTAGGTAGGTAGGTAGTCGACGTGCTTACGTTCGACGTGCTTACGTGCGACGTGCACCGGCGGGGTTATACCGCCCCTTGCGGGGTTAGATACCCTTTCGTTGGCTGATACAAGACGGGGATGCGCCAGTTCTCCTGTCCGGGTGAATGGTGTAAACCAATGCATGGCATGGCTGATACGAGACGGAGGTTCGCCAGGCCGCCATCCGGGTGATTTGTATTGAATCACCAACTCCAGACAGAAGGATTTGGACCATCGCACACCGGGGCATGCCCCTACTCTTTTTCGAAAGGTGTGGTGGGTTTTTTTACGTGCGCGGGGTGTGGCTCTCCCCAAACACGGGACCTCTATTTAACGTCCTATCCGAGGGTTATAAAACGTTGACGCTGTCCAATAATTAAAGCATTTTACGGTATCTGACTCTGCTATCTGTAGATATGTTTATGTCTATGCCATCTGTTGTTATCCCTTGTCATAGTGACTTTTATTTAACCTTGAAACCAAGACACCACGATGGTTTTCAACTGATTTACATTTGCTGACAGATGCATTAATGCTTCGATAGATTTCCCACCCCATACAAATATGAGATAGAACCATACTGCGCAATACCATCTGAAATGTGAAATAGAAACAAACTGAAATATAAATCCCCTTTAACATGTTCAATGTTTGTTTTTTCCAGTCAGACGTACTGGTATTGATTTGTTTGCCAGTTCACTAGACGCTGAAGAAGAGTGATGGATGTCACTTGAAACGTCCGCAGGAAACCTCCGAATCTTATCCAATTGAAGATGGTTGAATTGTCTTAAAAGACAGATTACTTGGAATCCTAGCCTTCAAAAACGTATAGCCCCTGAAATATCAAATTGAACCAAAGTGAGAAAAAAATCACGGAAATGTAAAATCGAATCAAATTGATGTAGACTCCCAGCAATGTAGAGGGACAAATGGGTTTCAAAGGCGGCCGGTCTCGGTCAGTGCTTCCCGCGTTTGACGTCATATGTGCCCTTGGTCACGTCCACTGCTGACAGCCAACAGTTATCGGGCTACGAATCCGTCAAAACAAATTATAATCTAGTGGTGTCGTGTGGCGCAACTGTAGAGCACGCGGCTGTCAAACAATGGGTCCCGGGATCTAATCCCAGGTGTGCCCGGAGACATGTCCGAACTTGCGCCCCGACGTTGTGCCCTTGGGAAAGGCACTTAACACGACTTTCCTCACTTCACTCAGGTGTAAATGAGTACCTAGCTCATCTAGGGTTAGGGACGTCCCTTGGATAGGACGTTAAATGGAGGTCCCGTGTTTGGGGAGAGCAACACCCCGCGCACGTTAAAGAACCCACCACACCTTTCGAAAAAGAGTAGGGGCATGCCCCGGTGTGCGATGGTCGAAATCTTACAGTCCGGTCTGGGGATGACATCTTGAAAAGGTGATAGTTCACCTGTTATGTCAATCCTTCCACAAAATGTGGTAAATCAAAATAAATAAATAAATAAATAAAATAAATAATTAAATATAATGTCTCTTTCTTCTCGTAAGCAGAAAAGCGGATCCGGACAGCGACGTAAGTGGGTTCTGTGTGGGTCGAATCTTGTGCATGGTGAAGACAATATGATGATGATCCATTGTGTTCTGCGGTTCAGGTGGAAACAACCTCCGGCTGCATTCAGTCTTTCTTCATTTCTTTCCACTGTGTCTTTTTTTCCTGCAAGCTGCCGTAGCTCTCTGAGTTTCTTTGCAGTTTCTAGGTTTCCCATTCTTTTGTTTTTGAAGACAATATACTATACAAGAATGGAAAGGATGATCTTTCAATAGAAATCAATAAATTATTGTACTTTTTATCATGTTTCACTCCATACCACAGGTCTGGATGAAATATATTGTTGTTGTTATTTTCTTACGTTTCTGCTTCTTCTCCTCCCGTCATTTTTGGCCAAATGACCTGAAATTTGGCACAAGAGCAGAGTGGGACAATATCTCCGCGTGTTTTTCTTTTATTCTTTTATATACACCTTTGAAATTATTTCATTGAGGTTTTTTGGGGATCATTTTTAGACAAGGAATGTATATTTTGGCCTCCTGTACCCTGGCTTTATTTCATTTGCACCCCAATCTCTACAGTGGCTATCGGACATTAAACATGTCCTGATTTCTAAGTAATGGTCTTTTCATTCCCACCCATTGAAACTATATTGATACATAGACAAGATTGGCCGTTTTGTAAATACAACGTTAATGTGGAGACCGGAAATTGATTCAGATCAGATTGCAAAGTCAGTCAACATACTGTAATTGCATTTGAGTTCGCGGTGATTTAATTGCGTGATATGGAGAGAATGGAGTATTCGCGATGATTTTTTAAACCTCGCTGTTAAAACAAAGAGGCAGAGGACCAGATAGGCCTTTTCGCCATGGCATTATGTTCTAGGTGAAAAGTTACGGTGAACATTAAACCACAGCAAACATTTCAACATTTACAGTACGCTAATCTTACAATGTAGGTAACATCTGCTAACATGATTCCACCAGGGTACGTAATTTCGCCACTCTGAAAAGATACGTCCAAGCAGATCTCAAACCTAACGTCCCACGGTATAATTCACTGTATATCTAACCTGTGCATACCTGGGGGTGCTGCACTAGAGATCTCTCAAACCCAGTGTTTTTCAAAGTGTCAATTGAGGTTACACCCAGAACATAACATCCATATAGATAGTAGCCCAACGACGCTGAGTTATGATTTGAATGGTTTAACTCAATCTATCCTGTCTGTTCCTGCACCTGTTACTTTGAGTCGCTAGGGGGCAGCACCACTTCTTGCTTAGGCCATGTTGATTTTATTATATGGATGACATCCGCGCGTACATCAATTTTTGTCCGTTTCCCCCCAAAAAAGGTTTTCGGCCATACGTACTGCAAATCGTACAAAGCAGCTGCAAAATGAGATGATATGAAAGTAAATATTTCGGAAAGCGGACACTAATGTCGAATGATAGAGGAATGGACTGAAGCCATGGATAGCGGAGAGATAGTGGGATGCGTGCTCCTTGACCTTCGAAAAGCATTTGACAAGGTCTGGCACGCAGGACTGCTATCCAAACTAAGAGCGTATGGAATCAGTGGATCCATGCACAACTGGTTTTCCAGCTACCTGTCCGAGAGACGCCAACGAGTGGTCATCCAGGGAGTGGCATCAGACTGGAAGTCTCCCCTAGCCGGCGTACCACAGGGTTCTGTCCTCGGACCAACGCTTTTCATACTCTATATCAACGACCTTGCCTCTAGCTGTATACAATCCCAACCAAATTTATTCGCCGACGACACTTCACTGTCCTCCTCCCATCACTCTATCCAACATGTAGTTGCATCACTGAACAGAGACCTGAGCTCTGTGTCTACCTGGCTGTCTCAATGGAAACTTGAAGCCAACATAGACAAGTGTAAAGCTATGTTCATCACGACACGCGCCATTCCACGACCGATTCCTCCCGTGACCCTAGGTGGAACCATATTGCAAGTTGTCACCAGCCATAAACACCTCGGCGTTACTCTCACAAATACCCTCTCCTGGTCAAACCATATCGACATCATCTCTACAAAGGCTAGACGATCTTCTGGTTTGCTATGTGCTCTGAGGAAGAAGATACCAAAGGACCTACTCCTTAGACTATACATGACAATCGTAAGGCCAAACCTCGAGTATGCAGACATTGTCTGGTCTGGTCTTACCAAACGCGACCAAAGGACTGTGGAATCTGTCCAATACCAGTCTACCAGAATCATCAGTGGACACTTCGGGCTACCGTACCCTTCCTACGAAAGTCTCTACACCGAACTATCACTACCATCACTCCAGTACCGACGCAAGTTCCACACAACTGTGACTCTCTACAGACTCTTGAATGGACGCTGCCCTCCACATCTCCAGAGTTTGCTACCCCAAACACGTGCGCCTGATACCAACTCCCGCTATCCCCTAAGGAACAGTGAACACCTGACTACTCCAACGTGCAAAACTACCAGATCTCAGAGAACATTCATTAGTCGAGCGATCTCACTCTGGAACTCTCTTCCCAGTAATATCCGCACATCCCTCACTGTCAGCTCCTTCAAAAACAAACTCTGTACCTCACTCGGCAACAAATACTCTGTAAATAATTGACTGACCTATACTACCACAAGTATTAGATGACATGTTGTATAATCTGCTAACCTAGTATGTAATATAAACCTAAGTTTTGGCTTGACATTGTTAACGATTTATATATAGCTTGGTCTTGTGCATTTTTTTTCCATATGCGCTTCAGTCTTGTGATGGTTTTTGTTAATTTTGTTTCTTCGATGTAATTTTACTTTGTGTTCTGTGTCCGCCGCTATGTGTGTGTGTTTGACGCATGCGCACTTTGTGAAAGTTTGTATTGAACTTTGAATATACTGTTCCCAGGGCTAACCCTTTGTAATAGCCTTCGGCTAGTTGGGTAGTCCTGGCTGTACTTTCCTACAGTCAAATAAAATCAAATCAAATCAAATGTCGTAGAATGCCAAAGTCAATTCCAAAGTTAAAAAAGAAGATGTGAAAGAACAAAAAGGGGGAATCTATTACTCGGCCCACCATACTCTGCGTGTTTAGTTTTTTCATCCCTCCTGACCATGTAGATTTCACAATGAAGGCAACTCTTTCTTTTGCCCTTTTTTTTATTCGCACGTTCGCATAAGTTTTAGGGTCCCCGGAGGATGTTATCCATATAATTAAATCAACATGGCCTTACATCGAAAGCTATCACAAATTAATACCATAGCTTGTCCAGGACAAAAGATACAAAAAACGGAAACTCTGCTGCAGTATAAAGGTCGGGCACCAGAGGGCCCAAAATCGTTCTTGACGTTCGTATTCCCAACATTTACCCACATACCAAATATCATCACAATTATTCGAGAGGTTTCAAAGTTATGCTGACCATCCGGAAACACACGCACGCACACACACATAAACACACACACACAGACACACACAAACACACACACACAGAGAGACATACACACACACGCACACACACACACACACATAAACACACACACACACACACAAACACACACACACAGACACACACAAACACACACACACAGAGAGACATACACACACACGCACACACACACACACACACACAGACATACATTCAAACCAAATACAATACCTCCCTTTTTCATAGAGGTTACAAAAATGCAAAGGCTTGACAGGTAGACAAAGATGGCTTCCTCCCTTTCTGTCATTGCGTCCGTTTGGCTCGTCATCAGGCATTTAGCCCTCGGGGCCCTATACTTTATAATATTAGGTAAAATAACGCAGGTACGCATCCTCTATTGTGGTGAAACATTCTGCATTCTCTATTGGCGAAGAGAACAAAGTATGCCATGTCTTCAGATAAGCACGTCTGGACAGACCCGTAATGGTATCAACTAATGTCACGTCTGGGTTCTTTTACATACAAAAGACTTAACGCTTCAGACTTCTCAATACTAGGGATTGAAGACTTTTATCGCCTAATGATCATGTGTGCATTTCCTGCCGCTCTTTTTGTTTGTTTGTTTATCTTATTTATCCAGGGGGTTACATATCGCCTGTAATGGCGTTTTCAATGTGCCCTGGGGGGCAATTCCCACATTGTTCAAACTTAAATACATAAGATAACACAAATAACACAAACTGTAATTAAATAATAATACAAGGTAAACTTAACTAAATGCTTCGAAATACTAACTTATTACAACTGATTTCAAATAACAAAATGAATAAAGCAATAATATAACATAATATAACATAGAAAAACAATGGAATAACGTCAGAAAAGAAAGGACTAGAACGGTAGCTTTAATCATCATGGTTCTTTTTCAAAGGAACCATTCAACTATACTGCTTTCTTAATCTCCGTTAGAAACCTTCTTTAAGCCTTTGATCTCCAAGCAGGTCTTCGGAAGCGAAGTCGTGACGGTTTCAAGATCTGATGACACGGCCCCGACTCGGGCGTGTTTGATCAGGTCTTGGGCCCAGTCAGAAGTTGTCACAAGTTCGCCCTCCCCCCCCCCCCCCCCCCCCCCCAAGATCTGTCTGGGGATCAATGTAACGCCCTGGAGGAATTCAGCAACGACATTTCCGTTATTTCTTCCTGTAGCTTTAATCATCATGGTTCTTTGAGCACCACAGTTGTTATTCAACCGCCCGCTGGTTATATCATATTAGGCCATACTGACTCGATGATGTGTTTATGGTGGCTCCTTCAGAAACCTTAAGCTTAGGCCCATATAGGTGAGGACAATGCTGTAAAAGCGTTGATGAAGGTTAGACATCCAGGTAATAAGATACACCAACAAGGCTATCTGTTTACATGACCTGACACTATCCCATGTCCCATTGAAAGGCAGTGGGTTAACAAACTTTCCTTACTAATTATGCAAATTAGCTCCTTATTTGCATAATTAGTCATTGATTATGTAAAGCACCATCCGAGCTCTCTACATACCAAACATCACGACGATCTGTCGACCCATTCTCAAGTTATTCATGTCCGAATGTCAAAACAAAAACACTCACTGCGGTTCTTAACAAGCCGCTAGGGGGCCAAAATTTACAGAACTTACTTTCTGTGGCATGAACTATCTACCACACAAAAATCATGACCATAGCACTTTCAGAAAATATGCCCCTAAATTTTGAAGCTCTGCTGCAGTACCTTTGGTACCCACTAGAAGGCCCATTATCGAACTTGACCTTCCTTTCGGTAAATCCTACCCATCCACTAAATATCATAAGGATCCATCAACAGCTTCTTGAGTTATGTTGTCCACAAGAAAATTCACATCCACACAAAGCCCGCTGCAGTACCGACGGAAAGTGCCAGGAGAACCATTTTTGAACTTGACCTCCGTTTTTACAACATCTACACACCTGCAAAAAATCATGAAGATCCATCAACGTTTCCGTCACTTTTTTTGCCTACATACAAACACAAAAAAATGCTAAGTCCGCTGCAGTACTATTGAAAAACGCAAGGTAAACCATTTTCGAACTTGACCTTCCTTTACACAACCACTACACACCTCCAAAAAATCATAAAGATTCATTGAAGTTTTCTTGAGTTATGCTCCTGACATACATTCAGACCCACCCAACAGATTTTTCAACCGAAAACATAATCCTCTCCGAGTACAAGTACTCGGCGAAGATAAAAATAGTTACTCAAGCAACTGGATAAAATTTTTGAAACAGTCAGACTTTGAACCATCTGAAATTGTATTTACTTCATTAACATAATCTATTCAGAGTTTTGGTATAAAATTAACCTGGTTCTGCCAGATCTTTCCTTAGTCACTGACGAAAGACAGCGGATGGTGTCTGAAACGTCTTACTGTTTCCAAATCTTATCCAGTTGCTTGAGTAACTATTTTTGGTGTATCTTATTACCTGGATGTCTAACTTTCATCAACGCTTTTTGGTGAATGCTGTAAATGGTAGTTTTATGTTCGCGGTGTCTTCACCGCGAACTTAAAACCACGGCGATTTTGCTTCTTCTGTCTTCTGCCCGTTAACTCCTTTGTTCAACCGCGAACTTAAGACCAACGCATGCGCAAACACTCAATTTTCTCCCTACCGCGAGATTTAGTGCTTTTAATTTCCTTTTCAACGACATTGTTACATGAAGTTCGAAGTAGGAGTTTTACAACAGGTGCGCTCATTTCATGAGTTTCACGACAATCATATCATTTTGCGGTAACTTACGAATACATCTTGTAGTCAATCCAGCTCACAACGATTTATCGATTTGTGAGGGCCAACTTTTTTTCTTTAAAAAACGAATAAAAATGAACGCACATGTGGATGGCATCCATACCTTTTGGCTAGTGTGGGCTTCATGGACTCCAGTCGTCGGCTTCAGGCAATACTGGCTGTTATTACATTATTAGTGAACACCAGCTGTGTACAGTGTAGCTACTAAAATTTTAATTACGCGTTTTATGATCATTTCACTACATGGGGTAGGTAACGGTTAATGACTTTTTGTTCGAAATCACGTTGTGATTTTTTCTTCCTGAAAACATTCAAACAGTCGCCAAACGTACGCCTCAAATCTAACAGTGGCATACAGACCAACGCTAAAGGGCCACTAGTACATGCATATGTGTATAAAAACTTCAGTAGTCCCTTGGAATTGTATTTCAAATGTAACTAGATTTTCCTACTGGTACCAAAACTTAAGTGATTAGCCCTGGTGATTCGTTTTCACACTCTGTTTGATTCCACAACATCTACTTGGAGATTTTCGAAACTGATCGACGTTTTTACGATTCCATCATACTGAAATTACATTACTATAGATGTCTACAAGCTAGGTTCCACTGGTTATTAATAAACAAAGATGCGGATAACAGACTTTCAACTGATAACTTTATTTCAAATTCAAGTAACTTGAATAACGAAATTAACATCTATCTACTTTGCATGTGCTGAGCTATAACTACCCACTTTGGCCACCCCTTTGTAGAAAGTGGATGCGAGCTTACTCCAAGACAACTCTGGGAAGAACCATTCTAATAAAGGGGTGGTTTGCTTGTGAGATGACTATTGTAACACCACTGCATACAGGATTTTCTTATACTTTTCTTAAGAAGGTGAGGTTGAGAGCTTCGGGGAGTTGGATGGAGTCGAGCTGGAGCGATGAGGGTTAAAAGGGAAGGTGACGGGATAAGAAAACTTGGTGTCCAGGAGGAGGGTGCTCTGGATGTCCTTCCGCTCCTTAAGACGGGCCTGGATGATCCGTATGAAGGAGATGGACACCCGCTCCTCAAATCATTGACGGGAGTGTACAGGTTCAGGATTTTGATGAATCACGGTATTGTCAAAAAACAATTCCCTGGGGAATGCGTGCGTGGAATAGTTAGAATTCGTCCTTTTTTGATCCCAGCACTATACCAATGGCTCCGCCCCTGAGGCGTCGCCAAAAACTTGAACTAGATTCCGTGACGTAAGGGTGTGAAGTATGACGGTAACGAGCGAAGCACAGATTCTTCATTTACTACGATCGCTACATACTATAGGCAACAACCAGCCCTGCAACAGCGCCATCTAGCAGTTTGGTCCAACTCTGCAGAAATGACAAGAGCGCTCATCGTCGATCTGCCTATAATAAGGAATATGCTCTTTTTGTCCGACGTAACGTTGGAAAAAAACAACCAGTGATTATTTTTTGCGTCACCTACCATCTCGATTGCCTGGAAAATAACCCAACAGTCGATATATTTTTGGCTAATATTTCAATTTGTCAAGAAAACGAAAACATGCCTGGCCAACTTTGTATGGATTAATTTCGCTCTGAAGAAATATCGGTACTTCAGAGCCGGATGTACCCTATCCCGTATTACAGTTCAACACTGGGCAGGACTTCTTCACGCTTCGCTGCGCTCTGAAGCATGCTGCTGCGCTCTTGATAACACACCACAAGGGCTCTTCAAACCATATATGTAGTGGAAGTGGTGTTAGCCCAGTTTTGAACGGTCACTTCTTGAATAAAACCACTTGCATATTTCCTAACTGGTTGCGATAGATTTGCGGGTAACTTGAGGGCTGTTACGCGGACTTCTCGTTTCTGTATTCAACATGTTAAACCGATCTTTTCACCAGTTTATACGTCCAATTTTCTTCGTGCAAACATTTTGTTAATCATACATGAAATTCTAGAGACGGCTATGGTGAATCCAAGACTTGTTATATCTCTGGTGTTTGCAGTATTGACAGAATTGGCAGGTTACGTAGGTGAGTGAAATCGTTTTTAACCCTATCTAGACCGGGCTTTTTTTAGACTTCTGGGACCGGGAGGGCCTATTCGCCCCCCCCCCCCATAACTTCCAAACGGTATAATGTATCATCACCAAATTTGCAGAGAGTGATGTACATGTGAATCTTTATAATTTCTGCAAATTTGGTAATGTAATGACGTAATATTACGTAATTATGACGTCGTTAATGTCATTTTATTGGCTTAAACCGTCTAAATAGGGAAGATTGTACATGTGTGTTTTTTTCTTCTCAAAGACTTACACATTGACAAAAATACAAGTCTTCCGATGTAATAACATAATATATATTACCCTAAAAATATAAGATATCGCTGTATTGGCCGGGTCAAAATATCCTCTTGGAGTTAAACGAGTGTATACGCGCTGTTTGGTTGCTTGGAGACGACAGTCCCGCGTTTTCCGTAGTAAAGGTTATTCTTCTATACTTCACGATGGGCCTTATTTCCAAATGCCATTTGTTCAACAGAATTTGATACATCCCTTTCGATATACTAGTACTATAAATTTAACTTTATTCTAGGGGAGATAACCCTTACTGTATGCAAAAGGTCAATATGTCAAAGAATGTGTAGAACCAATTGTGTAAATGGCACGTTGGACTCAACATGTTGATTTACTCATAACATTGATTAATTTGTATCCACTGAACAGTCTGTATGTATAGATGTAGTAGATCTTACGAAAGTCGCTGCTAATAAAGATTTCTCTGTGGAACGTCAACTGTCATAATCCCGCCGGCTGTCACAGGACAAAATGATGCTAGGGAGACCTCCTCAAGAATGTCTTGAACACCCAGCCATGGCCACGTGACGGCTGGTGGAATGTTTCTCTCGCGGCCGGGTCGCGCTTTGCAAAAACGACACTTTGAGGAGCTGTATAAACTTTATTCTGCAGAAATAGCGATTGCATACACTTTCAACTTACTACACTCTAAGTATAATTTTGATATCTATATCTATTTTACCTTCTTTTTGACGTGGCTTTTGTCCTTTAAAGTGTGCTTACTTCGAGGATTACTAATGCTGCATTTGTAGATCTCTATAAATTCACCGTGTCGTTATTTGATAGTCTTAGGGAACTAGTCGTAATTATCAGAGGTAACTATATTACTGATGCCCTCTATTGATTCATGCACTTTAACTTGATTATTCAGTTTTGTACATGTATTACAGATGCAGTAGCTGACGTCACCCTTGTGAACGAGCGCCCCCTGGTGGGCACATCAGAAGCGCAGACGTTCCTGAAATGCGTCACGAACACCGTGACAGAGGTCAAGTTCACGGCTGAAGGATCATGGGTAATTCCGGATTCAGCGATGACAAGTACTATAGGTATGTACCAACCTTATAGGAAAATATAATCTAAAAGAAATTTTAAAACAAAGTGACTAAGGTTAACGTTTAGGAGATATCGAATGATTTAGGCTAAAGTGATACATCCAAATTTTCCTCTTTACGCAAATGAATGTTTCTCGTGTAAAATGCCATCGTATTACTAGGAAACCCTACATTCTAATGAGAGGCTTAGCCTACAACTGCTGTGTACGCATGCGCGTTAACATGTATTGTGGGCAGTATGTCAAAGGTAAAGGCCCCTGAGATGAAAACAAAACACGTCTGGACATTGCTATGCTATGGATAATAGTCGAGACGAAACTGTTTACAAGTCAGGGGCCTTCACCTTTGACCTTGCACATTCGCACTCGGAATCATGAACGACCTTATTGACATGTCATATCTGCAGGTCCAGAGGAGTGGCCAGGTGGCATGCTGACCTTCACACCTGAAGGCGGGGCGGCCAGGACAGGTGTGTTCACCTGTGGCGGAACAGACAGCAGTGGACAGACGGTCTCAGTCTCAACCGCCAAGACCTTATCCTCAGGTGACAATCCATGTTACTTTGCCCTATTTATAACATAGTCAGACGACGTTGACCAATCAGGACCGCCTCATTTGGTACTGATCATGAGGCTGTACTACCATTGGCCTAGCCTGGGTGCCATCCGATTACTACCGGGGCTCCTACACTTGCTACCCTGAAACAAAATCTATTCAGAGTAGCACGTGTAGGAGCCCCGGGAGTAATATGATGGCACCCAGGCTATCATTGGCCCGCTATTGGTAAGTAATTAGAATAACTACTACTTCTAGCTATTGCGTTACGTGCGTGTATTCAAAGGAAATAATTTTCGGCAGACTTTTGATTGCAAATAACAAACAAGCATTACAATATTTTGACCTATAATTAACGTTGATGTTGCACATTTTCCTTTAGTGTCTACTGTAACAAAAAGCATAGTCGGTTAACGATTACCAAATAAACCACCGAGTGAGCGAGGCGAAATATACACACCTTACTTAGTGTTTTCGAATAATGTAATAGTCATTGTAATACTTCTGACTTATTTTCCACACAGCGGTGTTTTTCTCGACGCAGTTCACAGTGACGGCCAGCATCGGAGATTCGGTAAGATTACACATGGCGCTGTCGGGGTCAGAGGCCGGGAGGTCACAGGTCAACATCCGCTGGCAACATGACGGCAGCCTCATCGTCATCAAACTCAACAGGGGGAATGTAGCTGAACGTGTAAGTGATGTTCTACATCAAAACAAATGTTATTATTAATATTGATATGCGGTAGTCTCATTATCACATCCACAAAACTAAAAGTCGGTGTAATCGCCCTTTGATGTAACGCACCAGCTTAAAGGCAACCTAAGAAAGTCGTATTTTCAAAAAATTTTTGGTGATTTTTATCCATAGTAAGTTTGAATAACACTATCCCATTGCATATCGACCATCATGGAGCAAATTTCACTTCAGTAATATTAGATTTAATCCACTTTCAATATACAATGGTCGCTACGTACCCCGCCAACAAGCCGACTATGGAAGCAGACTAAAGCTAACAAGACCGGGTTCTAGCCTAGCTCTAACTATATAGGGAGAATATTTGCCAAGGAAGTTTGGGCACCAGAGTAGGGTTTCATTTGCGGGGGAAGATATACCGTGGACTGACTCTACTGGCCAATTATCCATTTTTTGCCGAATTCTACGATCCGTACCCCCCGTAGGAGGGCCTGGTGGAGACTAACTGGGTTCTAGGCTAGTCTGACTGGTGTGTGCGTTCTCTCCATAGATTGAGATTGCGGAGACATTTGACAACGTGGTTGCAGAAGACGCGGGAATCTATGAGTGTTTCACCTCCGAGTCGACTCGGAGGGAGGGGAACCAGGGGATCGTCCGTCTCATCGTGAGAGGTGGGCTAAACGACATCGTTACGTTTGTCTCGACCTGTTGTCGATTTCAAATAAACATTCTATGACAATGAGAATATGAAAAATATAATGTAATTTTAATTTAAAAGTGCGCTTGCCTTTCGTGGCGTCATTTTGGCGTAGCGGTTAGGGTGTTTAGCCTAGAACTCAGCGGTCCTGGGTTTCGAATTCTCTGATATGCCATCAATGTTGCACCCTAGGGAAAGGCACTAAACACGACTTTCCGCACTCCACTTTTACTTTACTTTGGCCGAGCTCCCGCTCGAACCACTGGTGTAAAAATGGGTACCTGACTTCCGTTAGGGAGGTAAAAGGTGGTGGAAGGAGAGAGATGGGCTTCGCCTTCCAATACCTTGCCCTAGACATAGTGCATCTAACAACCCACTGCCCCTAAGGCCTAAAAAAACTATGGGCTACCTTTACCTTTTACTTCCTTCTCAGGATGTCCGACGAACAAGTGGGGTCAGAATTGTGAGGAGGACTGCCCGGCCTGCTACAACGGAGGCCAGTGTGACCACAACACCGGGGAGTGCGCATGCGCACCGGGGTTCATGGGAAATAACTGTGAGACAGGTGAGAACACAATCTTTATTGACACAACAAAAGTACAACGACTCTCGTAAGGTCTACTTAATCTATACATACATACATACATACATACATACATGCCAACAAACAAAGTTCAGAAGATAGACACAGATGTACTTCAGGTTCGGTATTTTTGGTAAGGATTGGATTTATATGTTGCATCAACTTTAGTTTAACGTTTCGTGAACCGTGAGAGAAGTGTAACTTTCTTTCTGTTGTTTCTTTGTGAATAGAATTACACAGAAATTATGAACAATTTGCATAACAGTTTTTTTTGTTTCAAATTGAAACACCTTCACCATTCAGATAAGAAAAACGAAACTCAAAACATAAAACCTATTCAACACAAGTCAAATGCACCTTAATGTCCCTTTGATATAACACAGTTTCCCTTGTTTTTTTTGTGTGTTTTTTTCCAATTCTTCAGGGTGCGGTGGGAACAGATTCGGACGCGACTGTTCGTATCAGTGTGACGCTGCCAGCAATTATAATGGCGCATGCGCAAGTCGTGTCTTCTGCGTTCCAGACCCCCAGGGCTGCTCATGCGCAACAGGGTTTACCGGGATCGACTGTAGCGAAAGTAAGTCGCACGAAAACAGCTTCTAGCTAGATTGTCGACTCATGTTATGATATCATGAACAAAGGACCAGAAACAGGCCGTTCATGATCAGTGTAACATAACCAGCTCAGCTGCTGCCACGCCGCGTGCCTGTGAAGTTGGTGTGTTACGCCGAATGGCGGTTATACCGGCTATACAGATACAAAAATAATGTAATGGTGCATCTTAACTTTGCAAAACGTATGTTCATGCCACCACTGTACATAAATACTAAATAATCTGAAAAGTTGTGAAGCCACGGCCAATGCCTACTATCACAAGTACGAGTTAATGGTTATGTATACAGATTTAAATTACGTCATAGTCCCGTGACTGCAAACACCGTATCAAATAACTGATCCCATAGCTCGCCCACTTGCGACGAAATGTAGAAGTGCAAAAAATAAAAAATGCGAATTATTTGACGGACATGCAGCCACTCTCTCATTGATCGCACCGATAATTTCCATGCTACCATTGCTATGATAAACAGTCTAGTCAGGATCGGTCAATTCTTTTGTCCTCCAGCCTGTTCGGTGGGCAGTTTTGGCGCGAACTGTGCACAGCAGTGTCACTGTACCGACAATGAACCCTGTGACCCTTACACCGGAGCATGCGCACAAGGCTGTGCCGAGGGCTGGGAGGGTCCATCCTGTCAGAAAGGTGGGTGCTGTATTCCAAAACTAGTCAAAGAAAAGTGTTTATATCTTTATGCTTTACTGGAGCACCTTTGTTGTAAATTTTTAAATGCACATCGTCAACAATAGGGAACCGGTCAATGTTTATTCTGCAATAATACAGAGACACAATATCGCATATTAACTGAGGAAATCTCAGTGTACTATACAAGTACCTGTCCAGTACTTTTTGTCAAACAAATGTCACTGATACAACTGTTGTACACGCACAGTTTCTGTACCTGACGCCTGTTCGACCAACCCCTGTCTGAATGGTGGCACCTGCCAGGTGACGCAGGACAGCTTCAGCTGCACCTGTACAGGTGATTTCACGGGCGCCACCTGCGAGACATCTGGCAACACACCGGCTCCAGGTAGGACCTCCCTGCACAGATATACGTCAGCTTTATTTGCTTGTTACAGGTTTGCGTATCAAAACCTTTGTTGGATACGTTGGCACGTGTGGTGGCCGCCATCTTGAATTGTGACGTCACAGGGTCGCCATATCATTTTATTGGGAGGGGCGTTTTCGGGGTCGCTAGTGTTATTAACAAATCAGCACACAGCGTTCACACATTCAACTCAAATATAAAGAAAAATTCAATACCAATTCATATTATTTTATAAAAACATCCCGTATTCGCTAAAATAACATGGCGAACCGGGAGTATATGTAGCACAAATACTAACTCCAGTTTGTTTGTTTGTTTCTATCATCGGAATGTCTAAACTCCAAGCAGGTGTTGGGAGGGTATTTTCGGGTTTCTGGTGCTCAGCCTTTCTTCCGTTTCTGTTTTACGCAGGCCTGTCTGATGGAAGCGTGGATCTGGCGTCCGATGAGGCTCCGGTAGACCCCATGTGGACCCTCCTCCCGCCCACCCTGTGTGCGCTAACCCTGGCGCTGTTCATAGGGGGCGCTTTTTGCTGTTGCAAACAAAAGTGCTGTCCTTCCAACGACGTCCTTCCAATCTTCGTCACTACGGAAGAGGTCGAGGTCAGAAGAATGAAATCTGCTTGCTTATCTTTTGTTTCTATTGCATTAGACTCATCAATTGTGTCTCTTTTTATAATGTGTATGAACGTGACGTCATTCGCGCTATACCATTGTCTCTTTTCAAGTCAATGACTGCTTTTCTAATTAACGCACTCAAGCGTCCAAGGCAAAAAGAGCAGAAGAATATCCAAAAGTTTTCCAATAAAACACTAGTACTTTACGCACTCTTAAGAAACAGATGTGTAAGCAAGATGGCCGACCCATGACGTCAGTAATCCTTATGGCGCCGGCCATGGGCGGAGGGTTAAAACAGAACAGGTTTTTGCTACGCAATACCTGTAATCAAGATCATGCGGATACCATTTGTTCACTCCATTCAACGCTCTTTCCCTCCCAAATTTTCGTTTGTGTTAACGTACTGGTTGATTGTTAATCAACATATTTAATCAATATTTTATTGCAAGTTCGTGCCCAAAGGCTAATTGCAGACAAACAAGTACATGGAGATACATGGAAATCGAGATAGTTATCAAGTCTACTGTGAAAGTTCTATGTTAACTATGGTTGGGTTTGACTTCTTATACAGAAGCTGGGGCTCCCCCCAGCGGGTGCGCCGATGACTGCAGACAGAAGCGGCCCCAGGAAGCCGGGCAGACCGAGGCGGGAGAACACGCTCCTGATGTCTCCCAAGAAGCAGGTGCAGATGGAGAGAGAACTGGCGCCGAGTAAGAAACCGTGGAAAGCCCCGCCAAGAAAAACAAAACGGAAATAACTAGAAAGGCAACATTTGCACGAGCAAATGCAACATGTATCGCCCATTTCCCTCCCCATGCATGCAAAAAGCGACTGTTCTAATGCAAAAATGGAGCATTCCAAAATAACGTTTAACTATAATAAAGTAAGACTATGTAATGACCATTGTAAGCATCGTAGTACCTAGTATGGGCGATACATAATTACAAACACAATATGTACCGCCCATACTATAGGTATGGGCGATACATAATAAGGTCTAACGGGGGCTGCTCTAATTCAAGACGCTTTTTTTCACACGCTCGAAGTCACGGCATTCTAGTGCAAAATAAGTTTAATTCCGTCTGAAGTTAGGGCACGTCTGAAGTTAGGGCATCCCCGGTTAAGTGTATTAGTATTCCTCGACGAGAGACGTTTGAGCTTTCAAACAGATAGAGAGAGTATATAGTAGTGTGGTGGGAGGGGTGTAAAGACCGTTCATTTTAAAGTAGTGTATACTTGTATGTATCGTATAGTTGACTTCATTGTCAAATCAGACGTATAGTTTTCGAAGCTTTAGCTTTCTTTGCCATGGGAAACGATTCTGACAAACACGACAAAATTACGTGAAGCAATGTTAGAGGTCATTCACTACGTTGTGGGTCTTTTATATACCTAGCCCAACAGCATTGTGCGCAGGCGCACGAGACATTTTTGTAGATGTCATTTTATACAAATAGATACATGTAATAGAGGGATTATTACAGGGAAACTGCAGCTGATCATAACGTATGGAACCAACTTTTAAAAAACTTTTAAAACCAACTTTTAAATAAAAAAGAAAACAACAAGAGAGAGTCTGCAACCGAGGCTAGGACCTCCGGCTTTACGTCCTATCTGAAAGGACGTCTCTAACCAAAGCTAGGTACTCATTTTCACCTGAGTCGAGTGTTTGTATTGTACTGTGAACTGGATGACTAAACTGTACACAAGACTGACTCAGAATTTCGTGAAGCTCCACAGATTTCTAAGAATCACAGCGGACCTGTCGGGTAAATAGGCCTGCTTCGTCTTAAAAACACAAATAAACAATTAAGTTTAGGTTTCAAGTTCCAGAAAAAGTATTCTTTGTTGATTACATATTTGTAGATAAGTCTCGGACCGCTGAAGTTTGATAGATAAGAGTTCTGAGAAACATTGTGGATATGGTGGCGTAACATGGAAATAAATGGAACGTCTTTGCTGGATTCTTAGAATCAAAGAGCGCTGACACATCAAACCCACCGTGACACACAAAAACACGCACATACATACAGGCTCACGCACACGCACTTATACACATACATATTCAGACACATGCATAGTCACGCATACACAGATCTATAGACTCACATAACAGAGAGAGAGAGAGATTCACACACGCACTTCTTCTTCTTCTCGTGTCACCACTGGCGCTTGTCTGCTATACACTCCCCCTCCAGTATTCGGCAACCTCCCTTCCTACTGGGGTCAGGTCTTCAAGGTCCTTTCTGGTGCAGGGCTCAGGCAGGCGGGGACAGACGAGGAGGTGTTCCATGGTCTGCTCCTGCCCGCAGTCACATGTCGTCTGTCCATCTGGACTAAGGCCCCACTTACACATACATACACAGAGACATACATGTTCACACAGACTTACGCACACTACCACGCACACAGAAACAGCAACATACGGACAAAGACACACACACACTCAGACCCACAAATACACTGTATACACAGACATAGACACACACATATACAGACACATACAGATAGACAGACAAACACACACACACACAGACAGACAGACATACCTACATACATACACGAAAACCCTTAGGTAATAAAAGAGCTTCCCTTCTTTACTTATATGATTTCGTCGCTCCGTTTATATCTGCCATGTACATTGACCGAGACAGGAATTCACTAGTTACATTTTCCTTCATCAATTACCCTCGATAGACGGACGCGATCCTTGATCTTTGGCTCATTCGTTCGTTTATCATTCTTGGCACTTGCCCAGTCAATTTATTTATTTATTTATTTATTCATCATCAGACAAGTGGGTAGCCCCATTCAACTTATTTGAAGTTGATTTCCAAGGGGGCCCACTAAATAAATAACAAAAACGAATCGTGTTACATTCAGTGAGACAACCAGAGGACAACAAGCAATATATACAAATAAACCGAAGCGTCATTACAGAGAACAGTTGAAAGAGTATCATGTACACATACATGGTGAAGTTAGTATATACAACACTGCTATCCTACAAGCGGTCTCGGCAGAACGCCAAGCTAGGAATTCAGCCTTGTGTCCGACCTGGACATGATGTATTTCAACACATCTTCATAACACGGGAGCTGACCTTGGGGGGTCACCCTCTTTGAGATGCGCCACCTGGCGGAGTTGGCAATATTGACACCACCTTCCGGTAAGAGACATTGATTGTGTAAACGCAACTGTCGACACGACTCTTCACAGGACAGGAGTTTCCGTAACCTTAAGAATGTAGAAACAAAACCGTGACTTGGTTCCTATGCAGGAATTGAGACTACGCATTGACTCTGTCAAGCTAGAGCTGCAGTTCCAACTTGATCCGTTAGGGGGTTGGAAATCTCAGCGCTAAGAGATCCATGCATATCTATACGCTATCTGGTTGACTTTTTCGCTTTGGAAAAAGTGGCAACGCATATGACACTGGAGGGACGGTTCATTATCGAATCTTCTTAGTTATAGTTTGCTTTTGGGGTGTTCCATTTAGAACATCAAGGATGATCAAGTGTTGTTTTTTTCTTCAGACGATGAGTCTTTGATTGAATTTTGGTCTCTTTCTCAATTTTTCAAGGAGAGAAAAATCGAACTCACTGGTTGTAAATCAAAGTACAAAATTACTGAGAGAAAACTCCATTGGTGAAATAAGATATTCATGGTTACTGCGCTATCTTCCAAACACTATCCTTGGGCTGAATTGTGTCATAGAAAAAAATTGAACCTTGCGCACCCAATGCCATCCCTCCCTCAAGCTAATACCACATTGTCAGGGGAATATCCCCCAGAGAACACGGAAGTGACGTCACTTCCGTTCCTTCAAGGTCTTCCTTTTTCCCAAGGACGTTCGATATCCAATCCGCAGAAGTCCTTCAGACCTTTCTCAAACTAATGAAGATTTCTGGCACCAGGAAACTTAGAAGACTTAGTAAGATGTGAACATGAGATTTATGTCGTGGGGGAGGGGGCGCGTTACATCTGTATTGAGTTATTGTTGAATTTTGTCATTAGAGTTGGAAGGTCTCAAGGGTGTCTACAAGAGATTTAGACATCCTGGACCAGTCTAGTACATTGTTTGCCTGCTGTGTCCATTGATAAAGATAATGCCATCATCAGTTTTCATGATGTTGTTGTTTTCACAGAGCAGTACAAGCGGAAACATGAACAAAGGAATCTTATTTCCTTCGTATTTGAAGGACTGATTTGAATGTTAATTTTTGTCAAGTTCATAACACACACTTCCGGTCAAGGAAGTCCACCAAACGTTACCTAATTGCACGAAAGCAACAAAAATGAATATAGCCGATTTAAACGATTGAAAGTGATGGCCAAAATATGTCCTTTGTCTCGACATCTGTTTTGCGTGTGCTATAGAAGTCATAGAAGTGTGCTTTCAGTACAAATCGAGACCTAGACAGCCGGTCTCATGTGAATTCTAGAATGGGGAATTCTTTTGCTGCAGGGAAAATTGTATATTTTCCAACGCCAAGGTCCAATTCAAATCAAGACATGGCAAATATCGTGTAAAACAAGGTACAATACTTCGGCGGGAAATTCGTATTGGTGCATGTACAAATGTTAACCGGGGGCAAGGATATTGTTGTCTGACCGGGCTTGTGGATCTAGGTACTGTATATCTTATGTTATATACCAGATGTAAAAGTTCGAAGGGTGAACAGGGAAATGTTTTCCTATACTAGCTAGCTCTAGTTTTCGCTCCCTACGTCGGATATCGAACCCTTCACATACCTGGAATAAAAATCATCTGCCCCCCCCCTGCCAACTTTACATTGGAATGATCCCACTCGGTAGCACATATGGTAGGATTCAATTGAGTTTCCTCAGCCAGTGTTTAAGAGTCACTTTGAATCTACCGTGGATGCCTACAGTTGGCTACATCGCGGAGTCAATTAACGGGTAAAGGTAGAAATCACGTGTTTTTGCTTGGTTAGTCTGTTTTGAGACGGAAAAAGGGGGGGGGTGTCTTAAGTTTTGACAGAGATAAAGAGAGAGAGAGAGAGAGAGAGAGAGAGAGAGAAAGAGAGAGTGTGTGTGTGTGAGTGTGTGTGTGTGTGTGTGTGTGTGTGTGTGTGTGTGTGTGTGTGTGTGTGTGTGTGTGTGTGTGAGAGAGGGAGGTGAGACAGAGAGAGAGAGACCCTTTCATCAAAAACTGTAGTACCGATAGATACTAAAACACTGCCTTTTAGACCTTGACCGAAAGAACCCACCCACCAGACAATGGCACCTTCTTTGCTAACCATTGGACCTTGGCGAAGGGATTTAGGATCATTTAGTAAATGATTTTTGCTCCGACGGTTTCCGCTACATGTCGCACCAACGCCAGTTTGGATCAAAACTTGTTTTGTTCCCCCTTTTCCTGTGACCTCTTATCACATATCCTATGACGTGAGGGAAGTTATGAGTATCAAAGCCCCCTTGAAAACCTCAAGCAACAATCGTAAAATAATTCCTTTGTTTTCCTCGTGTGGTCCTTGAGTACTTTCACCCTACTTCGGAAACGTCTTGTAGACACAAGAAATGGGGTACATGTTATGGCTTACAAACACCTGTCCCTGAGGAGCGCGTGACGTCACGGCTTTGCGGGCCTGTGATTGGTCGTGACGTCACCAGGTTGTGTACTATTGTGGTTTTGCATATGTATAAAGGCGCGCGGGTGAGCCGGCAGACTTCAGACGTTTTAGGTCGTGCACAGCTGCTGGTGGTAGACAGATTTCACAGTCAGTCTTTCTCAACCAGAAACCCATAACTCTTCAAGATGCTTCCCAGGCTTGTCCTTCTGACGATTTTCCTAGCCTGCTCCGTGCAAAGCGCGCCCCGACAACCGTACTATTATGGCCAGGTGAGCATCTTTTGTTGATTTTTCCATTGTTCTTTGTTTACAAGAATTCCTCTTGGTTTTAATCCGTCTGGACATTGCATAGATGGTATGGAATGCTCACCGCCTACGCAATGCTAATCAAGCCACGAATTCTTGATTAAAAGTTAATTACGTTTTTAGCCAGCGATCGGTATTCTGCATTCCTAACATGTACCGCTTTTAATTGCTTTCTTTTCCCATCATTTTGTCCCATTGCATCACCTTGATTTGTGCTGCCATTTACTAGTTATATGAACTTTTTTTTACGAGTCCTCGTTTAAGCCTATATCTTTGCTTGTGCTTTTCCACCAGGCTAGTTCAAGACAAGGGTACGGCGGTCCGAATAGCCTGGAGGAGCCCACAATACCGAAGGAAATAAGTACGTATCGGCTAGACCGGACCCTTCTAAAGTTTGCCAACTTCAGCACATGTTTCCACAGCCTTTAGCCTTTGTTTATAAAACTGAGCCAGGCCAGGAATGCGTCTGGTTTGTAGGGTGCCGTGGAAAGTGTTGTAAGTGTGTTGATATCGATGTCGTGGTTTTAGAAACCATATAGTTTAGCTATGGCTTCCTCTCGCCGCGGAGTTGGTGCACTACTTGCGGCAAGGCGAACATATGTTCTTGAGCCGGCCGGCGCGATAAATTACTCATGCAACACATGGAACTTTTCACCCTGGCCGAGAAGTATGGTCCCTTTGTTTGGCCTTGTCGTTTTCAATGTGATCGCCGCGTCTTGATTTCATTGACTTCTTTATCGGCCCGTCCCCCGGGCCGTGGTAGCCTTGAAACCTGTATGTGGTTTACCATCCCCCTCCCCAAAGTAAAACAAACACGACAAATTAGCTCCTAACCTTTCCATAACCCTTTCCTTCACCACTGTGTCAATCTTAAACCCCGGCGTTTGTGCCGAGCTGTCGATTTCCCACGAAATCAACACCGCTGAGGTGATCAGGAGAATCAAACGACCGTGAAACTCCCAATCGTGCGTTACTAAAACACTTGGCAAAAGCCTTTTTTCGTCAGACTCAGAGTCACAAAGTGTCGTCTGAAACCTGGCAGTAAGGCACAGAACAAACCGGGAGTGTTTACCGTAAATCTTGCCCTATAACGCGAGACTTAAAGTCGGCAGTCTATTTGATTGGAAGCGGCAGGTGTGTTTTGGATAACCCCCTTCACAACAACCTGCGAAAACAATCGGCACCCCCAATCTACCCTCCACATCTACCGCTATCGGAATTAGGACCCCTGTCGCGCCAGTACCCGCTCAGAATCGCCCCGCTAATCTAGGATCACTGTTAATTGATTTGCTCAGTACACTGAGTAAATTAACTGGAGGGGAAGCCCTCTCTTTAAGAGTACGACGCACAAAACAAGGAATTGAAGGATCTCGCCCAACTGCTTTTAAGATTTACGACTTGAAGGAGTTCGGTAAATCGTAAGGAGATTTTTATCGCTCTGCGTTCTTTACCTTGAGGCTTGACAGCGTGTGTAATCTTAGATCGCTTATTTGGGCAACACGCCCGCTGACTAGGAGACCTCGGTAAAGGGCAGTCCCCTCGTAAAGCCCCCGCCACAAATAAGAAATTCAGCTCGGCCGACATGTTCAAATGTGCACTTTCGGCCGAAGCACGGCCGACGTCCTGTCGATAACGCGGGCTTCGGGCGCTTTTTAGAAATGAAAGTTGATCCAAATATTTGCCTTTCACCAGGTTAGTCGATTCTGACTTCGTCCATGTCCAAGAGATGGTACTAGTACCATCTCATGGGGATTTTTAGCTTTTGGTGTTCGACGGACGTCGCCAGAGATTTTCATTGGAAAATACGGTCGACGCTCGGGCGATTTTGAAATTCGGCGAGCTTCGGGCGATCTACAAATTCGGCCGACGCTCGCATGAATTGTGATGCCGACCTTTAAAGGGTAGTCCTCTCGTAACCCACGTAATGACGATCCGATGTGCTGGTTTGGCTGCACAAAGCCTTGGGGAAAATTTATGGCCTCCTTTATTTAGCCCTCACCTCTTTGGTAGTTCTCGTTGATATAAAAGACAAAATAAGTCTCGTGTTTTTTAAAGATCATATATATTCTAAACTATCAAATGTCTGTACTACTAAGTTATATGAGAACGCTGTCATTCACTCGCGCATTCATTCACTCACCCACTCACTCGCTCACGTATTCATCACTACTCACTCATTCGCTCACTCACTCAAGCGCAGAATCTGTATCACTATGTCACTCGCTCCCCTTTCTTTCTTTCTCTTCCGCTTTCTCTCTCTTTGCTCCTTTTTGCCTTCTCTCTCTCTCTCTCTCTCTCTCTCTCTTTCTCTCTCTCTCTCTCTCTCTCTCTCTCTCTCTCTCTCCCTCTAATCATTTCTCACCCTCCCTCTATCTCTCTCCTCCTCCTTCTTCTTTTCTTCTTCAACTGTTCGAATCTTTTTGTTCACCGTTAAAAGAATAGAGCGCCACCGTGGGTGGAAAAATGTCTGTCTTTGGCTCGACTCTGGCACAGATCGTCAAGACACGTCCGTCAGGGTGGGAGGGCGTGGCCTGTCGTCATGGCAACGCGTCTGGCGGTAGACACAAGTCTAATCCCTGTCACCTTTATCGTGATTCCAAACAATCTTTTGTTCTAATCTTGTCTGAGGAAACGCCAGTGAGTCACGCTTATCACAGAGAAATTGGTACACGTGACGTCATGTTCAAGCAGATGTTGGGGGTAGAAACTCGTGGCGTTTTTTGATCGGCTTTTTTCGCTGACAGTACAAGTATCTCAAGATCTGCTGAGAGTCGGTATTTACAAAGTCTATTAGCACCAAAGTGTTACTTAATAAAACTGTGCTTACCCAAGCACTTGCTAATTGGATTGAGAACTGTTAAAAAAGGCAGAAAAAATTACGACTTTCTACCCCGACATCTGCTTGGCGATGACGTCACATGTGACTATTCCTCTGTGGCTAAACAAAAGTCGCGACTGTCGCTAGTCTTCATTAGTTCAATTTGTACGACTAATGAACTGATGAACGAATTGAGCGAGTATTTGAAGATGAACAGTAAAGGACCTGGCAGATAGTTATTCTTCAAATTCCTTGGGTCTCGCGGTCAGCCAAAATGTGAGTTGCCAACATAGGGAACCCCGACAAAACGCCTAAAACACTTCAAAAACCTGCCGAACCCATTCCTCTGCTTGGAGAGTAAACCGTATTAGCCTATAGCCGCTCGGATTGAGGTAGTCTCCAAGCAGGTTAGGTTCCGGCTTGTTCTGGATGTCTTTTTTATGCGTATTCATCGGGATTTCTATTTTGCCAGGGGTTCTTTTCGTCCCGCATCCAAAACCGTAGCGACGACCTTTATATCTTATCTGAAATAAAGACTGTCATCATTTCGTTATGAATGGTGAACTATGGTGGCTACAATATTTCATTGAAAATCAACATGAAGATAGTAGTTTAAAGAGGAGGCAACAGAGTACAAGCATCAAGATGTAAAGAAAAAGTGAACAATACCTTCTGTCCTCTCCTGGATTAAGCATTAATCCAACAGGAAGTCGTATTTGTTTGAAACCGCATTGTTTTGACGTTGGCTCCAACTTTTTACCCGTCTGTGTTTCGTCAGAAGGACTATTCCGTTCGTGTCGTCCAAAATCGCCATGTTCTGGCGTCCGTCAGGACCATGTCGTTTGATTCTGACGTCATGACAGGACTTTGTGGCTTCTTTTGGCGCCAAATGTCAGCGTCACTGTTGTAGAGGCGCCGGGAGATTAGGACAAAACGCCACCGGGACTGGGTGTAAGTGACTCGAACCAAATAACTAATCAAAACCCTTCCATCACCAGATGACTGACGGCAGCCACTACCAGCATCCGCTGATGGCTGGAGAAATAGTAGAAATCGGCCAAATAGAGTAAATAGTATGCCAAGGGTAGTCCGCTATGCAGGTCCCCTGGTGTTGGCGAGTTGACAATTCGCTTTCTGTTCCATTTCCGTTGTTCATTTTTTCATGACTGTTTCGCAAATTATTTCCCCTTTTGTCGAACATTCACTCCTTGTCCGTTCCAAAGTTTTTTTTTTTGCACGTTGTTTGCTGTGAACCGGAGAACTGTATTGTGTCGGCCCGTCCTACAGGGATGGCAGCCCCGTCTCCGGAGACAACAGATGCTGGACTAACAGGACTAAAACTCGCCGCCTGAAGACACGTTTGGGGGGTTTATTTCCTTTCAAGGAGGACGGCGTGTCTGGGCGAAGTTTGTCCAGGCAAAAACAACACGACCTTTTGTTGGCAAATATACGAAGCCAAGAGCTCTGTAACCTCGATAAAAAAAAGAGACCTTCGGCGTTTAAGGCCCCGTCACAAATAAGAAATTCAGCTCGACCGACGTGTTGGCGAGCTTCAAGTGTGCATTTTCGGCCGAAGTACGGCCGACGTCCTGTCGATTACGCAGGCTTTGGTCGACTTTTAGAAATCAAATTTGATCCAAATATTGGCCTTTTACCAGGTTAGTCGATATTGACTTCGTCCGTACCCAAGATATTCCCTTTTATTCAGAACAAAGTATTTACATGAGCCGTCGTTTCGATGACAATCTGTCATCTTCATCAGGGCAATACTGACTGGTTCACTGAGCACTGAAGCTAGGTGTTACTGCTAACAATGCAGTCCCAAACGTGAAGTATTGTTACATTAATAGATATTGTTATGCCCTCTAAACGTGAAAATGAAGGATCAAATGAAGGAAGGAAATAATTGAATGAATGAATGAACATGTCAGTGAATTGATCGTTGTAAAGAAGATTCTTCTTGATCACTGCGATTTTAGAGTAGAGTTTAATATCAGATAGGAAGTTCTTCTAGTTTAGACCGCTCATTTTCTGTGTCTTCTTCAACCGACTATTCAACCAAAATAATTATACTTAAGTTTCAATCTTAAGTGACATGCTTCAGACTGAACTTCTGTACATGATTGACGTCTGTCATTGAAGAATTCCATACCCATCACACTAATATGTATCCGTGTAACAAAACCAACAAGTTCTCAGTATCCGTTTCACACTAGAGACGCTCTGTAAACGGTTCCTGACTCGGCTCTCCGAGGGTTTGTTATGACGGGGGAGAACACGACACCGGGGTAGACGGGCCGTGTCGGCGGGAGTGTGTTAACCTTTGCCGGGGCGGTGAGAGGTGCTTCACTCCCCCGCCGGGTGACCTAAAACATCCCGCAACAAGGACAGATCCTCGCGTGCCTCCGTTTAATCTCCAAGAAGATCTACACGGTGCTATAAATCGTATATGCTAGCCAGAGAAGCTCCAGTCAGCCAGAGTACTATACGATGCGGACAGGAGCTTCCCTGGCTGACAGGAGGTTCTCTGTCTAGCATATACGATTTTTGGCACCGTGTAGATCTGCTTGGAGATTACCTTCAGTATCCAAGCAGTTGTAAGACCTGTCTATTCACCAGGTTGTATTATTACAACCAGTGGGTACCCATCTGAGTAATGAGGCTGTTGTAACGCGCTCTGGGCACCTCCTCGAACACAGGACCCCCATTTTACGTCTCTTCGAAAGACGGTGCAGCCCCGACTACTAGGATACCCTTCTATGTCTTTTAGTAGCGTTCATTTCTAAACCCTGCGCCTTCTAGAAAACGTGGAGCTCTGAGATCCTATAATTTGGCCGGACTTCCATAGTAATACAGAATTCTAAGCTTCTATTGGTAACGTTCGTTCTCGGAATATAAATGGTTCTATAGAGATGGAGGTGTTTGGCCACAACCTCTTGAGGAGCAGGCTGAGTGAGCCCCAGACAGCGAGATATTTTGTAAAAAGAGGTATAAAAAGTCTCAAAACATGCGTAAAACACTGATCCAGACCCTGCATCAGCTTGGAGATTACATGTACCCAGCTCAAGATATTTTTCTCAGATTGACATATCATGACGATGACAAGATGTAAAATGAGATGTCACTCTGACAAAAGCTACATATGTTTGGTCTCTGTCATTCGTAGATCTGGGATAATGACAGCACTGAGACGGAATTCGACCGGTTTCGACTTTATTCGTCTTTATACCTCGATCTCGGTAGTTAAGCAACGCGCGGTCCGGACAGTGCTTGGATGGGGGACCAACCAAGGACGTCCGGATTGCTGTAGCCTCACGAAGCTTTCCACGAAATCGTCTTCCGGGAGGGACGTAAAACGGGGGTCCCGTGCTCGAGGAGGTGCCTCGAACACGTTAAACAGCCTCATTACCCTACACATTGGGTACCTGCCTGTGGCACTGGCTGCAAATACACCTGATATTATTATTATTATTATTATTATCAAGAATAACAGAGATCGGACCACTCCTCCTTTTATACTTTTTCTGTGCCTCCCTAGTGCAGGGCACTCTAACTTGAGCATAAGATATTGATTAATCATATGTTTGGTCTTTGGTTCACCGATAAGTGAATCGGTTGTTTTGTTTAGTTGGCACTTTTTGGATCAGGGTTCTCCAGTTGTAGTTCACGTCGACCTTGGCTCGGGAGCATTGCAGTTTGTCAATGTCAAAAACCGTGTTGTTGGATATTTCTTGGATATTCCTTGGAGACACGTTGGCCCTGGAGCCAAGGAGTTGGCCTGTGTTGGCCCTGGAAACAGTCTGGTATCCAGGCTACAATTAGTTCTACTTTTACCTTGTCATCTTGGCCCAAAGTAAGAATTTGTTTTTACTAGTATCAAATCTGTGGACAGATCAACCTATCAAAATCGCGAAAACAACTGACCGAAGGAACACCGAGCTATGAGGGGCCTTGTGATGGCGGCAACATTTCGAGCCGAGGAGTTGACCAGTATTGGCATTGGAAACAGTCTGGTATCCAGGCTACATTTAGTTACACTTTTACCTTCAAGTTGTCATTTTGGCCCAAGTTAGATTCCCGATGGCTTTCTTTATTTTAACTTGTATCAAATCTGTGGACAGATCTAAGTCACGAAAACAACTGACCGGAGGAACACCGAGGCCTTAGGGGCCTTGTGGTGGCGGCAACATTTCGCGCATGCGCCATGTGTCAGCTTGTGCAGGTGGCAGACGAGAGGTGACAGGTGCGCCGCCATCTTGGCAGCTTGGCAACACGAGTGATTTACCCAGAAGTGGCGCGTGACAGAAGTCAGCTGGCCGCGGCTTATCGACACAAACCAGTCCCTTGTTCTCACTTTCCCCTTTGTGAACAGTTATCTTAAAGGCAAACTAAATCACCGCCTTGTTACAACACCCTTTTTGTGTTCCCTTCAGCCAGCAGATAACAAGAGTATAAGTGACAAGAAAACGTTGACTTGTATGAGGGCCTGCATGCCCCTTTTACGTAGAGCGTAATCGGCCGTTTTGATTTTACGTAGAGCGTTGCCTACCACTCCATGATTTAGCGTAGAGCGTAGGGGGGGGGGGGGGCTTTCTGAATTTAGCGTAGAGCGTAGGGAGGCTTTCTGAATTTAGAGTATTACGTAGCCGGCCCTCCCAATTTAGCGTACAGCGTTGTCGGGACCCCCCATGCAGGCCCTCTTGTATCGCGAATCGTTAGGTCTAAGTGTATCGGTGTAGTTTAAACCGAAGCCCACCAACAGACTGTTTATTTACGGTAAACCAAAAGTTTAAAACACCATCAATCATTAAAGGAGTCATCGAGAAATTTGACGCGCCCAATATTGCAATACTTTCAGTAAGTTACGTACAGAAATGATTCTGAAAAAAGAATCGTTCCACTCATTATGATAAAAGCCATGATAAAACCATTTATTGGTTGATATTTAGCTTTGTGGCCCACGTCTTACTCCAAAATCATAGTCTTTTAGACTGACTCACAGAGAGAGAGAGGGAAGTTATTCTTACAAACACGGTACAAAGAACAACCATTTGCATGCAAAGTCGGCGCGGGGGTCAGTTAACTTGAAGCATTGAATATCAACATGAAATGATACCAACCCATCTAAAACCAACAGGATGCATGCTTCACTACAAGATACGGAAGACTGGCAGCACAAATCACACAAACAGCGGTATCAAATTTTGCTTGTCTTTAATATTTTTCATCGTCGTTAGGAATTTTTTACCTCGGCGTCACCGAACAAAGGATCACACGTTTTGAAACTGCTTTAAGCCCGCCTCCAAAAAATAGAGATAAACGAAATATACTTAGTGAGGTAATGTTACATTGAGAATATGTTTTCCAAATGTTTTCCATTTGTAAGTAGTACTATCTGCTCATCTGAAAGAATTTCATAATTAAGAGTGTTATATGCATTATACATATAAGTGATATACACCATTTCTGTAAATTGTACAACCTATTTTTCTGAGCCAAGCTATCTCAGCGACCCGCAAAAGGTTTCCCCTAGTGCGTATGTCTTGAGACCGTTATCTTTCCGCGGGGTGTCTGGAAAAAATAGCTTCAAAGACAAAGACACCAACCAAGTCAAACCCACGCCTAATGCCTCAGAATTGCGTGCTCTTTCCAACTGCGTGTTACAACCGCGTGTTACCCGTTTCCGTTGGTAAGTGGTCGTCGTTGATAGCCCAGAAACAAGACATATTGGATCTAACGACTCCAACTGTCGACCTCAGAACTCTAGAGCCAGGGGTTGAGTATCAAATGTCTTAAGTTTGGCAGGGTTGCTTGGTTTCTGCTTCGTAGTGTATCCAGTGGGTTTACCTTTAATGAAATCAAAGTGTCTGACAGCCGATTTTATAGATAACCATGGATCGTAAGGTCAAGAACATGTTGAAGTTAATTTGTATCACCATTTTTTGTATGCGAAGTCTTGAAGGACGATCCTAAAGATACTGTAAAAAGGAAATGTTAGCGGTGGTTCTATTTTCGTAGTGACCTCAAAACTCCTGCGAAAATTTTGTTATATCTTTTGTCCGTCTACCCCGTTTTAACCGCCAATTTAAAACCACCGACAACAGTGAAACAGTACATTTCTCCCTATCGCAAAATTAAACCCCGCGAATATTTCCCTCTTTACAGTAGCCCGACGCTTGGACGTATGGATTAAATATTAGCTAGCATGTCTAGTTAATCCATTTTGCAAAGACAGGAACGATACTGTGATTTCCGGAGGGGAGGGGGGCATATTTGGTTACCATCTTACGTGCGACACAAGACGCTCTTCTGTCTAGTCACGTTTGTAAGATGTCGCCCCGCCCGGATTGACAAATATGGTGCGCTAATCCCACTCTCGTTCCCAGGGTACTCTCTGTGAGGACAGCTGCAGAAGAAACTGGTTCTGTCCGGTCACAAAGGTCACGGAGCCTTTTAATTACTTGGAGGTTCTGGTGACAGATACAGTCTTTGAGAAATTACCCCAACTTTTGACGAAAATTGGTGGGGTCGTATTCTTGGTGGCGTCGAATGGCCGAGTGGTTTAGCGGCTAGCACAAACGAGATCGAAGGGTCAAGGGTTCGATTCCTGGCATTTCTGGCTAAATATTTAACTCTCCAAGATCCTCCAAGAAGCAGAGGTTCGGCTGGCTTGGCGACATACAAAAACGGGACAAAATAGAAAGCCCGACAAAAAAAAAAGCGTAACAAAAACAAGCCGGGGCCGAACTAAAATGAGACCGCTCTTTTACTCTGTACACATGTGTAGCCTGGAACTGCTGAAAGCGCACTAATCCTAACAGGTCTGGGTTCCAGGCTAGTACAGTTGTCTTTTGGCCCCACGAAAGTGACACCTTGCCTTTGATCGCTGACTGCTATATCTTCATCCGAACTGTTCAATTTACAAATGTTCACCCTTGGTAGAAACGACAAAAAATTCACCGTACTGTAAATGCATCTAAGTTCGAGTGGTTTTTAATTCGCGCAAAGGGGAAAATGGACTGATCGCGGTGGTTTTAGTTTCGCGGCAGCGCTATAGTCACATACTGCTACAGTATCGGATAAAAATGCTCGCGGTGGTTTTATGTTCGCGGTGACTGCATTTACAGTATAAATCGTACATTCACGCAGCTGCGATTTTACCACAGAAGGCACATTCATTTTGCCATACAACTTCCACAGACTGGTCCTGCTACAGTAATAAGACTTGGCAGATTGAGTGGCCAGACGTACAGATGGTTTACACACACCGTGGCACGGCCCCGTAGTTTAATGACAAGGTCACAAGCTTGTGGGGACTTAGAAAAACTTACACTTCCGTTCTCTGATGGGAGACATGCGGCAGGAGTTGTGTACATGTGGTCCGGATGGAAAGCTGCATTTCAACTGGCGCCATGGCATTTGGCACTTTGCACGATTACCGCTAGGTGGCGCTAATCAACGTTGTCATTAGTTAAGGTAAGCGGTCGAACCTCAGACTGAGGACGAAGCATGACGCTTTTTCGTTAGCTAGTAGTGCAATGCGGCTTCGCTACGGTTCGCGTGTTTTTGACCAAGCACACCGGGTCACCCCTACTCTTTTCAATAAAAGTGTTGGGTTCTTTTACGTGCAGAGGTTTGGCGCCCTAAAGCTCCCTCACTGTGACACGGGGCCGCCGGCTTTACGTCCCCATCCGATAGGACGATGCGCATCTTTTCCAGTCGTGTCCAAGTTACTTACAGCTGACAAGGGACTAGCCTGACTAAACCGCGCTCCTAGCGGCTAGCCGGGGTCATTAACCTCCGCCAGCGAAAGATTGTGTAAACACAGGCTAACAAGGGTCCCAAGACAAGATATATTCGGCGATATTCATCTGAAGTACAGCCAGTAGGTACCCATCTGAGTAATGAGGCTGATGTAGTGCCTTTTAGCGTGCTTTAGGCAGCTCCTCGATCACGGAACCCCCATTTTACGTCTCTTCCGAAAGACGAATGCAGCTACAACATCACGATGCATATGTCGGTAAGTTGCGCAAACGACGAAAGGAAAAAGGACATCATAACCTAAATAGAATGGTTACATATTGGCAGATATTTGTGCACATGCAGAGAGGGACAATAAGATTAACAGCTAAACTTTTTTTGCGTTTCGGCGCATGCGCGCCGGAACGCATTGTCCTGGCTTTTACCTTCAAGCAAGGACCAGGGAAGCAGGGAAGCTTGGTTCAACACTGTGTCGCACACAATAAGACCTTATATGGCAATACGTTCTCAAATCCTTGTATAGCCGTTGCCTTATATGGCAAGAGAGCACGAAAAGGCAGGCACGCTAGATTTGCATGTGACACAGGACGGCGACCGCATGTAACTGCTACAACTGTTCGGAAATATCATTGCATTGTGGTTTCGGACTTTGATATCCTGAAAAATGACCATATTACATCTATTCCACAAGATTGCAGAAGAAAAAAAATGATTTCTTCAAGAAAACGAGCAAAAATCGGCATAAATGATACCATATAGTGAGGTTATAGCATTACGTCCAAAGTATGTAAATACGTACCGCAGCTTGGCCTATCTGGCAACGCGAAGCACTTCGGACCCAGAAGATCCGGGTTCGTGTCCGTGCATGATTTTTTTTTTCTTTTTAGATATTGAATATCAAAAATATATATTGATATTATATTAATCTATCAATATCATATTTATGAATATCATTTTTTTCATTAATAAATAAAGAAATATTTTATATTTGTTATTTTTAAATATTCATTTAATATATACAAGGCCTTTGTCTTATGAACAGGACTTCATAGATTCCAAACCCGGCAGTCGAATTTTTCTGTTCATTGTAATGGAAAATACCGTGCAGCGGCTCCTATGCGCGGTAAGATGATTCTTGCAAAACACTCGCCACTAAACTTCTATCCCCGATGTAAACAGAGGCTCTTGATGTTGTTTGCAAAACAGCGATTCTTTGTTACAGTAGCAAATGCTCCATTGTTCAGTATCGACTTCATTCAGACAACACGGACGTGGAAAGTGGCGCCCCTCGGCACAAAACTATGGGAATTTTCATGAATTTTAGCAAAATTACCCAGGAAAATAAGGAAGAAATGTTGTAAATGCGGAAACCAGAATAATACGGATGAGGTAGCTGTTGATTTGTTTGACATTTGGTAGTCATTTTAGATAGAACCTTAGCTGTTATGAACTTCTATTTCACTTAATTACCATAGTGCTGATGATTCAATGGTGCTTTTTCAAATTTTATGTTTTATTGCGTGCCATGTACATAATTACATTGATAGCTTTTATAATGAGCCTATTATACATTTTACAAATAAGCACAAGTTGTAGGCCAAGACCAGCTTTTTCAAAAGCACTTAAGTTAAGTGACGTAACTTCAAAATTGCTTTCCCCAATCTGCCTTTCTCTATTAAAACAGTACTCATTTCCCAAAATGACAATTTTTCTTATAGACTGAACAGCCCTTGAGTGACTTCCTCTGGCAGATTTTACTTCAAGTAAAGGGAAAAGACAATTCACACTTATAAACGTAGCCGAAACGCCAGCTTTTTTTAAAAGCTCTTGTTTTTTTACAGAGCCAAACTTCTTCGACCGTGCTGTGTTCCGCCAACCCCTGTCCGACAGAATGGTTGAGCCCGGGCGCAGTACCACCTTCATCTGCAAGGTGCGCGACATGGCCGGGAACTCGCTGGTCTGGGAGAAGGACGGACGCGTGCTGTTTGTGGATAACTACAGGTAAAGGACTCTGCATCATTTTTTAGAAGGAATCGAAGGAAATTCTAATTCTTCAGTGAAAATTTATAATTGATAAATTAGATCCACAAAAACTTGCTACGTTACCACTAACATCATTAGAAGAAACTAGGCTTAATCAATCGAGCACCAACTAAAACGATTAAGGCCTTGTCAAATGATTGACAACTATCGCGCAAGCGTGACTATAGTAATGGGTCAAAGGTTACTGAAAGTCGGTACCGACCCCGTCTTATATTCGGATGAAGCCATAAGACTGAGCGAATATTTAATGAGTCTTGGCGCTTAATTATTGGCGCTAAAATTATCTAAGGGGCCACCAAAAGGTGGTTACATTGGCCTTATGTAAAGGTGGTCAGTTGTACATATCTGTCTATAACGTGAAAGTTTGTAAATGACGTTATGAATATGACTAAGGACTGAACATTACAAGACCAACGCTTGGAATAAATTGTGACATAACCAAATTTATGGCTGACTCAGCCTGTCGCGATGCATAGACACGTGACTGAAGCAAAAGTGCCAGATAACCTGTGATGCCCCCGGTCTCTGTTCAATGTCGGACGGTGGGCTCGAATGTAAACTGATTCCTCAATATCTCGTCCATGCCACAGGGTAACATGGAGCGGGAAGCTGCACGCCGCCAAGCGGCGCGGGGAGTATCTGCTGCGGGTCTTCCACGTCAGCAAGGAGGAGGAGGGCAACTACACATGCGTGGTCAACAGCGACCCCCCGCAAAGGTCCACAGGGCAGCTCAAAGTTGACGGTAAGGATCCATCCGTCTCTCTCCTTTACTTCTTTTCCCTGTTTTTACATCCATGAAAAATGGAGGCATAGTCAAAGTTTGGTCCGTTTATGTGTGTGTGTGTTGTGTCTGGCGCAATATCTTAAGAACCTCTGGGTGAATTGTGGGCCCGAAGGTCAAG
Organism: Branchiostoma lanceolatum; assembly: GCA_035149815.1. Lineage (NCBI taxonomy): Eukaryota > Metazoa > Chordata > Leptocardii > Amphioxiformes > Branchiostomatidae > Branchiostoma > Branchiostoma lanceolatum. Next base: position 3,294,908 of record CM068883.1, on the reverse strand, counting down.
GTCGATTCTGGGTCTCATGCTGGCCAACCTTGCAATTGGTGCAGAACCTCATTTTTTTTTTAGATTCAATCCTGGACATGCTGTGGTCTTGTTCTCTCTGCTTCCCTCTTTTCAAATCTCGAAATCTATGTGCAAACGTGACTAGATAAGAACAAAACGCAGCAAACAGCATAAGTACCATTACTGTACCAAGTGACGAAAACATCGTCTGCTTTCTAGGATTCCTGTGTCCCCGCCGGCGAAGTGGGATGTTCCCCGACCCGAAGGACTGTTCGCGGTACTACGTGTGTAAGGACGGCCGGGTGAAGGCCGAGCGGGGCTACTGTCCGGACGGGCTGGTCTTCGACGCGGGCAGGAAGCTTTGCGACAAACCCGCCATCGTTCCACGGCCGTGTGGGGTAGGTAGATTGGTTTCCATTGGTCGTTTGTAGTCACGGGACTATGACGTATTTAAGCGTCCGCCATGTTGGTGCGCTGATGGAAAGTAGATTGCTTTCAATTGGTCGCTTGAAGTCACGGGACTATGACGTAATTAAGCGTCCGCCATGTTGGTCAAGTTGATGGAAGGTAGGTTGCTTTCAATTGGTCGCTTGAAGTCGCGTGACTATGACGTAATCAAGCGTCCGCCATGTTGGTGCGTTGATGGAAAGTAGATTGCATTCAATTGGTCGCTTGAAGTCACGTAACTATGACGGAATTAAGCATCCGCCATGTTGTTGCGTTGATGGAAAGTAGATTGCTTTCAATTGGTCGCTTGAAGTCACGTGACTATGACGTAACTAATCCGCCATGTTGGTTGGTTAAAAGAAATAAGTCATGTGTCCGATTTCTAGTTGTTCTGCACAGTTGGTAACCTCAACATGAATGTGCAGTATTTTGCCTCCACTTGTTCAGAGAGAACCAGTCTTTTTTTAATAGTAATCATTTTCTTTGACTGACTTTTTGCGTTTGTTTTGCAATTTAAGAAATAATACAAAAATATGGCAATATTGCGAGAGATTTGTTTGATATTCGTAACTTATGTATAGTATGACTTACACTGAAAAGTTTATTTAGCGTGTTCTAATATGCATTTTACTTTGTCGCCACCACAGCTTAGTTATCACGGAGAAAAACCGGGGCCAAAATCAGGATGGTACCTGTGAGCACGGACGGTGTCGGGGGAACGAGGGAGGAAAGAAATTTACCCTGGAAACGAGAGCGTGGGTCCATGCCGCCGCCATATTGGAAACACCTTTTTTTTCAGAAACACGTACTCATGTATTTTGTACCAAAATAACGAATGCGTTGCTGTCAAAAGTGTCAAATTCTTGGCAGGTATACGATAAATATCGTTATAGGAAAAATGCTCTCAAATTGACATCAATGTCGAAATCTCCTCCAAATTACTTCAAGACAAGTAAACATTTGTCACTACTTGTGATTCCTTTTTGTCAACATAGATTTTCGGTGTTTCCTTTTTCACGGCGTAACAAATATGATGATTATCAGACTAGAATGACAAATTTTATCGGCGGTAGGGCCTCACTGCTAAGTGTGGTAAAGCATAACCATGTATAGAGTGTCGTTCTTCCAAAGTTTTTAATGTAAATAGTATATACTGTACTACTTTCTAGCTAGTCTTTTTATCAGTAGTATGGATAAGTTATATCATCGTTTTGTACGTGCAGAAATAACGTTTTTAACCGTATACGTAGTATTTATTCGTATTTATGCCATACTATAGACTTACTCCGAAGAACGTTGGTGCTCAAAGACGGAATTTCTAGTTTAGAACGTTCTTGATATCATTTGTTAGTATGCATTGTAATGAACTAATATTGTTATTGAGTCACGGAAGGTTTGCATTTGTATGTCAAGGTAGAGACACCCTCCTAAAAGCAGGACCCCTATCGCTCGATTCGTTGGCTCGCTGGCGTAGGGGCCCTGCTCTTTAGCCCCGGTAGACACGGTTTTGGCGACGTTACTGACAGTTGCTCATGGATGATTAATGAGCCATCCTTATTTGGCACAATTTGGCTTCTGAACCTAAAGTAACGATGTAACCTGATTGGTAGACAGCTTCCGAGCGTCCTTTGTGCTTTTGCTCTAGATGAGGTTTAGCAAACCCTCTGATTGGCTGAAGCTGTTTTGGTGGCGACGGCGCCAGAACCGTGTCTACCGGGGCTAAAGAGCAGGGCCCCGACCCGAGCGAGCCAACGAATCGAGCGATAGGGGTCCTGCCTTTAGGAGGGTGGCATTTGTATGTCAAGGTAGAGATTGTGATCTGGAAAAATCGCCGATTATACCGGTAGAGATCTAGATCGCGACTGGAGTCTGTCGACAGATATGATTATCACTACCAGGATCTGATGCTAGTACAATCGGCGATTCTACCGGCAGAATCGGAGTGTTTTTCTGTGCATGTGTATATTCGCTTTAAAGACGGTCAGAAATTTTCAACTTCGATTCATGTCACTTAAGTTCAGTACTAGTGGATTGACTTGAAGCTCAGGATCTATCAATGGGAGACCATCCTGACACGTTTCTAACATCTGGATCGCGATCTCTACCGTTAGAATCGGCGATTCTACCAGATCACAATCTCTACCTTGATATGTTCACTGGACGTTACTTAAAAAATGGGAACAATTTTGTACCGCAAAATTCATATCTTAATCATACAGTCTTGCGGAAACAGTATGCTCTGTGTGTTGATGAAGGTTAGACATCCAGGTAGTAAGATTCGCCAAAAATAGTTACCCAAGCAACGGGATAAAATATTGAAACAGTCAGACGTTTCAGGCAGCATACCTAGTCAACAACATATCTATTCAGAGTTTTGGTATAAAATCTTTCCTTAGTCACTGACGAAAGATAGCGGATTCTGTCTGAAACGTCTGGCTGTTTCAAAATTTAATCCAGTTGCCTGAGGAACTATTTTTGGAGTATGCTCTGTGTCTCGAATTCTTATATAGAAAGACAAACTCGTACAGCTTTGAGATCGAGAAAAGATTAGTATTGCATTGTATTCGAAACAGATACAAAATAAAGGAGTTACAATGTAAACACTGTCCACATTTGTATGCATGAGAAAAATAATACTATTTTGTATAAGGTTATTTCTCTGAAATTCTTTCAAATATCATAACACCAGGCAGTAACCAAGGTAGTGGTCTAACATCTGCTTGGAGAATAGCTAATCAGCTTCAAAAAAGCTATCAACAGACGTTTATTGGACTGTACCACACTGCTTTCAACATGGGGGTGTCTTTTTTTTTATTCTGCATAACCTGAAAATACTGCTAGGTACCCAAAATCGATGTGTATCATGGACGACCTCAATAACTATCGGCAAGCCAACTTTCAAACAAATCCATCCAAAGGATGTTGAGTTATAGGTGCGAACACACAAATACAGACAGAAACAATACCTCCGTAGGAGGTTAACATCCTTCCCGGAGGTAACGATCATCGATGCCGTGTGCATTATTGGTACTCTTGGACAGGTGTACTAGCGCCCCCAGGCGGGGAAGGCTGCAAATTGCACATACTCATTGAGACTAATGATATGCTCATAGTACATTTTGAATCATGAACTGGTAACGCTTTCCTATCACCCACATTTATTGCGTGTATTGTAATGTAGAGATGGGACTGATATATCGAGCAAAGCGTCCCCATGGCAACGCTACCTTTAAAAAGCATTTCTTTACCCTTGATGACAACAGCAACAAACATTCAACATCTAATAGATATAAGTGCTCTTTTTTTTCAAAGGGTTACGTGCCTTGTTGACCCATATTCTTTTGTTTTCTATTATCTGGTACAAGATGACCGAAATGCGATACTCGTTTCCCTCGCAATATCAAGGTAACAGATATCCAAGCAACAAGATAAAATTTGGAAACGGTCGGACGTTTAAGGTAGTATCCATTGTCTTTCTACTGTGACACTTGGCAAGACCTGTAGTCCAACAGGTATTTCAATTAATCCCAAACTATGATTTAAGTGCAGGAAACGCAATAGAATAGTTTTTGAACACTCCCTCTGATCGAATGTTTCGCGTATTAGACGAGTCCATTTTATGAGAGGAGCGAAACAAATCTGATACATATAAATGCACTAACACCTCAAATATCACCTGGTACAGTGTAAACGACAACAGGTATAAACACTTTTAGTGGCTTATGAAAGAAATAGTGATGTTTACGTTATCGAATTGAAATCACACCCCTGGCGCCATCGTATGGTTTCGCCCGTAGGGGTCAAAGTGACATGCACGGTTACTTATTAGATCAGACACGCTACTAAGTATACGCCAAACTACGCTCGAACGATCAGGTACGCAAATGAAACCACTCACAGACTTTATACTCAGACGACGTCTCAGGAACCCAGCTGTGAAAAAGCTTCTTAGGCCATAATTTTGAGCTAACGTCTTCCAAGACTGCGTGACCCAAATTCTTCTCGAATCTTCGCGGGCGGTTAAACTTACAGGTCAGTGATAATTTGTATCTTTACACAACTTCGATTCGCATTCTTGCACTTCAAATATCCGTTAAGGTTATTATGAAGGTTGTGGTTTTACATTATTGAGGTAGCTATGTCTTGAACTTAAGAAAAATGACGTTTAAGGGTGACTTTGGTTCTGTGGAACGTCTTTTATTTAATGTGGGTGTGTCAGGTCATCTCCCCGGGGCAACATGTCAACACGGGACAAGGCCACCAGGCTGTTTACGTTAAGGGTATCGTACCGGTGTTCCTTTAAGAGGGTCTGCATGCATGCCCTTCTCCGCGAAGTGTGGCGAGCTACATTTTAAATCGTTAATCGTAAATCCGCTACCGTTAATCGTAGCCTAGTCTGATTTAATCGCGCTTATAGCAGCCAGCCCCTAGATGGGGACATAAAATCCCAGGACAGCTGGAGTCTGCGTTATACAGAAGAGCCTGGCGAAGCCGGCCCACGTAATTCGTCGCTTTGATTTTACGCAGTGTCTAGTACATTATTTGTTATGACACATTCATCTCCATCGAACGCCAGATTTGGCCCAAAAGTCACCGTGGTTAGAGCAAACTGGGTAGAACTAGTTAAGATTCTGATAGAGGGGAAGGGGCACTGATAGAATTAAAGCGATGCACAGAAAAATGAAAGAAAAGACTAGAAAAGATAAAAGAAATGTCAATACAACTGTGTTTAGATTACTGTAAATTCTATAAATAAGATGAGAAATATGAAGAGAAGTTTTTTGATGTTCTTAAAGAGCGTTATGAAGATATCAACTAGACTGAGTTTGAAGGAAGATATCTGAAACCATGAGCCATTACAGGTACTAGGTCATAGGTTACGTTGTGTTTGGCAGTTGTTAGCAAATGTATGACGTGTTTCTGGCTCCTCAGGCTCAGTATTGAATTTCTCTGACACTGCCGATTTATTTGGACACTAGTAACCCCAAATAAATAACCAGTTGGTCACTGAACGTACGCAGCGGTACAAGATTTGCCACAACCATAAACGGTGGTGAATCGGCAGATCTAGAAGTAAGAAGTTGCTAGGGGGCCCAAACCACGTGCTTCTTATGCTAAAAGCTATTTGCCATTAAAGAATCAAGACCATGGCATAGCATGTACTGGACAAAAGATACAAAAGCCGGAGGTTTCGCTGCAGTACTAATAAGATCATACACCTTACACCAAGATCGATCTTGACATTTGTCTTCCCAATACCATTTACCAAATATCCTGACAATACATCGAGAGGTTCTTGAGTTATGTTGACCAAAAATATTATGGAGACACAAACAAACAAACAAACACACAGACGCACAAAAACATTTTTCATGGAGGTGGAAATTAAAAACAGGTTAATATGATTTTAAAAGGACATTATTAGTTACGTCTTACAAGTTATAGTTTGTATAGACTTCACCGTATTAATGTGGAAGCTCTTAGTTGTAGACGTAACGTTATAATTTCTAGTATTCAGTAATGTTCGTCATTTTGGATGGTGACGTAAAGCCGGCGGCCCCGTGTCTGAGGGAATTCCAGCCATTAGCATCAAGCGTCAAATCTCTGCACGTAAAAGAACCCAACAAACTTATCCAGAAGAGTAGGGGTGACCCGATGTGCTTGGCCAAAAACGCGAAAAAGCATCATGCTTCACCTCAAATGAGGATGCCTTGAAACAAACAAAAGAAATTTTCTACGTCCATTTTTCACACATGCAGGAATTGAAGAAGTCGCAAGATGGCGCTGGAGCTGACCTACATCCTCACCACCACCTACTCCTTCCTCCTGTCGCTCATCATCTTCCTGGTGGTCGCGCCTGCGCTCTTACCCCGACTCTTCAAACCTTACCCGTCTCTACCGAAGGTCAAGCAGTTGATCGTCAGAGATGCGTGAGTAGAAATTCGTTGTTCAACACCCCCCCCCCCCACAGAACTTCAGTACGTAAAGCGGGTTCATGCCAGCATGTAGGGTATCCTAAGTATATAGTTAAGCCCACTCACGTTTTGATTTTAACTGTTATAATTATCCAGTTATGCAAAATTAGGTATAACTGGTCTATGAATGGAAACAATTTATGTATAAACACAGTGTGTTACGGCGAAGGAAGGTTATATCCCATGCAGCCGAACTATACAGATGAATTCAGACACCGTTGGTATCTGATAGACTGGGATGTCACTAGATTTTGGAAAAAAATTTGAATTCAGATTCGGATTTTTTAGACATCGAAATGTTAGAAGTCATAACCAATACGAGATAAATGGTGTTTTCATAGTTGTAGAAAATACCTTAAAAAAGTCTTAGTACCTTTGTCATGTGAAGTATTCTGACTCTCTTAGTCGACTTTGTGTCGTTTTTGCCAGATTTCTGTCTTTCTGCATGGCGACCACTGTCGGACTCAGGGCGTGGTACATCTACTTCTTCACCGACCAAGTACCTCATGACGTTATCTGGTACGTGCGTGTTATACTGTCTCTACATTGTCCATTATGTAGTAGTATGTACCGTTGAGTCATACCGTGCCAGGCTGGAGGCCTGCCCGCCTGGGACCTGGCACCTCCCCCCCCCCTCCTACTTTGCCCCTCTCGGGGTTATCTGGGGGTACCCATGATAATATGATGATATACCCTGCCACCTTCGCTGTACGATAGGTACAAGCGACCGTCAGGAAAGAAGCTCACTCAAAATATGAGTAGCCTCTACCAGGCCCCAGGTCCGTCAAACACTTTAGACTAAAGATCCCCCATGCCCCCATGAGATGGTACCATCTCTTGGACATGGACGAGGTCAGAATCAACTAACCTGGTAAAAGGCCAATATTTGGATAAAATTTGATTTCTAAAAGTCGCCCAAAGCCCGCGCAATCGACAAGACGTCGGCCGTACTTCGGCCGATGCACATTTGAAGCTCGCCAACACGTCGGCCGAGCTGCGAATTTCTTATTTGTGACGGGGGCTTAACGACAACAGGTCGAGGCCGTTATTGGTACAGTCTCACGACAGAAAAAGTTGTTGTACGTGTGTCGTAGCTTCGCTGATTATTCCACCACAAAAACCTTATGACAAAGATCACCGTGGGTTAAGCTTCTTCTCATTGTAGTTTCACAAGAATTAACTTTTGTCCTACTTTACACCAAATGTAAAAGCATGACACTTTGTTTTCTGCACATTTTGACTAAATTGTACGTCTCTGTAGGCACGACTCACCTCTAGTCCGTCACACACTGGCTATCTACACTGGTTACGTCATTGCTGGTAAGAACGTTCGTCACTTGCAAACTAAATATGTATGATTATAACTACTATATGAAAGTCGGCTGTTGACGTATTCATATTTCACTTTGACAAAAATTGGCTGTTTTTACATCTGTATCTGTATCTATGAAGCCTGTACAACCGCCATTGGGCGTAACACACCAGCTTTCATAATAGTTACATTCGTCAACTTTTCATGGGTCCTTTGTTTTCGGGCGTGTGATGGTGAAATATCATCAACTATGACATTTAAGGTTTGTTCTTTATCTAATTTTTTCAGCGTTGGTGCTTATGCTATCGCACAATATCGGTCAGATGTCCTCTATATTGCACCACATCTTCTCAACCTACACCGGGTTTGTGGCAATGGTGAGAATAAACCCTTTTACAATTAAGTTCTGACGTAATTGTGACTTTCTCTATGGCTGTCACACTATTGTATTTAGCGAATATCAAGTCCGAATGTTTTGTTTTTATAATAGGACAAAAGGTGCTTTTAAGTATTTTTGTACATGGATTTATATGGAATATTCTTATGACGTTTGGTAACTCAAGCGTGGATGCATTTTGAGCTCGCCGGAAAACAAAAAATGTTCCGTAACCCATACGGACTCGATATACGCATAAGTGTGACAGCCCTCAACATTTGCAATCATAAACAAATGGCCGCTTTTTATTGATTTCCTTTTTATCATTCCACAATACATGTATATTTATATTACTAAAATGAAATACGCAGTTGGCCGAATTGTGGTACTTTTTACATATATACTTTTGTGAAGCAATAAAACAATTCAAACTAGAGTTAAGTATTTGTGCTACATATACTTCAGGTTTGCTATGTTAGTTTAGCGATTACGGAATATTTTTATAATTAATATAAATATGAATTGGTATTGAATTTTTCTTTTTGTGCTAGTTGTGTGCCGATTTGTTAAAAATAGAGAGAACGCTAGCGACCCTCAATAAAATGGTATGGCGACCCTGTGACGTAACAGTTCAAGATGGCGGCCACCATACATGCCAGTTAACGGATCCTACAAGGTTTTGCTACGCAAACCTGTAAATAGTGCAAAGTTGTACCTAGAACAATGAAATGTCTTTATCGATGTGTTTTCTCTCCGACAGACTTATCCTTGCCTGATGTACTGTGCAAACAACGTGCTGATGATGGAACTATCCAACCCTTTCGTCAACATGAGGTAGCTAGGGCAGTCATAAAAGATAACACACTCTCTCTCCCCCCCCTCTCTCTCTCCCTCTCTCTCCCTCCCTCTCTCTCTCCCTCCCTCTCTCTCTCCCTCCCTCCCTCTCCCTCTCTTTCTCTCTCCCTCTCTCTCCCTCCCTCTCTCCCTCACTCTCTCTCTCCCTCACTCTCTCTCTCTCTCTCCCTCACTCTCTCTCCCTCACTCTCTCTCCCTCCTTCCCCTCTATTTACCCTCTCTCTATCCTCTCTCTTCCCCTTTCTTTTTGTCTCTCTCTCTCCCTCTCTCTCTATCTCTCTACTATATGTCAGACAAACAATGGTTTATTACCTTCGCCGAGAAGGTTATGCAGAGGGTAGCGTTTGTCTGTCTGTCTGTCTATTTGTTTGTAGTGGCACAGCATAACTCGAGAATGCCTTGATGGATTGTTTTGATATTTGGTATGTTGGTAGGTTTTGATGAGACCTAAAAACGATTAGATTTTGGGCCCCCTAGCAGCTTCTTACGGTACTGCAGCGGAACTTCCTGTTTTGATAACTCGTGTTCCGGACATGCTATGGAACTTATTTTTGAGTGGTAGATAGATCTTTGGACAGAGAGTAAGTGGTGTGGGTTTGGGCCCCCTAGCGGCTTTTTTGGAACTGCAGGAGCAGGTTTTGCGTCTGACTTTGAAAGGGAATACCTCAAGAAGGGCTTGATGGATGGTAATGATTTTTGGTAGGTAGATAGCTTGAGTGATGATGTCCATGATTAGACACGTCTTATGCTAATCAGTATCTAATTTGCATAATTAATTAGGAAAGTTTATACTTCCGCCAAATTCCATGATAGGACTCTGAAACATGTAACATATGTAACTGAGGAAGAGAGAAATATTAATTGATATGAACTATGCAAATGAAGACCTCATTTGCATAATTAATGAGAAAATACTTTAACAAGATGGCCCTGATGGATGGTCATCATTGTTGGTATGTGGATAGCTTGTGTGATGCTTAGTATGATTGGACAATAATTATGCAAATCAGATGCTAATTTGCATAATTAATAAGGCAACTTTAAAAATCCGCTTTGTTCCATGATATGACTATTCAAATTGTAACTGAGGAAGAGAGGACTGTTAATAGATAGAAAATATGCAAATGTGGGCCTAATTTGCATACTTAATGAGTAACTTGTATTATTTCACACTGGCAAATGACGGCAATTTCATACATTTAATACTTTTTTTGTGGCATCGGGAAGTTATGTGAATGTTAACATCGTTGAATCAAATTATGTTAATAAGGGCCTCTTTTGCATAATTGATGATAAATATTAGCATAACCGTAGGCTCATAATTTGTTAAGCTGATACTTTGTTATATTTTACGACAATCAACTGGTATGATTTATTATTGATGAGAAACACTCCTAATACGTCAGTCATAAAGGTTAAAATCATTTGGCGAAGGTATGAGGTCGTGGAACTCTAGTGTATAATGATATTATATCTACCCTATCCGCGTTAAAGCACGTCGGGAGAAATGTGTAAGTACTGTAGGTGACATTGTTTGTAGGAGTGAACATTACATGTTGTTATTGTGTAGTAATGTGTACTTAATATGTGAGGAAGTTACGGTTTTATTTGAATTCTGCAACTCTGTGTTACCTTTGCGCCGACTAGTAATCCATAATGGTACTGCAATGGTATCCGACTCATTTCTAAACCCGGAAAAAAAGATGGTGACAGGAAGGTGTCAGAATCCCAAGATGGCGGCGGCCGTAGATGCTGACAAGTACAAAATACGTTTCATTTGATGACGTAATTTGTTTGTTTCAGGATGATGCTGAAAGTTGTTGGCTACGAGAAGACCACGGCTTACGTCTGGAACGGTCTCGCCATGTTGGTCACGTTCTTTCTCGCGAGATGTGTCTCCACGACGATTGGTACTCTGCGGTTCTTGCACCTCGCCTTGGCCCACCCCCAGTTCTGGGACCTCCCTTTCTGTATACACGTGTGCTACTTTGGTGGAGTTAGTTTGTTTAATGTATTGAACTATTACTGGTTCTACAAAATTTGCCGTGGGGTCGTGAAATACACCGCTGATTTCAAAACTACCAAAGAAAAGTAACCGATTCATTCTGACTATCGTTTCTGTGGGATTTACATTCCTACGTCAGTGTCACTCTGGGATTCATCGACGTATCATGTTTACTAGCGACATCGTGCGATATACTTGGCAACTACAGCAGTACCCAAAGATAATGGTTACAAGTTTCGCAATCCTAGTATACAAACAACTGAAGATGACTCTTTTTGTGTAAAACCTTTGCAGACAATCTGGAGCTTTTTGTGTGTGTGCAACAATGTCTGTCAATGACATGGTAGATAAGTTGGATCATATTGTATCTAAATGTATCACAGACCTGGCCTACAGCAATGTGTCTATGTATTATTCTCTTACTCTACTATTGTATTATACAATGACAATGACAATGAATTATGTTTCATCTATGGTAGCTTGTGAATTTCAAAATACCATTTAAGTGATGGTTTCTTGTTTATGACATAGACTCTTCTCTGTGACATGGTGTGATCAAATAGTGCCTGTGTGAATAAAGATTTCAAATCTACCTGACAACTTCCTGGTTTAATCATCCAACATGGCGGACAGTACTTACGTCATAGTCACGTGAGCAAACACACCTATACAGACATTCCTTTTTTTTGGATAGTCTACTTGCGCTTTCGGGCTGCATTTTTCACCATGTTTAAGAGCCCAGTTATTATAACTAAATTCCCGATGACCAATAGTAAAAAAAAGGTTACATTTCCGTTAACGTTATATTGTAAGTCATATTTCAGTTTTATCGTTAGAAAAAGTTCCCCAAATCTTAGAGAATGTACAAACATCCAGATTTGCAACGTCTTCCAACTTAACCACTTCGCGGACTCTCCACATCGATCCAATCTCGTCTGAATTCCTGTCAATCATTTACTAACTTAATTGGGTCAAAAGTACGTTTTACACACAGCTGAGGGGGTCGACACAGTTTACAAAATGGCGGCTTTTGGGGCACTAGGAGGGATGTCGTTTGTCGCTGCCTTTGGACTGTTCTATTTCCTCAGCCAGTTTCACAACGATGTGGCCACCGTCGTGCAGCCGAAATGGCCCAAGAACTACAAGGTTTGGGTCTACAGTTACTCACCAGGTTCATGGTAAGATCACGTGTCTTCAGCTAGGTAAAGCTTGACATTCTCATGGCGATCAAGTGATTGGTACAATAAGCCCATTCATGGTCCCGACTACGCGTGTACAGTGTCAAATGCGAAGGATCCTGGCTTGTAAACCATTTGTCGTCTCGACATTGTCACGGTTAGCATAACAATGCCCGGACGGGTCTTGTTTACGTCTCAGGGGCCTTCACCTTTAACAAGTGCACATGCGTACTCAAATCTACCAATGGGCTTATGGCGATGCTCCTATAAGCCCATTCACAGTTCCGACTACGCATGTGCAGTGTCAAAGGTGAAGGCCCCTGGCTTGTTAACAGTTGTCGCAGTTGTCGTCTCGACCATTGTCTTGATTTGCATAACAACGTCCAGGCGGGCATATTCGAGTGAGAAGTTGAGATATATTTCTTTGCATTTGTATAGACTTGCGTCATGATGGAAACCTCGCGAGAGTTCATCAACGCGGGATGGTACGTGGATGATGACGTCAGAGCAACCAGGTTGGACAGCTATGGAATACCATTCCGCGGTTGGTCAATCTACATAACTAAATCTTTCAGAGAAAACCTTTTTTCGAATATATTCTCAGATATGGTTAAATGTTGACATTCAATATCAATGAGTACAAATATGGCCAAGATTAGATAATCTACATATCTAAATATTCTCATTAACAGTTTTTTTTCGAATGTATTCTCAGATAGTGTGAAATGTTGACATTTATGATTAAGGAATATGAATATGGCTAAGTTTGTTTTTCAGATGATCACCTCTACTCTTCCAACGACATTAAGACGGTGTTGGAAGGAATTACATTTGAATTGACTTCGACCAATCATCGACTGCCACGGAGTGGTATCGATTACGCATGCGCACAACTGGGCCCACCCCTGTATACCTTCATCATGAGGTACAAGGAGGAGACCATGTACAGTCTATACCCTTCGCCAGAAGGAGGGGTGACTTGCAAACAAAGGTAATGATAAGAAACAAAAGTAATGTCTTTATTCTATCAGTAATCTACAGGCACAATGGGCATTTCTATAACTGTCACAAAATCTAAGACTAGAAGCCTGGAAAAAATTACATTTAGAATATAAAAGGATAACAACGACATGAATCCTGTGTCTGCATTTACAAGGGAGCCGGTAGGCGTCGCTTTGCCTGTTTCATACCTGAAACCTTTCTTTTTTTTCAGCCGACTAGTGGGGATGTTTCCACAGAAACCACTTGTGACGAACATTCAGTTCATCGGAAATGACGTCATAAGTGGAGTCCACGTCGGTCATTTCCGGAGCGAATTCTTCCTCTTTGCCCTCGACTATTACTTTAATAACGCAACAGGTAAGAAGTCCCCCTCTCAAGTGTTCATTCTATTTACCTTTCTATAATAAATTAGTATTAGAAAATATGGAAATCATTCTGATTAGCAGTCTGCTTCTGTCGCATCTTGCACGTAGCTTGAGGGGCTATAACATTACACATAGCCGGACATGGCTCCCAAACACTGGCCAACCAAGGTTGGTGGTAGGTCGGGAGCAGTCTGTCCAGTTTTGACGCACAAAAACACCCTGACCACTATTGACTTACTCCCAACCACCAGCCAACCCATTTCAGACCTTTCGTCCAAAGCCGAATGTCTTAAGTTTTCAATTTGAAATTTCCCGGCCGGGCCCAAAATAAGCCCGGCAACCAGAGGGAGTCCGACGGTGCCACGTAGGGGTCACGCCCGAAAGTGTAAACAAACAGCCCGTGAACTTCCCGACGGGGCCCCTTTTTCCAATTAGGACCGAAGTATAACCAGGGCTTACGGGACATTTGGGGTTTCAATTGGAGGCTGCGCACCCTCAAGTCTAGGTACTGTCTCTTCCACGGAATTAATATTTTTTTCCGAAGTAAATCAACTGTGTATGGTATGGGGTGAAAGCCTATCCCTTCCGCTTCAAGACCAGCTGAGTTGCGGAAATACGGCTCGGACCGAAACGCAATTTTCACCAAAAACACACCAATTCATACGCTTGTCAGCCATAGTATCTAGTACCTAGTATCTAATATCAATTCGAAGCACATTATGAGAAATGTGAACTCAAACCCAACCCCTCGAAACCCTTTCGTCACGTTTTTGCCGCGCATTTCCTCGGACCGCGGTCGCGGAAGAACTGGGGTGTGCACCGTTAATGATCTCTATAATTTTGCATACAGGGTTGCCACGTGCCTTGCTCGTCAACGCGGCAAACAACACCTTCCTGACGTTCAAAGATGCACAGGTGTCGAAGGAGGTGTTCCAACCGCCACCAGGGGTCACGTGCCACGATCCTTAGAGAAGGCATCTCCACAATAAGCCCGTTCACAGTTTCAAGTGCGCATGAGCAGGGCGATGTACATTGTGATCTTAGGCCCGTGGTATATAGCCATAATAGTAAACATTACCATGATAGAGACTTAAGAATTGCCAGGGGCTTAAACGTTTACCTTAGACCACAATGCATCACGCTGTTAGGTACCTTAAAGCTTATTCAGTCACGTGATCTTCCCGATGTAAAAACTATGTCAATCAGGAGGATGTAACTGCAACAATGCCTATCGGCATGCACATGTTCGAAAACCGTTCTATTTACTTGTACATCTACTTGGCGATTAGCCTGGCTGGTAAACTGTTTGTATTTAAGCAGTGGCTAAGTCAACTTTCAACTATAACTAGACAGTCACGTTTTAAACCTCGATCAGCATGATATCTCTGAGTCAGTTACAATGTGTTATCATGCAGGCATGTACAGGACTTGCTGTCTTGTAGTTCCAATAGAATTCATTACGGTTTCTGCTGGATGTTTGTGTAATATAGTGCATATCAAATATGTGTAAGCAGATATGTGTAAGTAGAGTACTCCCCTAGCTTTCTGAGAAATGTACTCGGTGCATGACACGTATGTATGACTAATCCTGTACAAGGTTGTGCAAGACGGCACCAGGCTCTCCATTGCCTCTGACTGTTACTCCTTTACCACATCCTTTATAACTAATCTTGAAGATGTTGAGAAACGTATAAAATTAGGAACACAGTATGTTAGACAAGGTAGACCGACTCGAGGAATAAAGAGGAGAGAACATGTGAGTTTGGAATTATGATCGTTTTACCGGCCACGACAACAACTGGAGTCTGTCTTCACTTTCCATCGAAGAACCTCTCTCTGCTATTCCTTACATTTGGTCAACGTTGACGCTGAATTTCATCTATAGCATACATTATATTTCCCAACGCAACATTTGGAAACTATAGACGGTATGGGATATCATCCTTATATGATCTTATATACGCAAACAAGACCTTATACGATACGTTCTGTCTAAGTGCTTGAAGCAGGCATGTGGCTAATTCTGTTAACGTCAATCACAGTGGACTAATGCCAGTCCTTGTAACAACGCCACGCCGGTATCATCTACGTCCTGATCGGACGTCAGTGACAATGTCCGGATGTACTGTCGCTCTTGGTAGTAGGAATGGATCCCCTCGTTCGGCGGAAGCTTCTTCTCCTTCTCGTCGTAGTAATACCTTAGGTTGGTGTTGTCACTGTTGGAAGGAAGAATCTCGAAGACGTGGACCCAGTTACAGAGATGTAGCATCATCACAACACCTATTAAAAAAGAAACACAAATAATTCGTTATCGTCATTATTCGTATAAAGGTTTATCCATGACAGTAATCGACATACTAGTAGTAAGAGTTTTACTCTTTATTTCTGTACACAATATAAAGATCGATGAGGTTAACTACGTCGCAGCCCATCGACCATCCCTCAACAGAGACGGGGGCTGATACCAACTGCCGGGCACCTTTGACCCTTTGCTGACGTCACACTTCCGTTCAGGTCACGTGACGTAGGCTTCGGGTCATTTCAACTTGGGAAGGGTCAGAGGCCTGACCTAAAACTTGGTGAGTGCTTTATATTGTGTATAGAAATAACGTGTACAACTCTTACTACAAATGATAATCCTTTGGAAATAAGGTTGTCTTTACACAGCCACAGCCTTTTCGCACCAACGTTTAAACGGCGTTGAGTTGCCTTCCTCAAGAAAAATGGGCTCTTCCACGCACTGTTTGTCGCAGGATGTAGCTGCATAAAAATGCGGACACAAACGCAAGCATTGACATTATGCCCTGACAAAGGCACTCGAAAGCCGCTAAAATTAAACGTTGGCCAAAACACTGCGTTCATATGAAATGTAGCACTACTTAAGTAGCACTACTGTAGAATGACATATTGTTTTAACCCATTTTTTTTTTGTAATATGATTCTTTTAGAACATTCCAAACTCTTTCAAGGTACCGTGTTTAAGGTCTCCACCCTTAGGGCGTCACCAAAATGTAACGTATATCAGGTCTCGAAATTTATTTTTGGAAACTGGTGCACCCAACCCAAAAAATTAGTTGGGTGCATCGCATAGAATAAAACTGAGTGTCAGAAAAACATAATTACAAAGTTTAACGCTCTTTAGAACTTCAGTCTGTAATTCTATAGCTAACTTTAAAATTTTAAACAAGTGATACATTAAATAAAAAGGTTATATTACTTTTTCTGATACTTACTTCTCAAGAATATTCTGTATACTTAGTGTACAATAGTACCCTTATCTTATAGCCTACAAAAATATCTAGGTGCACTGGTGCACCCACAGTCAAAAAAGGTGCACAGCTCCAATTTTGGGTGCACACAGGTGCACATGTACCCACTATTTCGAGCCCCGCACGTACAGCCGAAGCAACATTCGCTCAGGCCATGTTGATTAGATGACATCGTCTGGAACCCCAAAACTGATGCGAGCATACGAAAAAAAGTTTTGCGAAAAAATTACCCTCATTATGAAATCTAGGTGGTCCGAAAGGTTGAACAGATGACAAAGCAAACAGAGTGTGGTATACCGAAAAGTAGATTCTTCATTTTTGTTCTTTCTCATCTTCTCCGTTTTTCTTTGAAACGGACGAAAAGTGATGCGTGCGCGGATGTCACTCATAATAAAGTTAACATGGCCTTATAAATGATTATGATACAAAACAATACTTATCATATATCAAAGGCTACTTACCAAACATACCAGTACTGGGCGACAAGTCTGTTTTCTTGCATCTTCCTGTAGCGACGCAGAAACGCCTGAGTTCAGTGACAATATTTTTCCCAAAGTCAGGCCTCTGTATAAAAGGCATTGTCCTGTTTGGATGTGTCCTCCTGTATTTTTTCAAGTTTTCAAAAACACGAAACCTGTCTTTTCTGGCGTCAATGCCCCGTTTTCCGAAATTGATTGCGCCAAAGTTTCTGATGACAGTGATTTCGTGGTTAAACATGGCGATGCTGTCGTTCAAAAATTCCTTTTTGCACGTTATTCCAGGGATCTTCGTGTTGATTAGTCGTAGGTCCGTCCGGTTGCCGACAAACTTTTCAAACTTTTCTGTGGGAGCACAGTTGAATCTCAGAACGGCGTCGTGGTCATCTGAAAACAAATTGAAAGACGCCGAGTCATGTCGTATTCCGATGTCAGCATAAAAGCATGAAAGTTCATCTGAGTTGTCAAATCAATGAAAATTAAACTATACTCCAAGTCAAGGAATCTGACCCCAGCACGTGTGACGTCAGCACGTGTGACGTCAGCACTGGGTCAAAGTTTGTCGGAAGTCGGTATCACCCCCGTCTCGGTTGAGAGAAGGACACTAAACACGAATACTTTGTACGAGGAGTGAAGGTGGCCATCTACATCAGGGTACACCAACCTTCTCTCAACTGGGGCGTAGTAATTTTCAAGCAAAAGTCTGAGTGAATTTTGGTAGGAGGGGTCGCGCTGTAGAGGCTAATCCCAACCTTAGCCCTAACCCCAACCCCAACCCTAGTCCTTACCCCAACCCTAGTCCTAACCCCAACCGAAACCCTAGTCCTTACCCCAACCCAACCCTAGTCCTAACCCCAACCCTAGTCCTAACCCCAACCCCAACCCTAGTCTTTACCCCAACCCAACCCTAGTCCTAACCCCAACCCTAGTCCTAACCCCAACCGCAACCCTAATCCTAACCCCAACCCTAGTCCTAACCCCAACCCCAACCCGTCCTAACCCCAACCCCAACCCTAGTCCTTACCCCAACCCCAACCCTAGAGTAGCCTCAATCCCAGCCCTAACTCCACTCCCGTGCCTAGCCCAAGAAGCAGAAAATCTAGCTCCACACCGGAGTACATACCTATTTCCCGTCCGTATGTGTGGAGTCTAAGCCCATGACTGCTGCTCACAACCGCACACGAGTTGAAGTGGACAAGGTTCTCCAAACTCTTCTGGGGTAGAACGGCTTCGTCCGAGCGATTCTCAATCTTCGTGGAGTTCTTAGTTATCGTGGAGAATGGAATATTCCTCTTTATTTTACAATACATTTCTTCCCTCCACCTAGTAATGGTCTGAGGATCTTCGATTGTAATGTTTTCAGTTTTCCCGATAAACGATGAATTGCTCAAAGTCGTATCTTCGTTGAGGGTTGGCTTATGTGTGCTATTGTGTAGAATATGTGTCACGTTGAGTCTTGTGTGATTTGTAGTAGGGACGGCAGCCGATGGATTTACGTGAGAAGCGGTTAAAGTCGAGTTAATCGTTGCCCTTTGCATCACGGGGAGAACGTTTTGTTGTGCACTGGGGACACCTATGCCTACCAGGTGGAACTGCACGCCAGTGGTGTTTGCGTGGGGCCAGCCAATGGTGACGGTGATTGGAAACTTGCTGAGGAGAACGTTGGCAAGGAAACAGAGACACAGAACACCAATGAAAAGAGTCGTCTTTCCCGCCATGGCACGTGACGTCACTTGATAACTTTAACGACGTAGTCACAATGTCAGATCTATATCTGAAAGATACAAACGAGAATTGAATATCAGCACTGGACATCACACCACAAAAAAATTAGCTATAACGATAACGTCAGGTCATACTACAGCCTACCCAGCATTACATAGACACAAAAAACAGGATACACACACACACACACACACACACACACACACACACACACACACACACACACGTGTACCACATACTCTTGTACCACACACATACTTGCAACACACGCACTTGCAACACACGCACTTGTAACACACGCACTTGTACCACACACACTTGTACCACACACACTTGTACCACACACACACTTGTAACAAATACAAACTTGTAACAAATACAAACTTGTAACACACAAACACACTTGTGACATACTTACACACACTTGTAAGGCACACACACACTTGTATTAAACACACATGCACACACTTGTAACGCACTTGCAATTGAATTGAAACATACATACACACGCACAACACATAACGTTACATGGATGCACACAAAATACACACGTTACACACACACACACACACACACACACACACACACACACACACACACACACACACAGCCATATGTAGAATTGTATCCTTTACGTAATCAAAAATCTGCATTATATCATACATCACCATATACAGGAGGAATAAACCTGTCTGGTGCGACCCTCTATCTGCTAGTGCAAGATCGAATTTCAATTGCAGATAACGAATACGCCATTTTGAACAAAATACGTCACGTATATTGGCGTGTAAGTGGGTCTTATGCAAAGTATAGTGTCTTCTATGAGAGAAACCTGTATTATTTTCAGATCCTACACCTATTGTCAAGTCACTTCATGGACAACGTCCTTGGGAAACAATTTAGTAGCATTGTCGCAAACTTCATGGTCGTCTAAGACAAACAACCTCACTTGGCGTGACTGTTAACAAGCATGCTTCCGTAGTGTAGACTATAGAGACCAAAACTACCACTTCAAACGATCTAAAATCAATGCCTGAGTGTGTTCCTGCCTAAGAATAGAGCTAAAAATCTATCGCGACAATAATTGAATAACAGAAGGCACTTGACCCCCTTCCACCCTTTTTTCCATTTGTTGATTTCAACTAAAAGTAGCCAAACCTGGTCACCAGTCTTTCCCAGGGCTACAGGCTGGGGTTCATCGGTGTCGTAAGCTTCTAATGCCGCATGGCCAGCTAAGCCCACCCCGGTGATTCTGTCTGCCTGATTTTCACCAAATAAATGGCATTTCAAGGAGTGAGGGCGTGAGGCAAAATTTCCTTCGGGGTACGTTGCATTTAGTACCAAAGAGCTGGCCTGTGTGATCCCCTGGGAGACAGTCTGGATTCCTGGTTACCCCTCCTTTCGAATTTAAAGTGTCTAGATATCACAAAACAATATTGATTCAAACCAACTCTACTAACCGTAGCCAAGTCTTTCCTCTGAAATTCCAGGGTTTGAAACAATGGTTGCGAGCTGATAATGACAGCAACGGTCGCGACAAAATGTTGCTAGTTGCATCCAAGGTCTGCAGGCCGTAACCATAGCAACGTCACAAAAACATTTACCCAAGAGTGACGTCTAGAAAAAGGTTTGCATAGTTTCATACGTTCTTGACACAAGAAAACAGCTGTTTTCTATAATCAAAAAGGAGTGTGACGTCACTCTATGGCATCGTCATAGACTTGGCCTCGGGACTGTTGGTTACCATGGAAATATCGGCTATGAATTTGAACCTGGGTCTGCTACCATGTGAGCTGCAGGGACATGCCAAACGGTCTTGAAATGATTTGAATCGTTTCGGCGCCGTAGATTTTAAAGATTTCTTAAATATTTAAAAGGTGTTTTTAGTTAGTCTCTTCTTGTTTTATAGTCACTGACAAAAAAAATACATTGAAAATGAATTCAAGTAACATTATCAATAATGATATTGATAAATCCAATCATATCAACTAGACAGTACCGGTTTAGGTCCGGACCTAAACCTGAACCTCTGGACCTAAACCTCATTTTCAGCCGAACCGGTTCCCGCCTTTACTTGTGACTGGGGTACAAATGCAACTTAATTGAAAAGACATCTGTGCATGAGCGACTAATTTTTCTGCCTCTTTGGTGGCAGGTAAGTTTAGGTGTGGTTAAAGATACACCAATGTCATGACTCCATCATTAGAAGAGGGCCTGCATGGGGGAGTAGCGATTACGAATTACGCCACATTTTCGCCGCCGATTACGAAATTCTCAGAGCTGATTACGAATTACGTTAAATCATGGGGCTTCCCAACTGGCTAGTTTTGCGTCAAAACTATTGATGTTATGTTGAATACCTAGTTTTGCGGACACCTCCCTGAGAGGGGCCTGCATGGGGGCGTCTCGAGAACGCTCGACGCTGAATTCCGGAGCTGACATATGACGCTAAATTCAGTCAGCCTCTACGCCCTACTCTAAATTCTGAGTCAAAAATCACACACCAAGCGGCTGAACTTTTAGCTTCCGTCAAAGCTGGTGATATTTAGCATCTTGGAGATGACTTGGAAAGCACCTTAATCTAGTTCTTTGCTTTAAAATCATGAGTGATATTGACGAATTCTAGAGTAGCGCGAGGTCACACGCAAGGACATCTGTATCAAATGGAGTCTAACCGGTTTTTCTACTTATAATGAAGAGGCACTATTGTGTCATGCGAGGCCACATTTGAGCCCGATTAACACCAAAGCTTGCTTATGAATGAAGATCTTTGACGGTGGAATTATGTTCGTGTATTTAGAAATTAATAATGTGACAAGGGACCTATATGCTATCACATACGTTGAAGTTCTCCCAACTCCACTCCAACGTATTTAATTATAAAGGAACCGTCTCATTGTATCATGTCATAGCTCTACCAAGGACAACATGGTAACCTGGTGTACGCTTCTTTTATATATATACATATATAACGTTATATAAAGTTCTCCGTCGCAATGAAAACATTCCTCAAAGATCTAGAATCTGTTCGGTAAATGTATTCCCACCTGCGAGGCACAAATCGGACGACACTGTTAGAGATATCTTATCGATGATCCGCCACGGTATTACTCTTGCATGAAATGAAGCAGAACCTGTCTGGTCGCTCTGGAGCTTATTGTGAGTCACCTCTGACATGGGAGTGACACGCGGACATGATAATGAGAGGCGCTCGCTTGTGGATTGGACCATTTTAAAATCAGCCTACGCTTTACTAGCAATCTATGGATTACGCTTTACGTTGTATAAAGGTATTAAACTGTTACGGTTTACGTAGAAAGAAAGCGACCAATAACGCGTTACGGCTTATGTACTGATTACGAATTACGTTGATTTTGGGCCGACTGCCTACGGAAGACGAAAAAGGCTGAATTACGCCTTCGGAAAAAGGGCATGCAGGCTCTCCTGAAACTCTGGACCTAAACCTCATTTTCAGCCCAACCGGTTCCCATCTCTACTTATGACAAATGTAGCACTACTTCTGTACATGAGCGACTATTTGTCTGCCTCTTTGGTGTCAGGAACAGGTCAGTTTAGCTACAGTGACGTTTTCACGACAGGAACCAAACCAGCGCAGCCTAGCTACATTTAGTGCAATGTGAGATCAAATCGCTAGGAGCCGCTATTCTCACTAAATCTCGCGCGAACTTGCGGGTTTTCCTTCCCAAAATGGCGGATGAAATTTGTCAGGAAGAGACGAAGTGACCAGAATCTTTCTGTCTTTCCAGATATTCTCGCCACAGGATTCACGTAACGGTTTTTCATCAAGGTAACGTATCTACTAGGATATTATTGAAGATAGGAATCAGAAATTTTTAGTAGAATCTCCAGAATATTAGCGAAATACGCCAGGAACTTCGGAACCTGAACGTTTTCAAATTTCAAGAACCATAATTTTATTTTTTTGCCCCATCATATATGCTTCTGCAAATTAGTTTCTTTAATTCAAACTGAAAAATATTTGGTTTTCCACTTGGTTCTGTCATATGCATGACCTCCCTAGT
This sequence comes from Branchiostoma lanceolatum, assembly GCA_035149815.1. NCBI lineage: Eukaryota > Metazoa > Chordata > Leptocardii > Amphioxiformes > Branchiostomatidae > Branchiostoma > Branchiostoma lanceolatum. The sequence continues at coordinate 3,271,880 of CM068883.1, read as the reverse complement.
GGCAAAGAAAGAACACTGAAGAGTCCGAATGTCAATCTTATTTGATAACCTTGAAGTTTTGAGTTAAATCGATTATAAAGTAAACTGTATTTCCTATAGCATTAGCAGTGTCTTCTGGCAATAAATTCTAGGACTGTAGATTAACCAGGACATTTTTGGAAGATAAGGAGACAAAAATTGTAAGTAGAATCTCAAGTTTATTAGTGAAATACGCCAGAAACTTCGAAACCTGAACGTTTTCAAATTTCATGAACCATAATTCATTTTTTGCCCAATCATATATGCTTCTGCAAACTAGTTTCTTTAATTCAAACTGAAAAATATTCAGTTTTGCACTTGGTTCTGTCATATGCTTGACCTCCCTAGTGGCAAAGAAAGAAGGTCCGAATGTCAATTTTATTTGATAACTTTGAACTTTCGAGTTTAATCCATTATATAAAGCCTCCTTGGGTAAACTGTATTTCTCAGCGATACATTTTAGTACTGTAGATTCATTCACTTTTGCAGTTGTCTCATTCCAATGTAAGAGGGAAGGGAGGTTTTTGCAGTAAGACAATTCTGTATTACGTGGTGTCAAAATATTTTAACCTCCTTGGTGATTATAAGTACTGTATACGTATGTGGTCATACAAGGGAGACATTAGAGTGTCAGGAATTCGCAGTAGAGAGTTCACTGAAAAAACTGCGAAAGTACATGTAAGACCCCCATGAAAGTTTATAGTACTAGTATTCCATTGTTACAAAGTCTTCGCTAATTTTGATAAATCTTTTTTTTGGTCTTTATCCAGTGAGTGGTAAGTGTTGAAGAATTAGCTGTTGCTGTTGTGGTTACACCATGGCCAGCCCTACCAAAGCATTCAACCCTCCAGACCAGGATCTGGACACATTGAGATATTCCTACAACGCAGAATACACCGCGGATATCTCAACAAAGGTACGCTTTGGTCATATTTGTGGGTGAGCCTCAAGCGTTGAAAAGTTGGCCCTCGTTAGGGGGTCCTGATACTGTAAATGCAGAAATGTCGCCGTAGGGAGAAAATAGAGTGTTCGTGGTCGTTTTGGGTTCGTGTTTGAAACAATAGTAGCGATACAGTCACACAATGGAACGGCTTTTCACGTTGGTTTTAAGTTTGTGGTAAATAGGTCACCACAAAAACCACAAACATAAAACCATAGCTTACATTTCTGCATTTCCAGTATTCTTTTATACAAACTCCAGGCCACAGACATGTTTCTCTACATGTAGATCCAGGAAGGTGATAACACAAGATTTGGCCAGCTTTCTACTGTAAATAACACATTACATCTAAGTTTGCGGCGATTTGATTTAACAGTAGGAAGAAAATGGAGAGTTCACAGTTTTTAGTTCGCGGTTGAAACAAGGTGGTAGATGGGCAGAAGACGGAGCAAGAATTTTTATAGTGGTTTTGATTTAAGTAGGTGGTTAAGAGGTTACCCAAAAAAACATGAACGTAAAACCATCACAAGTTAAAATGTATTCACTGCAAGATAGTTTTCCGGTATGAATTATTGAATTACTGAAAATTAGATAGCTTGTTTATAATGCCTTATCGAAAAAGGGCCTTCTCCGTGTAGTGATGGAAGAATTTGATGTATATCTGTGTTTCTTTTTCCTGTGTGTAGATGAGGGTACCTGACAAGATCCAGGTTGCGGAGGGAGATGAGAGCTACGCTGCGCCGGGCAGGGACGATTCACGCCACATCCATCACAGCATGGACGTACCAGACCGCATCACGGTCTCAGGTACGATAGAAACCATCGTTGAAAGTTCATTGGCTAGGCATGCAGACGCGAGATTGAGAGGTCACAGGATCAATTTCTGGATAGACGTTGTGCCCTTGCATGGGAAAGGCAATTTACAGGACTTTCCTCACTCCACCCATGTGTAAGATGGGTACCCGACTTTGGTCGGGGAGGTAAAAGGCAGTTGAAGGAGAGTGACGGGCTTCAATACTTTGAGAAGACTTTCAAGATAAACCAGTGTTTGATATTTGAATGTTACACTTATTTCAAATGCCTTTTTTGTCAGAGGGGAGACTCAAAACACTTTTTATCAAACAAAATAGAAACATATATCTGTACTTTGTTCAGGTTTTTTTGGACTCAGATTTTAGGCTTTCAGGTTTTTTGGACTCGGTTCTTGGATGTTATAAAGGTCCGAATCAGGTCCAGCGAACCGGTATCCACCCCTAATGATAACCAATATCTCCACAGGTGAGGGACAGTACAATAGACAGCACCAGTCTCCCCGAACCCTAGACCTGGACACCATGATGCCCTCACAACCCCCTCCAGTCAGCCTGCAGACCCCCCCTCGCACCCTCACGTTAGAGGAACACCTGGAAAGTCTGGAGATCGAAGAACGCCCGCGGTCACGTCCGCGTACCGCCAGCGGTCGGAAGGAACCCCTCGCAAACCGCGGGATGCCCAACGGGATCGCAATACCTGAGAGGTACTTGGAATTGATGTGTTCAAAAATTCTACTTTCCCTAGATCTGCGTGCAAGTGGAATTCATTGCCACCAAGTACTGTAGGAGCTCCTCACTTGTTGCCGTTACTAAGCTTTAAACAATACTATAGAAACTACCCCTACACTTGGAAAGGTGCAGAAAGGGTTATGGGTTATAAAAAATCTGATCTTCTAATTATTTTTTTCTTTTATTTATTTCAACTTCCTCATTATATGGCGCAAAACAGGATATCATTTCTGACCTATCTAAGTTGAAATTATACAAACATATTACAAAAAGGTGAAAAAGTATACATGTACAGTATATACTAATTGCTACAAATCAAATACAATCTTTAACAAAGTCTAATTGACTGAAAGCAAATTCTAATACAAATTTTCATTATTTTTCTATTCCCAGTGACTTGGCGCCGGTCACAGCAAACTTGGACGCCGTGACGCCCATGGCGGAAGACGACGTTGAGGAACTTCGTCGCCAGCTGTCCAGAGTCGGCAGGCGACTACAGATCCTGGAAGAGGAAAACGACCAGCGAAACCAGCGCGAACTGATTCTGTACTCCGTAACTCTCGCTTTCTGGCTCATCAATGCCTGGATGTACATCAGGAGAGACTAGATTAATTAATTAATTAAAAAGTAAGTCAGTTTAGGCCACATTTAATTATTTTCTTAGTTCTCTGACAGTTTGAAGTACAGTCATTTAACCTTTAGCACACTGAAGTAGCCGTTTGGTACCCCATTCTCTATTGGTTACAGAGTTAGACAGCAGGGAGAAGGTTAAGCTGTGCAAGTGGCTAGCCTGTATTTACACAAGCTCTCGGCAGGAGGTTATTGGACCGGCTGGCCACTAGGAGCGCGATTCGTCAGGCTATTATACAAGTGGCTACCTCTACATAAGGACCACCTGGCAAATGTGACCACTTTTTGGAGGTCCCTTAGAAAATTTTCCCCATTGACACAAGCATGAAGAATCTTGTCTATAGTGACCACGTGTCCACATAGACCAGATTTTATCGGTCCACTGAGTGGTCTTCTTAGGCAGGTTTGTCTGCACTGTAAAATAGACCGGGGGCCACTATAGACAGGGTTCTTAATGCTTGAGTCAGTGGAAAAAATTATCTACAGGAACCACAAAAAAGTGGTCTCATAGGCCAGGTGGTCCTTATGTAGAGGTGGTCATTTTGTACAGGTTTGACTGTACAGGTTTAGAAAGTGATAAAAGTTGGGCTGGGAGGAAAATTTGCATCTTACTACAGTGTTCTCGCCAGGCCTTTTCAGCATGCTGTGATTTGGACCCCCTATGCTGTGATCTGGACCCCTATGCTGTGTTCCAACCAGCATATGGGTGTTTCTTTCTGGGGAGAACCTTGTGACCCTTCATAAATCTTATAAAAAGTTCATATTTGGCTTTAGAATAAGGATTTACTTCACCAAATTTATCCCTCAAAATGTAGAAAATAGTGCCTCATTGGGTTATGAATTTAAAGATTTTCCTTGGGAGCATGCCAGACTCCCTACTCTTGTCATGTCTTCAGCACTCTGTGCGTGACTTGCATTGCATAAAGTTGGCCTCCTTTACCTGACCCCTATGCTGTGAAAAGATTCCGGTGAGAACACTGTACTATTTTCACTCCCTAACACTGTGTTTACCAAGGTACAGTTTTCATTTTGAACCTACAATTCAGCACAATTCTTTTCTGTCCGAGGACCAACGAATTATATTGTTGTGGCCTAAAAAGTAGTTGAGATGTAAAAGTTTACAAATAGGAAATTAGGACATTGTATTGATCATGGATGTGGTGACATTCTAAGACCACAGATGAATTTATTCCTGAATTTCTTTTTCTTTTTTCTACAGTCTTTGGCAATCTATTGTGGCATTTCTGATGCAGCAAATCAACTAACCAACAAACAAAAAACTGTGAAGTCTTGATCAATATGTCAGACTGAATTTGAGATTAAAAATCAGTGTGAAAAGTAGTCAATGAGATTTGCATACCAATCCTTCTAAAATGTATTTTACCAACTTCACCAAAGGACAGTTCATAATTTTGGATTTGCATATCACTGTTTTGTCTTGAATAGGGCCAAAATTGTATTTGTGAAGAAAATTGTCAAAATTTTGAATAGTTTCCTAGAAATCGATTGTTGTCAACCAAATGCAATATGAAATCAAGTCACACAAAAGTTTGTATGATCTTATTAAATATAGTAGTGAAATATATCTTATATGCCACAACAGATTTAGATGCCCTACTATTCTTTTCCACAATATTCAATGCATTCAGATGGCCACTGAATTCTGATCATAAACAATATATAATCAACCTATCTGTGTAGAACCAAGATCATGGACAAAAAACTATACTATATAGATGTTTACAAATACTTGGAAGAAAATACTGAATGTCCGATCATGGCATGTATTGGAATAGTCAAAGATTTTGAGAAGTGGTATGAAAATTATTTGATTACTGAAAGTGAATGAACAAGGATATTTGCATGTGACCGAATATCAGTATTCGTAAAAGGCTTTTGCGATATAAACATATATATATGGACTTGATGCCATTCAAAGTTTAAACCAAGCTGGAATTGGAAGGGAAATATTTGTGTTACATGGTCAGTGTTAATCTGTATATACATGCACATGCATGGCTTTGATTATTGTAAGTTAAATAACTTTTGCAGGGACTTAATTTCACGGTGTGAGGGAAAAGTTTTTTTTTTAAATCCGTTTCAAGATCGCAGTTGGAAACAATTTTGTAGTATAGTAGTAATGCGATGAAATCACACATTCTCGCTGTCGCAATGGAGAGTTCACTGTGAAAATAAAAACGCCACAAACATTTAAAGACTTACAGTATTCTAAAAGCTTGGAAACTGGTTAGTTATCTATGATCTGTTGAGCTTTAAAGAATGGTTAAGTTAGAGACCTTTCTGTCATTTCCAATGTACATAATATATGTTTAATGTGTAAGAGATTTGACCATATCATCATACTTTGAAAGCTTTGGGGCCATCTACACATATACCTTAATGTTTGCCATAAAGCCTAACTGTGAAGATTTTGTCCAAATCTTGTTAAAACCATAACTGATAAAAATTAGTAAGTTACTTAAGGCCTGGCAAGATTTAAGGATATGAATTTGTATGTATAAGGTGTGTCAATTTTCTTCAATATTGCTGTTTGCATGATTTCAGGTATGTATGAATGTGTGAGATTATTAGGTAATTAAATACATGAAAAAAGTTGCATTTGGTGTATGTTTTACCCAGTTCTTGAATGTTTGAAGAAAGAACACAGCTCAGTAGCTGTTTGTACAAAATTTACATTGCAACATGCAAAATCGTGAGGGTGAGGTATAGAGTGCCCCAAGAAAGAAATCAAACCCAGTAACAACTGTTTAGAATAGAAGAAGCGCTAGTTCGTTTTACTTTGTTTCTTTCATTATAGTGTGCTATTCCTTATTATTCATTATCTTCTTGTATATTTGCAATTAGTCCTCGGGCATGAATTCGAAATAGAAGTAATATTAAAACAAGTGTCAAATTTCCGTCTTTTCAGGAATGTGGAAATTGCAAAGGGGTTTGAAATTGTAGGCTTGATTGACCTTGTTTTTGAAAACGCGACCTTTGTAAAATGATGACTGACAAAATTTAAGACATTTCATAAACAAAACTATTGGGTATTAGGTCATAAATGATATTGTTTCCTTTGCAATTCACCAACAGAAGTGGCTGAGGGTACATTTATTTCACATCCGAATACACCTTTCTCACGCGGCGGACATGATAGAATGAAGACGAGGCCAATGAGGCAAAGAAGCAAAAATAATGTACAGATTTAGCTTTCCTCCTAAATCACGTTAAGTTTTAAAATATGATATCCAAGTATCAATATTACAACTAATGTAATGCACAAAAAAGATGCAGCAATTTAGAGCTTCGTTGACCGATCCCATAGTCTCCGCCCTCCTCTGTCAAAATGTAGAAATGCAAAATAAAAACATAGAAATGCAAATATTTGACGGTCATGCAGCCACTTCCCCATTAGTCAATTCTCTAATTATCAGGTAATCATTGGCTAAACTGCTAATTGTGATTGACAGTTAGGATCGGTCTAATGTTTGCCACAAGGGCCTCGTTTTCATTCTATCATGTCCGCCGCGTGAGAAAGGTCTATACCAATAGTATTTTGTGACACAAGAAGACGTTGAACAAACGCAACAGAGTTTTCGTCTATCAGTGGATCCAACTTTCCTTTCAAAACGTCGTTATTAGGTTTGGATTCCTTAACGGTGCAATATATGTTTGGGCTCTAGGGGGAGCTGCTTCATGTTTGGTCCAATTTTCAGGTATAGGAAATTGAGGATTCCGTAACGGTGCAATATAACGTTGGGCTCTAGGGGGAGCTGCTTCATGTTTGCTCTATTTCAGGTACAGGAAATTGAGGATTCCTTAACGGTGCAATATAACTTTGGGCTCTAGGGAGAGCTGCTTCATGTTTGCTCTATTTCAGGTACGGGAAAATTGAGGGTTCCTTAACGGTGCAATATAACTTTGGGCTCTAGGGAGAGCTGCTTCATGTTTGCTCTATTTCAGGTACGGGAAAATTGAGGGTTCCTTAACGGTGCGATATAATGTTGGGCTCCAGGGGGAGCTGCTTCATGTTTGCTACATTTCAGGTACAGGAAAATTGAGGATTCCTTAACGGTGCAATATAACTTTGGGCTCTAGGGGGAGCTGCTTCATGTTTCGTCCATTTCAGGTACAGGAAAATTGAGGATTCCTTAACGGTGCAATATAACGTTGGGCTCTAGGGGGAGCTGCTTCATGTTTGCTCCATTTCAGGTACAGGAAATTGAGGATTCCTTAACGGTGCAATATAACGTTGGGCTCTAGGGGGAGCTGCTTCATGTTTGCTCTATTTCAGGTACAGGACATTCAGGAATCATATTCTCCAGGAAAAAGGATTCCCAGTCCTTAATACTAGCCTCTACCATACTCCGCGGATCGCTGGGAAAATAGAAGAAATTGGCCTGATAGAGTGAATAGTATGCTAAGAGTAGTCAGCTAAGCAGAGAAGTTAAATAGGCGACCCACGGATCCGCGGAGTCAGGTAGAGGCTACTTTATACGTGCAAACATGGTTTCGGTCATTAGTTCAAAAAGGTCGAGCTGACAGACGATTGAAAAGACAAGAACACATCTTTTGATTTGAAATCATACTTTATTCTTTCCTTAAAACAATTCTCTAAAGGTGATGCAAAACCATGACCATTCAACAAGAGTGTCATTTCTCAAATGAATCAATCCACGTCAATAACATTGTGTCCGTCTCATGTCATCACGAAAACTTACTGGTTTGTTCTCAATTGCCTGGCGTCAATTCTGATTCAGAGAAAAAAAAGAGTAAACCATCCAAAGGTGTTTCTAGTTTCTTTTTCCTTGTCTGAACTCCTGGATATACCTGTGAGGCTTTGAAAACAATCTGTCAACCATGCATGTGTAAAAGCATAATTATAACAGCAAGTCGCATTCTTCTTAGAGAATTTTATAACCTACACACGTGTACACATACACACCATACACAGACATTGTGACACGCACACACATGTACACATACACACATGTGCACACACACACAACATACATACAAACACACACACATACCCCGCACATAAACACACACACACACACAACTGTAGCTTGCCTCGATCGTTCGGCGTTTACAATCAAAACTGAAACGTGGGGACGCCTTAAACATCAGTCATACAACGTTTCTTTGAAATCATTTGACGTGACTTTTCTTAAACAGAAACTCCTTAACACCTCGCAAAATCTGGAGAAACCACACCAGGCACATGGCATGTAACATGATAACACACGAGTACGTAGTGCGGTCCACGAAGAACTCCGGACGCCAGGAGTCTGGGCTTTGGAAACGATTGAAGATAATCTTGTACCAGATCATACAATGTTTCTTTTAAATCTTTAAATCATTTGACGTGACTTTTCTTAAACAGAAACTGCTTAAGACTTTGTAAAATCTGAAGAAACCACACCAGGCACATGGCATGTAACACGATAACACAACAGTACGTAGTGCGGCCCACGAAGAACTCCGGACGCCAGAAGTCGGGCTTTGGGAAACAGACGAAGAGAACTTGGTACCAGAACAGCGGCATGGGGGCGATACGACACAGAAAGAACGTCAGGGCGAACGTCGCGTCATTGGCAACGCAGACGGGAGAAGACTGGTCGTACCCCAGGTACTTAAGTATGTTTCTGTCGGAAGAAAGGGAAACAAGAAATGCTTGTTAAAAAAGCTGGCAAAGCGACCATTGTAATCTATACTACAGTGAGGATGAAACGGTGGAGGTTATTTTGAATAGATGAATGAATGAGTGAATGGCCATGGATGGATGAATGAATGAATGAATAAATGAGTGAATGGATGGATGGATGGATGAATGAATTAATGAATAAATAAATGAGTGAATAAATTAATCACAGTATAAATGAATCGTTGATTGAATGAATCGTTGAATGAATGGGTGAATAAATCATGAATGAATGGGGGAATGATATGAATGAATGAACTCGAAAGCACCACAATTGTGTCATTGTCATTCCAATTTGTTATGAAATATTGTGCTGTCAGCATTACGACATAGTTTTTTTTGTTACCCACGGACTTCACTCCTTACCTTAAGTTCATGAATATGTTAGAAACCTCCCAGAAAACCATGAGATGGCCGAAGTACTCACAGAATGGCCAGATCTGAAACATCACAAACATGCAGAATGACAACATCTTACACATTTTAAACATTCACGTTGAATATCAGCAATATTACGGTCAGATATTGGCGGAACGCTTGGATAGCGAAAATCTACAGATTTGATAAATCTAAAAAAAAGTGATTTATCACAAAGAAACAAAAAGATCGATTATTTGTAAAATGTCACACTTTTCCAGAACGCTCAATCCGAAACCACAATTGACAGTTCTATATATTCAACTTGATATCACACACACACACAAAACAGAATTGATTTCGCAAACATCGAATAACTCTGTAACCAATAGAGAATGGGGTGCCAAACGGCTTCGTCGGTATGCTAAACGTTAAAGACCAGCTCAGCTAAACCTTTATGCTAGTAAAAGAAGACTTACGAATGTATTTGTGACCCCGACGATGATGAGTAGGACATGATGCAGCACCAACAGATGGTACTTCTGCTGAACCATGGACACCGTGTCTGGGGGGGGGGGGGTGTTAAAAATGACCCAATAAGTTAGAATTTAGTGTCAGTAGTTAAACTTGAGTTGTCGAATACTCCTAGTATATTGTTCACTGTCTTGTCCGTTCTTTTCGTGTTAAAATGTACAGTATTTGCAATTAGCCTACGGGCAAGAACTTGCGATAAACTTTCATCGTAAAACAAGGGTCCGTTTACAACCCTTCCTTTAATACAACGAGGAAGGGTTGTAAAAGGACCACAGAAAAAGGTATGACTTTAATTTAGTAACAGTTGAACTGTAAGGGAATGCTCATTCCACCATTTCGGTTTGAAGTAAGCCCGTAGCGCGCCTCCGCAGCATTGCTTTATGACTTGACTTTTCACTCGGAGTTAAAATCAACCCAGGACCCGGTGACAAATAGACACCGTAAGCTAATGGTGAGAACACCGAGAGGTACCCCACCGGCAGTCCACCGGGGCAGATTTGTGTCTTCGGGACCCGGCCGGGGCCACATCCTCTACGGGCACCGGTGCAACATAATGTGACAATAGCTTTACTGCGCACAGGATAAACCAAAATATCAAGTCATGGAGCCTTCTATGGAGACTAACAAGCACAGGAGCAACAATTATCGATCTATGTACAATCGATCGATTTGGCGATACATCGAATTGTCAGGGCTTTACGTCATAATGGTGCCTCCTAGCGGTGAGAGGATGAAGTGCAGCATAGAAATAAAGCAAGGCAGATAAACTTTTTACGAAAAAAAAGTGGGTCGTCAGAAATGTTAGTTTCCAAACGTGACATGTACGCTTCATGTCCTTTACCTGATGAGGCGTATCCTATTGTGAAGGCGGTCTCAACGTGAACGTAGTAAGATTCATACCTGTCAGAACAAAAACAAACAAACAAACAAACCATTAAACTAAAATTACAAACAAGTCTAATTTCCAACATCGGAAATGTGGGGACAATAGTTTGTCAGTAATATGCTAATTACATCAAAGTATGACCCCAAAATGTCAATACCTGAATACGACTTTTTTTCAACATCAAGAAAAGATAGTTTTGTTACGCAAGCACAACCCAAGTGTATACAATTTACAGATGGTTTCAGCTTTTTTTCTTAATATAGCCATTCTTAAGCTTTTCCTGTCCCCGATGTTGACATTTGGATACGAATTCTTACGCTTGAGGCTTACTAACATATCAACAATGCATTCTATTTCTTTTTAAGTCCGCTAGAGACGCGTTGGCACACAGGCTTGGTAGCTGTGAGAGGGTATAATACTAAAGCTTAGGCGTTATATCGGGAACTTAACTTTATAATGCAGTCCTTGGCAACCAAAGGCATATAGATTGCATATAATCTTATCAGATAGGCAAGGAAATCCCCAAAGACCAGCACTTTGTTCAAATTGTTCAAATTGAGTGTCATTTTTTTGTATATCTTTATAAGTTAAACTATGGGCTAATATATACTAATGTGCTATGATATATAAATGCAGTACTAACCTTATGTTCTCTGGTTTGAGGTTTTCGTCCATTACAAAGGTGTACATAACCCACGTACTTATGATCAAAGCGTGCAGAAATGATGTAGTACTGCAGACAAAAAAAACCGTAAAAATGTGTTACTTCATATTGAATGTTTCTACATAACATCCTACATTGTTAGGTCTTTGTTCTAGTACGAAATATTGTTCAACATATTCAGAGAATGTGTAATCTTAGAAACTGTAATGTAAACTGTAGTTAAACCATATACATTAATATACTCGTTATTACTAACTTCTATAAATGATTGTGTTTACTTTTTGCGGCAGACGACCTAACGAAAGTACAAAGTTGTTGAAATTGTGCGTGTGTGTATCTCATATGTTGCGTTCGCTGTTACTGGTGCAACTCATTAAGCTAGTTCCTTGCTGAATGGAAGGACAAAGCACTGTATGGGCAATGATCTGAGGCAGCCTTTTCCGCAACAAGACAGCTAAATTTTGAACGACACGTACTACGACTGTGCAAACACATGCGTTGCTATATCAAGAATGCCATCGTTGTACGAGACATCTGACAGTACACACACGCAGTAATATCTCAAGAAAACACTTGTTGATCATGGCACAATGATCGTGCGACGTATGAGGTGACATTAAGGTCTTCGTTCATTCATTCATTAAGGCATAGTGTGTTCTTACCTGTTACAGACTCGTACCCGGTTCGCGGCTGACATCTGTCGGTAGGTCGGGCTGTAGGTCCCGTACAATCTGGGTAGGACGGCCCGCTCTACCAGGAAAAACGCACAGAAGGAAGCAGAGGCGATGTACGGGAATAACTGGTCGGTTTTGCTGGACATTTTGGAGTTTGTGTGGTACAGGACCTTACGGCTACAGTTTGGTCAATCTCGACAAGTCCTGTAGTTAATTGCTATCCTAGAAGTCTCCAGAGGTTTAGCATAAGCCGTGCGCATTTACAAGTATCACAGTGACTAAACCATGTGGCACAGTTCATTCTGAAGTCTAGGTCCTTATTCTTTAAACTCATTTACTTTTATTTAACTGATAACTTTTTTTCCGAGAAATGTAAAAAGAAATTTACAGAAGGCTTCTGTACTTTGCTTCCAAATAGTATCATGTATCAAGTATATTGACACCCCCGAATACAGCCCATAGCGTACAAAATATATGTCATTCAGACTTTCCAATGTGATGTGTCACTCAAGAAAACAACAACAACAACAGCCCTTTCCTTACCATGTTACGAAAGCCAAATGCCGTGGCCAAGGATGGTTGGATAATAATTCTTTTAATGCATGGGAAACAATTATGGCTACTAGGAAGCTGTAGCATTATATCATAATCATTTTCATGATGACATCGTATACGCTAACAAAATACATGAACAGGCAAACGCCGTATGATTTGGCCAGAGCGAGTCAGAATAAAAGGCAACAGAAGGAGAATCAGGTTATCACGGTCTCGAGTTTGTCAGTGCGTAAAAAATATCATTTCAGATTGAAGCTTTGTTAAACGCAAAGCGACTTCTAATTTTAGACTGGCGTGTTTTTTTCTGAACTGCGGGTAAAACCACCTGTTAACGCATAACGCAACTTGTAGTGTTTGTGCTGTGATTAACTATGAGTTATTCTGTCACCATGGGTGGGGAGAGCGGAAAAACAGGGCATATGATAAAAAGGTTACAATCTTCCCCACCAACCTCTGCTTGGAGGGTACACTTTACCAGTTTAAATGTTAGTAGTTTGGCGTAGCCTCATGCGGTGGTCGGATGAACTACAACCTGTTAACCCGGAACTGACACGTCTGGTGCAGTAATGTAATTACTGTACAGCTTTGAACACTTAGAACTTATGAATTCATGTATGGAATAGAAGATGACAAAATGTTGCAATTGATATCATGCTCCAAACCACTATCCACTATATTGACTACTCTTTAATCTTTTTTTTTTGCACTATTTTGTAGCCAAACTCACTGCGGAGTGCGGATACCGGATGAATATTTTTTTTCCCGTGGGGCTTTTCGAGGATTGGGGAATCCCCTTTGTCAGAGTCATAGAGATAAGCATTACACGATTACACGGTGTAAAGTTAAAAAGTTACATGTGAATACAAATCGATTTCATACCTCCTTGGTTCAACTGATGGTTGTTATGTTACATTGCAATTTTAATGAAATGAAAGCAGTAAAAATATCGTTGATGTGGCTATCTATGGATATGAAGGCACAAAGAAATGTGTACCTTTACGACCATATGGTTATGTTGAATCATGTTGATGACGTCACCTGAACGTCGGTGTGATACTATTAGTTTCTACATTGTCCGCCATCTTGCACGACGTAGAGGTGTGTTCATAATTTAGGAGGCTCAAACAATCTAGAAATTTTTATTTAGAAAGACACTTGATACATAGAAGCAGGGAACGAACATCGATAACAGACGCTCGGGACAGCTTCGGTGGCTGGTGGCAAAGTATGAGATGATTTATTTTGTACCACAAATGCAAACTGCGCAATGCAAATACGATTCTGGTTTCCTGTTTTGTTTTTGATCTTGACAGTCCATTTAAACAGGGACTTTATAATGTCCTGATTAAAACCATGCCAAACAAATTCTGTCACACGAGGATGTGATTTTCCCTTCGACAAAGAATATGAAACAGTTTTTACTTTTGGTAATATAACGTTCAGAGCTCGAAATACTTGGTGCATGTGCACCTGTGTGCCACCCGGAATTGGAGCTGTGCACCTAATTTGTAACTGTGGCCGGGGTGCACCAATGCACCTAGATATTTTTGTGGGCTATCAGGGTAAAGGTATTATTGTACACTGGTATACAAAACATTATTGAAATCCAAGTACCTAAAAAAGTAACATAACTTTAACCTTTGTTGTACTTTGATGCATCACTTGTTTGAAATTTTGAACTTAAATACTTATGTTTTACTGACATTCAGCTTTATTTTATGTGGTGCACCCAAAATTCTTTCTGTGCACCAAATTCTTTTGGTTGGGTGCACCTGAGTGAACCAGTATTTCCGAAAATGAATTTCGAGCCCTGGCGTTAAAAAATCTGTTACGAGAAGTTGACTACTATTTGTCTTATTTATGATATTTCTTGTGAGATATTTTATAATGCTATCTCAATTGAATATCTCCAAGTTGTGATTGTGTATCAGAGTATAATCTATAGTCCTGATTATTTCTTCCACCAAAAGTTATAACCACTGTCCTGTGTCAGATACATATCATAGTTATCTTTTGAGACTTCACAAAGAAATATTTCTGTACTTTTTGTACAGTATCACTTAGCTCCCTTGCAAACCAGATACATGAAGTCTTTTCTAGTCTACAGGTTCTTAGCTTTTCAAAACTGTATAGGTTTACCTATCTATACTTAACAGCCCAAAACAGTTTCTAGGTGGGCGCACCTGAGGCATGGCAATTTAGTTAGGAATCCTGTATTGTGTATGCACATATAATTTTATCCTGTTCTCAAAGGGTTAAGTTGCAACTAAATCAATAGCTTTTGAACCTTACAGCTAAAGATATTCTGTAATTGTATTGTTATGAAAAAATAATTGTTTCATTTCCACATGGATTTTAGCATATCGTACTATGATTACCAAGACAGAACTGCATGTACAGATATTATGGTTACCGTAGCATTATGCTAGACTGAGTGAGAATTTCTGATGAATCCTTTGATCTGTCATTATTTTCAGGTGTGCAGTTCCAGTTGCAAGTATGCAACATGGCCACACGTGTTGGAGTCTCTAACTCTGTGACTCTAGAAGGTGCTAAGAGGTTAGTTGACTTCCAATACCGCCTTTTGCAAGCAGAGCAGGTATTGACAAAGGACGAAGTATTCCGCATCAGGCGTCTGTGCCAAGACTTCACAGACACACCAACAGCGGATCAAGTTCGGGACTTACATCCAGCAGAAAGTGCAAACCTGTTGTTCGAGGAACTACAAAGAAAGAATCTGATAGGTCCGTTCAACGCAGTGTTGCTGGCAGATGTGCTAACTAAGGTTGGGCGTGCTGACCTTGCAGCATTGTTCTAGATCTGTGCCTTCAATGATTCATATAAAGGTAAGACTCAGCTTCACTGGTTTCAAAAGTGTACGTCAGTAATCATTATGGAAAATTGGTATACAATTTTATTTCGTTGTTAAATCTGTCATTTCAAGCTTACGAAACTACTTTTTCATCAATTTCATGTCATGAAGTTCAGATTCTTTTTGACAGACGGGATGAGAAGTTGGGAGGGACGGGTACTGGAGACAGCCCTGGGGTGATTGTTATTGAAACATGTGTCTAATTTTCTTGTAATATTTTTTCAAAGATGGACACAGGTTTATTGGATGAGAAAATGGAGATGGAAGTTCTTCAGATGCAGTTGGCAGCGTACCGTGAGGACTTTGAGGAAGAGAGGAGGGATAGAGAGAGACTTCAAACAGAAGTGGAGTCTTTTGAGGGGGAAGTGGAGTCCCTCAGGCTAGAGGTGAATTCCTAATTTTAAAAGCATCAAGCTACAAGTCAGTACTATGACCTAAAAGAAAGTCTCAGATCTTGGATCTCAATTTTGCAAGGGGTCATTGATAAGGATGAGAACTTATTTGCTGTCAACTGTTATGATTCTTTTTTTTTCTGCATTTGTACACTTAAATGAATGTTAAATGCCACTTATTGTCAGAGAAGGGCCCAATAGGAATGGGTATATTGTGGAATTACCTTAGCACCTTAGTTCCTCCCGTGCCTTTGAATGGAATATTGTAAAGGAATACATGTTTCGAAAAAGATATGTAGATTTGATTTGTAGAACACACTCAGTTGAAAAACACCCTAACCTTCCATATGTGTTCGGGGAAAAATGTAGACAGTAAAATGAATCACAATTAATTGAAAATATTTGAGATGTTGATTTCAATGAGTCACTGAGGCTAATTTTCCCCCCTTTTTTTCCCTATATCATATTAGGCTCTTGGTCACAGCAAAGCAAAACCTCAGAGTCAGCCTTGTGGTCCTCCACGGTACAGTCAGCCTAGTCGCTCATTGGACATACAAGAAACGATTGAAGATCTTCGAGCACAGGTGGCAGTGTACCACAAAGATTTCGAGAGGGAGAGGAAAGACAGAGACCAACTTCAAGCAGAAAGGGAGAATCTGAAGGATGACATAATTGCCTTGAGGCTTCAGGTTGGTCACCTGTCTCAATGAATGAGATTACAATCTATTGTCACAGTGTTATTTGATAACGATTTTGTACATAAAGATTTGTACATAGAATGAAGAAAATTGCTCAATACAGGGCCAGTATGAATGGGTAATCTTGATTATCTAATGTGGAGTACTGTATTGTTTTTTTCTCTGTAGATACAACAACAGAAGGAAAATATGGAACCTCCAGCTGACACTTGTAAGTACACTTTTTCCCAAATCAGTAAATACAATTTTGGTCACATGGTTTATACATGTACAATACTACATGTATTTAATGTGATTACAAGTTAATTATCTTGGTCACTATTCATACCTGTAGTGACGCTGCAGCATTTCCATGCATTTTGGCTGTGGTCAAAAAACAAAAGCTATTGTAACGACTAGTATGTGATTATGTGCAGGTCATATCTATAACAATATAGCAAGTGATTTACTGTAATTGTTGTTCAAATTGTTTACATTGCAGTATTTTGTGGTTGTCGAATGTTGAACCCGTGATGTTACAGCGCCTAATGAGTTAAAATAGAAAAATGATGTAGAATCAGTAGTCTGACAGTGATCAGTGCACAGTCAACTCGAGAACGTTTTTACTTGCAAGCAGAACGTTAGATGTTCAAGTCCCGACAATGGGATTATTTTCTCTTTTCAAAAATCTATTTAATATACAAATGTATATATAGATCATTAGTCTTGGTCAGGAATGTCAACATCTTTTACCTTTTATTAGGATCATTGCATATTCATCATTATTTACTCCAAAATAGATTTACCAATTTCAATTTCCACAACAACTTGTTTGCTATTTAACAGCTGACTTTAAAAAATAATTGGGGTTCCCAAACATTTCACAGAAGCCCAATGATGACATTGAAATATGAAAGGAAGCTTATTGTCATACTGCCATATGTATTCTGTGTCATTAATTTTTCTTGGGTATAATATGGGCAGCGGTACCCACATGTCCCTGTTCTCTGTGTTCATTTGGGGGCGGGGGGTACAACATTTAATTTCAAAGTCTTTCTTGATTTCAATGAGATTTAGAAACACAATTTTACTAGGACTGATTGGAAAAAATGCCTAAACAGAATTTTTAGCCAAGTTTCAGAAAGGCTTGTAAAATAAAGCGATTTGCCTCACAGGTGAAACACAGCTAACTGTTCAAGACCGACGACGTAGCAACCACGATGTCCGACATGCTGAGATGGACCTCCGCTTCCAGATCCTGGAGACAGCCAGCTACGACGGCACCCTGCTGTGGAAAATCAAGGACTACAACAGGAGGAAGCATGAGGCGGTGACTGGGAGGGCCCTCACCCTCTACAGCCAGCCCTTCTACCCGTCTCAGTTTGGCTATGACATGTGTGCAAGGGTGTACTTGAATGGGGAAGGTATGGGTGCCAAGAAATGTGCTCAAAAGTACATGAATGGGGATGGCATGGATGACAAGATGTGTGCTCGAATGTACCTGAATGGAGACGGTATGGGTGACAAGATGGGCGCTCGAAGCGGTCAGGAAAACGAGGCGGACACTTTCCGCCCTGACCTGACCAGCAGCAGCTTCAAGCACCCCACGGGCGACATAAACATCGCTAGTGGCTGCCCACTGTGGATTGAGTTCCAGTCAGAACTCAAGGCTGCATCTAAGAGCATCACTATGCTCGTTAGATTTGTTGTCCAGACAAACCTGACTGGACAATAAGGTGGAGGGCCACACAAATTGAGTCGGCAGTTTTTCTGATAGAGTGATATTCGAGAAACTGCTGATAGAATTAGTGTGGCGTAGTCAGGTTCTACAGCAGTAGACATGGTTACAAGAGGTGCGTTCGAATGTATCTGAATGGAAATGACTTGAGCCTGTTCTTTGTGATTATGTAACAGTCAAACCTGGCACAGCCAACCACTTTTAAATTAAAACTATCCAACTCATCTCAGTTAAGCTAATTCTAAGATACTCTGCCAACAGTTTTACCCAGCCAGCAAACCATTTTTTGCGGTCCCCATAGAGCATTTTTTTCTACAATCTACAAACAAAAGAGCCGATGCCAGTAGCAGTCATTAAAGGGGCATATTGTAACATTAACATAAATTAAAAACAATTCAAAACTGTCTGTCTATTCCACTTTAAAGAAAATATACGGACAAGAAAAGTACCTTACAAGCGTACATAATTTCGAAATTCGTAAAGCAATTACAAAAATAAGAATATCTAGTCATAAATTGAACATTGAAACCGGAAGGTATCGTAAAATTCCCAGTGATGAAAGGTTTTGTCCATTCTGCCCAAATGAAATTGAAGACGAACGCCACTTTATCATGAATTGTTCAAGATATGAGGATAAACGCTCTAAGCTGTTCACCTTTATTTCCACTTGTTCAAGTGAATTCAATATGCTCCATTCTGTTGATAGATTTGATTACATACTGAGAGGAGATTATCGTTCAAATAGGCATATACATCAACCAATGTTTGGAAATAAGAACAAGTTATGTAGAAGTATACGACAAGCTAGATTTCAGTATGTTGCCCTATTCCATATGATTGTATATAAACAAACTCATTAGTATGAATTTTGTTTGTTGGCATGTATGTATGTATGTATGTATAGATTAAGTAGACCTTACGAGAGTCACTGTACTTTTGTTGTGTCAATAAAGATTGCTCATAAAACAAAATTCCTTGTTTTTGATTATTTTTCTACATCATTAGTTGCATCTACCTTATTACACTGCACAGCAATATATGCATCATGCATGGATGCAACTTTGTAGTGTCGTGCGATCGTCTTGAAAAAAACTTATGTACGCAATCCCCACCGCCGTTTGACTTGTCCGCCATTTCGTCCAACATTCCGACGAACCACCGAACACGCAATCGAACGGGCGACGTTCTGAAGTTCACTTTTGGTGATTTTCCTGTGACCCTCGAACACCGACCGCAACAGTAGATTCGGTTATTTCTTCTACGTTGGCTTATTTGCATATTAACTTGCGGGACACAAGTTAATATGTAAATGAACCAGACTTTACACGTTTTTGCGTTTTTCGTCGTTTATTTATGATGGAAATGTAACAAAATGACGGAAATATGTTGGAAATAAGTAACAAATAAGTTACAAATGTGAATCTTAGTGTAGATCCTTCAAATTTTTACTTTTTGTAATTTTTGCCCACCAGATTCTACAATATGCCCCTTTAAAAATTGAGGATTTCTATGTACCATCAACCAATGATTTCAATCTATCACCAGGATTAGAAACAAATATCTGATATTTTTTGATACACACTGTAATCTTCACAACGATAACACCATAGTAAAGATAGATGCAGTTGTAGAACACTGAAAAATGACAAGACTTAGTGTAAAATGTTTATGCCTCCTGTGTAAGATAACCCTCCCCCAGTCATACACCATTTTTTCTCAGTCCCTTGAGTGGTTGCTGACACCAGGTTTGACTGTAATACCATCATCCAAGGTGACGCTCATGTTTCTAGACCAGGAACGGGGAAAATATCACCCCTAACATGTTGACCTGACCCAACACCCAGGCCAACTTCAACTTTGTGAACATTGCTCCAGGCTGACTATTGTTTCACTTTGAATTCCACAGCTACAGTACCATCTTACTTAAAGTTGTTGTGGAGACTGGATAAGAAACAGACTAAAGCCACACTAGTTTAATTAGTTGTTTGATGTTTTCATGAATGATGGGTAGAAAGACTCCAAACATGAAGGAAATCTAAACGTATTAGCAGTCCAACGTTGCACAACACAAACTTTAAGATGACTTTGTAACTGAAAACATAAAATCTAGACCCTTTCAACTCAACTCAAAGACATGTAGGTACAGTTACTGCAAATGCAAAATTACTGCACACATGTTGCAACCAAAAGTTTGCACTTGCAATTTTGTCTGGTTGCAATTATCAAATACCAAGTGGATATTCTGAAACAAAACTAATTAAATTAGTGTGGCTTGAGCTGATGTAGCATTTCTACACATAGTAGGAATGCCTAGAGGTGGACTTCATCAGAAAGGGTAGGTAAGGGCATTCACATGCCCCTGCCAATATGCCACTCTTGCAGTTGTGTCGTGCTGTGTGTACTTTATAGTTTTTTTTATATGGTGTCAATATCATAAAACAAGTATACATGTGCTCTATTATACTCATTTTTAAGCCTGCCAAGTGTCACAGTGTTATACTCAAATGTCAGGTAGATATAATTTATGTATGCAAACAAACTGCTTCTACTAAGGATGGTATTTTAAAGGCTGCTGAAAAGTTGCTTTTAAGTGGTAAATTAAAATTTCTTCTGGAGATCATACTCAAGACTGAAATCAAACCAATCAGGAAAGAAAATGAAATTGCTATAAAGTTAAAAGTAGAATTTCCTATTGCAAGGACAGTGCATAAAATGCATTATAACCCTAAAATATACAGTCATGTTTTCATGTTGCTGCATTAGCTGTTGGTTTTAAAGATAAAAATTAAACTGTTACTGACAGTAATTTTTTTTGGAAATCATTGTCCAGAGTATGATTGTCCATTGTACATGTTCTGCTTTTATATAATGTATTCCCATGTCTTTATAAAGCTATGCCAAATGCGTTTATCTTCTACTCATTGTTTGATGGTTGGGGCTAGTTGGCAAACATTCTCACTGGTAGAAGTCACCTTGATTGTGAATGAGTTAGCAGAGATTCGTCTAAGGATCTGGGGTGAGTCATGGATAGATTGGGAAGTACATGTAGGTTGGAGTAGTCAAGCACTGAATGTGGCGTGGTTGGGAGTCAAATCAATCACACCCAGACCACTGCTGACATACTCCTAACCACAAGCCGCCAATCGTGTCCCAAGCAATTCCAGACCTGTCCTTACCTTACCCTAGATCCTCCCAAATCATCAGCCACGGCTGAATATTTCAAAATTGTAAAAACATTTGGGTGTCACAGCCAAGCAGTAGCCAACTGTGCCTACCAGCTGCCTGCTTATCTAGTACATGTAGTTTTCCCGCCTTTAGCATCACGCACCTGCGCACTAAGTACCAGGGGCTAAGACCCCGGATGTAGTTTTCTTCTCTGTACAGAAAGTTCTGATGAGTTACGAGAATATTCGTCAAACAATGACTTAGGTACGTAGAAGGTAGAGAAACATACCTCCAAATTTTCGACGTCTAGTCTGTACGTCTTGTTCACGGAATGACCTAGTCTCGAGAGAACACGAGTAGGGGTAAGTAGGACTTGGGCAGCTCCCAACCTCCGGTGCGGTTCATCCCAGCACGTTCATCCCAGAAAGTTCTGAATACAACATGTGACTACTGGACTAGCTTAATTTAATAACACGTTTGTCTACTCTATATGTTTACAGCTTGTATTGTTGTATTTATATCCTTGTATGTTCCATGTGTTAAGTTAGACGACCTGTACCTAGCCCCTCGGGGCATGAATGCACAATAAAGGTCTTTCATTCATTACATGTGTGTGAGTCGTGATCTTTACCTAGTTTAACACTGCCAACCATGGTTGGGGGAAGGTTGGGAGTGGTCAAGAGGCCATGTATTTGTAAGTAAAAGCCTAGTAGGGACTTTTTGTTGTCGTACTCATTGCAATTTTCAACCACACTCCATTCTAACAACAGAAATAAAGGTTTCATGGTAACTTCTGATTTTTATACTGTAAGTATCATCATACTCACAGGGGTTCATCTAAATCAGGAAAGAGGGGCGCCCCCTCAGCAGAGGTCAGGTGTACATAATGCACCCAGTATGTCCAAACATTGCACACTGCTGCCAATGACTTGAAATGTCAGACTGCTAAGTATTGACAGGAAATTCAATACCTTCATGCATACATGTACCTACTAATAGAGGTGGCAAGGAGTATTTAATATGGTTGATGAAAAGGAACCACCAACCCATTCTCTACTTTTTAAACCTAAGGGGTATAGATTACTTGAGTTCAAGCCCTTTGGTTGTTGGAAAATTTCAAGCAAAAATAAATTTTAAGCAAGAGGATAAAACAATGGACAGACAATGGACCAATAAGAAAACTTGAAATTAACGAATATTAATTTAGTACTTTAACTCTTTTAAACAGTGCGTACAAATGGTTTATTTTAGGGTTTTTAAGGGACAAATTGTATCAGGTTGTCAAGAAACCTGGGAAGTGTATGAAATAAGTAGCATTTCGACAGTATCTAACAGTTTAAAACATACATGGAACTAAAGGTGTAAAAAAAAAATTCAACGCTATCCCCTTTTGCTTTACATTTTACAGTACATGTGACATCCTACTTTGATAACAGCATGAAATCTTGGAATGATGATTATGCAAAATTTCAAGCAGACCGAATTTCAGTCAGTCAAAAATAACTTTATTTCAACCAAACTATTAAACATCATACAGACTAACAACTTTTAGCTGCTCTTCTCAACCTCATGAATTGTCCTCTACTCTTGCCAACTCACTGCCTGTATTTGAGCGGCTTCCATCTGTCGTACGAAACAATGACCATGACGACTCCGTACCCGACGAGACCAAGCAGGAAGAACAGCACGAGTTTCATCGGCCCGACAGAAAACACGTATGCCAGGAGCAGAAATGCCAAGAGATATCCGAGATTCTGGTAGCTTGCGAGAAACCTGAGGCTGATCCGCGGGTGTCCGGAGTAGAGGGAGTGCCGCTCGGCCTGTACGGGACTGAGGCGCGACGGAGGGGAGGGGTACGGAGGAGACAGGTACTGGTACGCCAGTCTGCCGATGATGTCGTCTCGATGATACATCGCCTGGAGATAGTCTGAAAACTAGTAAGTGAGATGAAAGATTAATTCATAAATCTGAAACTTCTAAATGAATGTAATACAGCCAAATCAATGTAACTTTTGGTTTGCAGATTTGAAAAAAAAAAGCGATCAACATGAAAACAGAGCCTTGGGGGAAAGTTAAACTTTGGTTCTTGGTGCACACTATTTTCTTTAGGATTCTCTAAATTTGGATTTTTAAATTACCAATAATCAAGAAAATGAATTGCTGACTGGCCTATTGTACAAATTGTGTTCTATTTTTCAAGCCGGTTTCTTCATTCTATCTAAAGACAAAAACTAACAAAGTTATCTCTTTAAATTGACTTACTCTTTGGTTCATGACGGTTGACACCTTGTACAGTGCTCGGACCAGGGTGGGGTTTTCGAAGCTCCTGATTGGCTGCAGTTCAGGATCACCATGGTAACCAATGTCGAATCTTCTCAACCCATTCATCATCTGAGGATAAAAGAAAAATGTCAACGTCAAACTCAAAGATTTTTTACAATTGTCTAGAGCTAACTTTGCATTCAAACTCCGGCCAGGCGATACCTGAGACTTTAACCTTCTCCCGGCTGCCTAACTCTGTAACCAATAGGGAATTGGCTGCCAAATGGCTACATCATTTATCAAAAGGTTAAAAACAGTACATGCTACTTTCTCTGCTTAGCACTCAGCACTTATGAGAAAGAAAATGGTAGTGAACAGACACCATCTACAGTGGACCGTAGTGGCTGCACAACTGTGGGGCCAAAGTGTAATAGAAACGGAGATGTGCACTACCCTATACACCAAAAAATATGTATGCCCAGATTAATTTTAGAAAACTAGTTATGAAAGATAGTTTTCTCACCTGGTACCTGCCCCTAGGAGTGAGCACCTGTCCTGCCTCCCCCTCTGTGCAGTCAGGTGGTAGAGTCCGATCTGCCTCCAGACTGCTGCCAGGACTGGTGAGATGGGCCTCAGTCTGAGTCGCCGGGGGGTCAAGCTGTAAACAAACAAACAAACAAACAAAACATCAATGCAAAAAAGCTGAATGGTCATTAATGTGTTACTGACAACAGAGGCTGTGGTAGAGCAAGAAAATCTTGTGTATCAGGAAGGACATTGAGGTGTACCCGCGGCCTCACCAGCTAAACCACAGAGCTGCTTGGAAGAGCGGCGTGAAGACTAGCCGACTGCTGCCCACCCGAGTCAGGGACTCCCGGAGCAGTATAATGATATACATTTTTGTATTGAATATAACTAATTGCCTTTCGAATGCGAAATTTTACAGCAACCAAACTTCTATGTGAATTTGTTTCTTTAAGTGTATCCCTTAAAGTTTTTTAAAAAGTACAAGGTTTGATGACAAATGTAACTTGGTGGTTGTTTGATAAAAAACTGCTGTACTGAAAGTCTGTACTTTGGTTTACAGTTGTTTTCTTACTTACTTCAATTTCATCACAAAACAAGGCTCATAAGAGCCACTTAGTTATCATTACATGTTCTGGATTACTGTACTGGACTGTGATGTTTGTTCACCTTTAACTTGAAAAGTGGTTTCAGGGAGTGAATATGCTAAATACATTAGTCAGATTCAAATTTTTCATCCCAGCCCTGTTTCATCTTGATCTCTGCTAAATAATATAAACATTTACTTAAAATGTCGAAGAACCAAAAGCTTAAATTGTTGTGGCCTTCAAAACCACTAAAAACTCACCCTAAACACCATGCAGAGGAAGTGAATGGACTGTTCCAAGTGTACGTCCAGTTTGCGTAGGTCTGCCCCTCCGAACTCCTCCCCATCCCCCATGTTTGTCGTTGGTTCGGTCGGCCCCCCCAGACCCATCCAGGCCAGCAGGCTGGTGCCGGTGTCCTCCGGCTGGGAGAAGGTTTGGGCCGTACGTCGGGCCTGGCTCAGGATCTGTAACAGCTGCACTATCTGTGGAAAACAATAGAAACAGACATTTATCATCTTTAACATATTAAGTAAAGGGCTTTAGGCTAAGCCAACAAATTTCTCACCTGCTATAATGTTTCAAGAAGCAGTGGCAGACGTTTCAATGTTCATATATCAAAGACTACCTATCCTTGACTGCCCTAACAATTCCCCTGATTTGCTGCAGTAAATCTACACATGAGACGGGCTTCATGAATACATGGACATCAGTTAGGATTACGAATAGTGACATAATCTTTTATTGTGTATAAATATACCATCTCATCTATAGTATAGTATGACTATATACATATCATATATATTAACCATATTATGTAAAACTTTAATGTTCTTGCCTTTTGTAATGATGGCAATCTTTAAACATACATGTAGATTCGTGCTCAAAGTTTTGTCTGTTGGCATTCCTATGTCTTGTAAGACAACGCAGATTTTTCTAAATACATAAGATAACGTTATGACATGACAGGGTTCTTACCGAACCTCTGGTCTCGTCCCCAAACATCAGTTTGTACTCAAACCCAGAGGACTCCAGTTCCAGGCACTGCATCCTCAGTATGGCCGCCGTGTTGGTCGCTGGCGGGGAGAGGAAACTCGCGCCCTCGCCGTACAGACCGTCCCTCCCGTGTCTCCGGACCGGGGTCATACGCGGGACGGGTTCACACAGGTCATGCTCGCAGTCTTCTATCACCTGGGCAAGATTGGGCTGCCCGTATACCTAGGTTAACACAGGACAAATGCTTCTTTTATTACATGTATTTCTTTCAAAATGTTTTATGTCTTAAACGTTGAAGTGCTTGTTTTACTAAAATCAAACATTTCCTGATAGCAATAACAGTATCATTCAATGAACATACTTTAGATGTTTGTACAAAATATACACCCTTCTGATGTTATTGAACATCGAATCTTACAAATCATATTTCCATTTCAGACTAAAGTTCTTGATTCTTGCTGACAGGTAATCAACTTAATTTCAGGACATGATGTCATAGTAAACACGGCAGCCAGTTCGGAACCTGGCAATGCGACTCGCAGAAAGCAAGTATTCTGAAAACTTATAATTATATGCACTTTGCGATGATTATGTACTGTTTGTTTCTCAAAAGAATGATTTGGCAAGCGTGGTGCCAGGTTCCAAACCAGCTGCTCTGTTTGATGAACTTGATGCTGTAATGTCCTAACATAACTGAATTTTCCTGGTAAACTTAAGTTCTTCCTACCTTGGCGACCCTAAAGAGCATGTAGGCATTGCGAGGTGAGCTCAGGTCCAGACGGAAGACTCGGGTGAGGAACACATGGAACAGACTGGTGTAGAACAGGAGGTTGTCTGCAACAAACTGGGCCCTGGGAAAACATGAGTCATTTTGAAGTGGTGTATACCAAAGCTGGGAAGGGAGCATGCAGAGGAGAGCAGGAGGAGGAGAAAGGCGGCTGCTCAGAATCTACCAGCCCAGGCCCAGTTCATCTGCGAGAGATGCGGGCGAGCATGCCACTCCAGGATAGGACTGTTCAGCCATCAGAGGGCCTGCCCTTCCCACTAATCCTCGACGTCGGGGAATGAGCCAGAGATACCAAAGCTATGATTAAAGTCCTGTGGGCACATGTTCAAGGCACTCTTATACCAAATTTCAGGTCGTATACTTGGTCTAAAAATGGCCAAGAAACGTCAATAAAATGATTTTAAAGGCTTTTATAAAAAAGGACAAAAATGTATGTGCTCTCTCTACTTTCAAATTTCAGCCAATTTCATCCAAAAATGGAAAAATTGAATCGATTTGAAGCTTTGGCAGGAGTAGAAGAAGATGACATTGTGTAAAACAATATATTTCACTCTACCCATACCTATGGTATGGGGAGTGAAAGTACTGTAGTAGTAGTAGTATCCAGTATTAGATTATACTGCTGCAGGGTTCCCTGACGCAGGGGTAGGCAGCAGTCGGCCAGTCTTCACACAGTGCCTCCAACTCCAAGCGGCTCTGTCCAGCGGGTCGACGTTGGTGAGGCCGCACTCTGTAATGTCCTTCTTGACGCACTCAATCCAAGAAATATGATATATAAAATATATATAAATTGTTGAGAAGATTTTTTACCACTTGTCAGGGTTCATCCTGTCCCTGCTGTCCCTGCCGGGGATGTTGGGTTTGTTGGGGTCGGAGTAGCGCCAGGGCTGCACGTAACTCAGCCATGTCTCCAGCATCAGGCGGAACGTGTGGTCCAGCGGCCAGTGGTCGAACCCGTGGCGCAGAAACGCGTACAGCTTCTTCTGAACAAACTGGGGGATTATCGCTCTGGAGAAAAAGAGGGACAAGATTTCCTTCAATTTTCAGACTCTTAGGAATGACCATAAACCTAGTGCATGAGACCAGTGAGCTAATTGTTATAAGAGTCAGACATGAATCAGTGGATGAGACCGGTGAGCTATGTTTACAGTCATGAACGTGTGGTCCAGCGGCCAGTGGTCGAACCCGTGGCGCAGAAACGCGTACAGCTTCTTCTGGACAAACTGGGGGATGATCGCTCTGGAGGAAACCAGGACAAAACTTCTTTCTCTGGTTCGAAATTATATTTTGGAATAGGTACACTGGTTAACCTAGGTGCACAGAACAAATTTTGGGTGCACAACATACTTTTGTAAAACAGAGAGTAGAGTGTCAGCAAAATGTGATTATTACAAACCTGACTGCTTCTCTTAAGAATTTTAATCTGTATTTGAATTCTATGGCTAAGTTAAAAAATATCTAGTAATAAATCAAACAAAGTACAACTTGACTTTATTTTGGATCCACAATACAACAAACTTTAAGGTTATATTACTTTTTTCTTATACTTAAAGAATATTCTGTATACGTACGTAACTATAATGAGTAACCTAATTGATATGAGTAGTGGTCCATTCAGTTTAATTTCACACAGCTTATACTCACTATACAAAACTGATGTGTTACAAATAAATTCCAAAGAAGTTTACCATACCTATCTTTTTTAAAAAGGCAAAAATTGCAACAAAGATTACAAACGCTTTATTTTACCTTTTTAGTTCCTCAATGGGTGGGAGTGAGGGTGAGTGGTACGGTGATGTCACAGACACCTCCTTGGCGCTGTTGGCAAAGTAGTGCACGTGTTTCACCAGCATCCTGACGATTCGCACGTGGTCCTTACTGGGCATGAAACTGTCCTTCAACTGCTGCGCAAGGTCGCGGTACGTCACGTCCAGCGAGTTCTAAATAACAACAACAACACTTTCGATTTAGACTTTTCTGTTAGTCTTGTTTTGTTGACTTCTGTGACAACGTTTACACAGTTTAAGTTACAAAATTAATTTGTAAAAACTACATTTTTCCTGTAATTACAAAAATAATCACTATTAATATTGTTCATTCATTTTAATCTAAGTGTGACAGAATAATGATTGTTTGTGATCTTGAATTGATATTCTCCTTACAAATTAAATGTTATCACTGTAGATTTTGTACTACATTGTCTTAAACTTGGAACTATGTTTAGTCATGAATTTGTCAAGCAGATGAGAGAGCTATATTTAGTCATGAATCTTGGATGAGATTACATGTAGCAAGCTATGTTTAGTCATGAATTTGAGGAAGAGTTTAGAGAGCTATGTTTACAGTCATGAATCTGTGGATGAGAGCAGTGAGCTATGTTTACAGTCATGAATCTGTGGATGTGATCAGCGAGCTATGTTTACAGTCATGAATCTGTGGATGAGATCAGTGTGCTATGTTTACAGTCATGAATCTGTGGATGAGATCAGTGAGCTATGTTTACAGTCATGAATCTGTGGATGAGATCAGTGTGCTATGTTTAGTCATGAATCTGCGGATGAGATCATTATGATATGTTTACAGTCATGAATCTGTGCATGAGATTAATGTACTACATGAATCTGCGGATGAGATCAGTGTGCTATGTTTACAGCCATGAATCTGAGGAAGAGTTTAGAGAGCGATGTTTACAGTCATGAATCTGTGGATGAGATGAGCATGCTATGTTTACAGTCAGTCATGAATCTGCGGATGAGATAAGTGAGCTATGTTTACAGTCATGAATCTGCAGATGAGATTAGCAAGCTATGTTTACAGTCAGTCATGAATCTGTGGCTGAGATCAGTTAGCTATGTTTACAGTCATGAATCTGTGGATGAGATCAGTGTGCTATGTTTACAGTCATGAATCTGTGGATGAGATCAGTGTGCTATGTTTACAGTCATGAATCTGTGGCTGAGATCAGTTAGCTATGTTTACAGTCATGAATCTGTGGATGAGATTAGCAAGCTCTGTTTACAAAGACTTGTGAATCTGTGGCTGAGATCAGTGTGCTATGTTTACAGTGGACTTACACCACCCTGTGTGGTTGCTGACTTCCCTTCTGACTGGGTTGTGGGGATCCTCAGTGCATTCTGATAAAACAGCAAACAAGTAAAGCAACACAACACACAGTACAAGCTGGGTTAGTTACCACTTATTACATGCAGTGTTTATAGGCAAACTCTAAAAAAAGGCAAAGCATAAATAAATTAAACTGAAAGCTTTAAACAAAAGCAACAGTACAAAAAAAGGGAAATTATGTATGCAAAACTAAACAGGCAGAATCTAATGTTATCTAGCAGAACAAGACAAACTATTTGAACACAAATGCAAAATCCTTGAGCAAACAATGAATAAGCTACAAAATAAAATGTGAGAAATGCAATAAAAGCAACATACTAGTATATGCAAGAAACTCAGTGCAATAATATTATAATAGCACTTTTCAACTTACATGTCAGAGGGTGTCGCTTTGGAGGTAACTCAAGGGACAAGTATACAGTTGGTCACTACAGACAGAATTCTTACTATAATGCTTCAATCAATGGGAACACTAATCTCAGAGGACCAAGAAAAAGTGGCCACATTGGCCAGGTAGTCCTTTTGTAGAGGTGGGCCCTTGTTGCAAGTTGTACAGGTTTTGACTATAACTACTCTATCCGACCTTACAGTCACTAACGAAAGACAGTGGATACTGTCTGAAACGTCTGAGTCCTGGATGTCTAACCTTCATCAACGTTCTCTATCCGACCTTACCTGGTTTAACCAAAACTCTGTCACAATCTGTAGAAAACTCTCCGACAACCAGCACTCGTGGACGCCGGTATCGCCCGCCGCCACGCCCTGACTGACGAGCGCCCTCCTGACGAGGACGTTGGCGTGCGGGCTCCCGTAGGGGGAGGACAGGCTGTGGTGGTACGGTCCGCTGGGGGACTGTTGTCGGACATGGGCGGGGGAGTGGGGGCTGCCTGAACAGAAGAATAACGCAGCGGCTTGAAACAAACAACTGTGACAGACTGACTGACAAAATTTGGGATCTCACTGTATATGTACAACAGGGTTCTAGCCAGCACCTGTCATTCCATCATTTGACGGGATTTTGTTGCATATGATGGAAAACTTTTTTAACCATTCTGTCAACCTTGAAGGACAAATCCATGAGTTAAGGATGTAAAAATTGATATAAGTTTGTACAAGGTGACCCAAAAAAGAATAATCTTTGTCTACTAGGATCTTACAGTCAATGGGAATTGGGGTGATGGAAAAAATCAAGCTAGCTAGAACCCTGATGTACATACAATGCTAATACTAAGTGACAGGAGAAAAGGCATAAAACGTAATGGCCCAAAATTTGGCCAAGGCACACTGACGGGGTGGTAGGAGGGAACCCATACTGTTATCAAAAATGTGGTGTCTTTAGCGTGCTGAAACAATATTTTCTTTAACATAGGACTTCCAGATGATTCAATTGTTTCACATTCTGTAATTCCTTCCAAGTGGTGAGATTTGGGATCTGATCCTTGGGCTGATTGGGATCCTTGGGCAAGAAGCGAGACAGTGACCAATCACGCCATGACCTTTGTCCATCATTAGGAGCAAGATTTCCCATATTTATGGTATAATGAATTCGCTTTAAAGAGGTCTCCCTAAAAAAAAACCACCATGAACTTTTCAAGAACAACAGAAAATTGTACTGGACTACATGTAAAAAGTTACCGATGGGACTGCCTGTGTTAGGCAGTATAGGTGCCTCCCCCTCCACAACTTTGTAGTGTCGTAGTAATATTGGAAATGCATAATCGCAGTGAATTTACAGTTACACAAATGTAAGAGACTTGATCAACACAAAGACAAAACCACCATGACCCTTTCAAGATTTACCAAACATTGTTTCAGTACTTAAATGCATTGTTACCAATAGGACTGCCAGTGTTAGGTAGTACAGGAGCCTCCCCCTCCACTGGTAGGAAGTGGTTGAGATAGTCCTCCAGCAGACAGGGGTACAGCATGTCAGCAGGCATGATCCAGTTGTTCATCCCCTTGTGGTTCTGGGGGTGAACCATGAAGTACGCAAACTGGAAGAAGAAGAACTCAAACGCATCTGGTAGAACAGGAGTTAAAGGAAACCCATGCAATATATAAATTAGGGTCCAAAATTAGGGTCCGGATTTTGACAGTCAATTTATCTGTATCTGTATCTATATAGCCCGTATATAACCAACCTTTGGTGTAAGACACCAGCTTATGTTCTCTATATGGAGCCACAAGAAGATTGCAAGTTGTTTGATTTTACCTTCAATTTAGAAAAAAAAATTCTGCTGTCAATGAATATCACAGCCACTAGTACTGTTCGTGCCATAGATTGATTTTTCTGATTGATTGATCGGGTGGGCTGACTACTCTCTCTTCACAGCCAGGGGCTTAACTGGGAGGAGTTTACACTTGGCGGAGCTAGAATGCAAGGGTCCGGAGCGACTGCCATTCGGCACGCAGGTGACCTCAATACGACAGATACAGTATACTGTAAATCACTTTAATATAGCGGCAGGAAGATATAACGGTTTGGGGAGAATGGAGTAGGTCACTGCACTTGATTTTAATGGTTTGAACAAACATTTACTGCATGTTTCAAATATTGGTGATCAAATATTAGCGATGATGAAATTTTAGCGTTTGACTAGTGACCGTTACCAGTAAATCAGCTAAAATTAAGTTACAGCTAACAAATGATGTGAATCGTGGGTTGGTATATGGACTGCTGTAAAGGATACTGAGAGAGAGGGAGTTTGCTGGACGTCCGTGCTGTAACATCTGTATCTTGTTACTGTAGAACACAGGGACAGCTCCCTCCTGTAGAGCAAGTCTGGTGGGGATCTGTGGGTGGGGAGGGGGGCATGTCATCATCAGTACATTTGCAGCCTTTACACTTGATTGTGTAATTATTATATATATATATATTAATATTATCACCCAGCGCAAACGTACATGGGCGGGGGAAAATCAGCCTGAATTGCACAGTTTGCTTACAATTTTGAAAATGGAACAATAGAAGTTTATTGCAAGTTCATGCCCGTGGGCTAATCGCAAATACATGGTAAAAACATAGAGAAAAACATACATGCGTCAGTAAACTGTGTCTGACTTTGTTGTAACAATAGGCTAATGGTACTAAATACAATTGTTGGCTATATCTAAACAATAGCAAAATATACACATCACATACCGGACAATTAATATCACTAATCAAAAGTACAAAAACTGTGCAATTCTTGAGGCGAGGAAACCATAAACGGTACATGTACTGCAAATGTAGAAATGTTCGCGGTGGTTTTATGTCTGCCGTTTTCGACCACCACAAAAAGCCGTTCCATTGTGTGACTGTATCGCTAGTACTATTGTTTCAAACGCAAACTGAAAACCACCGCCAACACTCTATTTTTCCCCTACCAGGAAATTAAATCCACGCGAACATTTCTGCATTAATTACAGTCAGTGATAATCAAACTGAAAAGATGCAAACAGTAATATCTATACATACAACGAAATGGGCGCAGAAATAGTTTTATAAAGTTTTTAGTACAATGCATTATGTAAATCACAAAAACACACTTTCCGTATGATATCATGAATACATGTTAATGAAATAGAGTTATGTTTCGACAAACAAAACTTACAAATACCTTACAGCCTACAGACAGTTAGGATTACATGTCTGTAATATCTTCACCCGCAGGCAGAATTCTTAATGTCCAATAAATGGTTCTTTTAAGCTTGCTGAATATTTTCTATAGTTTCTTCATGGACTTGACTATATATGGCTGTATTCTTGATGTGCAGTACTACCTAAAACAGACAGGTGGCTCTGCTGTACTATACATCACAGACCTGAAACTAGTACTTAATAAAGGACTTACTGGTAAACAGGACAATGGAAATTCATATCTGATGAAGGCGTCAGACTGCAGCTTGTAGAAGAGCCTGAACATGGGACCTCCTGGACACAGGAACGCTTTCACTGCATTGAACTCCACCTAGAGGGGAAGGGAACAAAATTGTCATGGCTATAAACTACACTTTACAGTGGCCACTCAATGGACTTACAGAAAATGGCTATAGTAGATAGGTGGCAAATTTTCATGCGTAAATTTTTCACGCGCAGAAAACCTGTTCCCGGTATCAATCATTGTGACACATGTTATACACAGCAGGCATTCTTGGCAAACACAAATACAACAATTACTTCAACCGTATCCTTGGAGGATGAAAGATTTGGCGAGGACTTACTGGCTGAGATTTCCTGTTCAGAGTCTTCAGCCCCCATCCTGTGTAGAAGTTAAACCCAAAGATGTTCTCTAACAAAGTGGTGTAGATGGAATGAAGGTCCTGGATACAGGGGAAAAAGAGCAGGGCTCGAAATTCTTTTTTGGAAATAGGCGCACTGGTGCACCCAACCCCAAAAATTAGGTGCACAGAGAGAATATTGGGTGCACCACATAGAATAAAGTGGAATGTCAGCAAAACGCTCTTAAGAACTTCAATCTGTAATTCTATAGCTAACGTGAAAATTTCAAACAAGTGATACATCAAATTAAGTACAACAAAAAGTTATATTGCCACTTCTGATACTTACATTTCAAGAATATTCTGTATGCTTAGTTTACAATACTGCCTTTACCCTATAGCTTACAAAAATATCTAGGTGCACTGGTGCACCCACCGTCTAAAATTAGGTGCACAGGTGTACATGCACCCACTATTTTGAGCCCTGAAAAGAAACAGTATTTTTACAGATACCATGGCTGATGTACGTGTAATTATCGAAGAACAGTCTTCATACATTTTACATGTATGTTTGATGACGTTTTGACCAAAAGTGATCTGCCAAACCGTTCCATCAGATTACCATTAGATTTCTGCCCTTATGTAATCATTATGGTACATGTAAGTACAATTGTTTGTACTCAGTGTCTATATATAACTGAATTTTCATAAGAGATAAGGAAAGACAAAGTAATGTACATACCTTGGTGTGATGTTCATCAATGATTTTGGCCAGCTCTGTGCATCTCTGCGGGATGTTCTGGGCCAAGGCTGCATTAAACTTGGTCTGGAAGTGGCAAAATATATAGTATTACAGTAACTGCAGTCTTTTATTGCAACTTGCAACAAAACTTCGAAGGACAACTTGTCAGAAATAATATTTAACGTTACATATAACCAACCAACATACACTTTTGGGTATCAGGAATTTAAAAAAAAAAAAGACTTCCCAGTCTCGTTCGTATATCTCTGTAACTATATGATTTTTATTGACAAACATTTCAATGCGGCATTATCACAGAAACAAAACTATGTAGTACATGTGTTGCTCTTTCATCATATGTTCGTTAACTTTTGGAGGGAGGGGGGCATCAAAATATTACGTTCAAAAACGAACATTGTGCTCCCTCATTGTGCCTTCAGTTTGACATAGCAGGTAAAATATACACATTGACATACAAAAACTGCTAAAAAAGAGCTGTAAAGTTTTCTTAAAAGATACAAAGAAACGTTTAATTTTACCTGAATACTGGAAAACCCGCCACTGACGCTAGTGGCCACCATCTTGGTTTCTTTGAGTCCCGATGACCCAAAATTGTCGCGGTACGAAAAATATCTTACATGGTGCCTCAGATATTATCTCAGGGTTTTAATTTTGTCGTATGACAATCAAATTTTCCACCAGTTTATGATATAGTAACCTTGTATTTTTGCTTTAAAGAATATTTGTCCAGATTTGAGACTTAAAATACTGAGAATACGCAAAATAGATGAGAAAACCCAGGTTAAGGTTCAGGAACAAAGGTCAGAAGATGAAGCCACTATTATATGGGGGTGTAAATTTACCTTACTTAATGAAAACACATTTCCTAATAACATCAATAGAAAATCATACTATATTTTTTGAATATATGTTTTAAGTTTATAGTTGCTCTTCATCTTTCTACAGTGAATATACAGAGTATTTTGAATCAATTTGAATTGATTTATAATAGAAGCAACTCCCCATAACTTTAATGTATCCGTCTATATGATCTTATGGCTGTAAGCATGTTTCATCAGTTAATCTTTGATACCGCCGAGGACAGGCGTTGAGAGAAGGTAGGCTTGTTGTCTTCTGTACGTACATGTAAAGCCGTAAAGAAGCTTGTGATTCCAGAAGATATTTCTTCGAGATAGCCTTACTTATTTCTCATCAGAAGCACTGTGAAAAGCCCTTAATTACGGTCCTAGTATTTACAATTTATGTGATCGATCATAATCTGTATGTATGTATGTGTGTGTGTGTGTGTGTGTGTGTGTGTGTGTGTGTGTGTGTGTGCACATATTATATAAACCTCCTTGGTGTGTGTATGTGTGTGTGCAAGTTTGTTCGTATGTGTTTGTGTGTGTTTGTGTGTGTTTGTGTGTGTGTGTGTGTGTGTGTGCATGCATGTTTGTGTGTATGTGTGTGTATGTGTGTGGTTGTGCCAAAAACCTCCTTGGTTGTGCACATCATGCTTATCTGTGTGTTTCCACACTGCAGTTTTTGCATGTTTCGCAAGAGGAAGAAGTGCAGTTTGTGTGTGTTTTGCCAGAGGGGGTTTAAGTCTAAGTATGATCTCTGATTCATCATCATTGGTCGGCTGCAGCGCAGGCGACTGTAAGTTGCTTCCAGTTCTTTTTGTTGCCAGCAAGGTTTGTGATCTTCCCTGATCCGCCTTGATTGGCTTCTTCCTAATTTGCTAATACAATTATTCTAGTGGACCAATCAGGAGGCCAGAGATCATAGGCTATCAATTATCCCTCCTGGTTGGACCACTAGGATGACGCATTTGTAGTGACATCTACACAAGGTACATTTTCTATATTTTCGTAGGGGGGTTATTTTGAATTTACCATAAAGCGTTGTCAGGACCCCCAATGCAGACCCTCTTGTGTGGGAAACTGAGCTGTTGTCAATTAGATAGAATATAAACAATGATTTAGCTCGCACTGCCCAAGTCTGAGGGTTTGAATCTCAGGCACCCTGTGTCCACGGAATTGAATGAATTTAGGGTTTGAATCATACACATCTCTGTCCACGGAATAGAAAGCATGTGGTGAATCAATTTGGGTAGCGGAGGCTATGGCACGGGACAGGGCTTCCTGGAGGAACCTCGCGAAGAGCAAGGGGCCAGTTAGTGGCCTGGGCATAAGGGCAGCATGCCCGTAGCCAGGAATTCGTTAGGGGGATTCTTTGTACTATCAGAGGGACCAGCGAGCTCTTAAGGCGACGCAGGCTGTCTGGGGGGGGGGGGGGTGTTGGTCTGGGTGCATGCCCCCTAGGAAAATTTTTCAAAAATGGAACCTTTGAAATGGCATCTCCTGTGTTTTTGAGAGGATCTGAAAGGAAAAATCAGAGAAAAGGTGAGCAGTTTCTTTAGGCTTCCAGCCCTGCTGATCCTGTCCGCCTTGAAAAAGAATCCATCAAAAAGTGGACCTTCAGAACCCCGCTTATTACCCCCCCCCCCAAACCCCCCTGGCTACGTGCATGGGCAGGCAGGCAGGCAGATGAATTAATGGGGTCGCTTGTCAGGAAGACAGCCTAACCAGGCCTTATATAAATTGTGCGCACAGTGCTGCCAATTAACTTGTCCCATAGATGTAACATGAAAGAACACCTTCACTCATGGTTGCTTTTAATTTACTCCCTACGGATCACTTAAAATGGGTTTTCAGCTACGTCGTTACAACCCAAAATGTCACACAATACAATTCAGACTAATTTTGGAACCATCATTTAGTGAAAGTAGGCCACTAAAGGTTAACTCTGCATCTTAATTAAAGCACACGTAACAAATGCCTCACCAATGAAATTTCTTGTCCCTTTAGCTTGGACCTTTGGAAATGAAAGAAAATTTGAAAAATAAGACAATTCCATTTTTTTAGCTCAGAGTATATACTAGCTAAGCAGCTGTATTACTAGCTGTAGGGCAGCAACTTCTATTGCAACCTTTAAAAGACTCAGTAACTGACCCTTATGAACGATTATCGACTTATTGATTAATGACTTGAAGAATTATTATTTGATATTTTTGTGTATTCACTTTGTATAATTGATATGATTTCGAATCACCTTGTTTGACTAAACTTTTGTTATTTGTTGTTATGTTGACCCCTTGACATCCCCTCATCTTGACCTCAGAGTCTATGAAAAGCGGCCCTGAAGGCCGATTAGAGCATATTTCGAGAGTAAATAAAGGCACAAACAAACAAACAAACAAACAAACAAACAAGCATTTAAAAAAGGCTAAATTGGAATATTAAATACAATTTTGAAAAAATAATCGGAATGAAGTCAATGCAAGGGTCTTGCTTCTTTGTTGGGAGTAATTGAACATGTTATGTTAACATTATTCTACCACCTGGTACATAATTCGGCTACCCTGAAGAGATCTACGTCCAAACAGATCTCCAACCAGACGTCCCCCAGTATAATACACTGAGTCTCCTGTATATCTTATAAACTGTGCATACGCCACTGGAGTGCTGCACTAGACAACACTCTCACACCCACGGTTTTTCAAAGTGGCAGATTTACATAACCTAGCAGATGAATATTAATGGAGGTTACATGTACTGAATGTAGTCTGACTCAAGGTTTATTTTTATTGCATCTCAGCCTCTAGCTAGAATTGTGCAAATTTGATTTTTGAAATATGATTTCCCCAAGAAACAGATGAGTTTCACTATGCAGTGGATGAAATGTTAAGATGGCCAGAGCCTCAAACATACCTTTTTTACCTTAAAAACTACCATCACATTGGATAGGTCTTGGGGACCTGTGACCAATCTCTAAAATCATGCAATAATTGAGACAATACTGGTCATATTACTGCTGAAAATGTCATTCAGAGCTTGCAGAATAAGGCCACACCAATTTGATTTCTTGGTTAACGGATTTTTATTTTTCATTTTAGCAAAAAAAATCATGAAAACAGATGGCTGGGGTGACAACTTGCACCTGACCCTGTTCACCCCCTGATACTGTGTGCACCAAAGTACAAACTTTCCTCTCAGATTCTGTTTTCATGTTGATTTTCCAATCTAGCATTTTTTTTACATTTTTTATTCCGTTAACCAAGAAAATAAATTGGTGTGGTCTAATGTCAGCCAATCAATATTTTCCTTTCTGTGTGACAGGGGCATTCAAGTTGCTATTGATATTCTATTCTCAATTGTTGCACAAAAAATACAGCACTCAACCTCCCAGTTATGGACAGAATCTTAAAAAGATTCATACATTAAATCCTTTGACATCAAATAAATTGTAACTCATTAAAGGAATCTCATTGAGTTCCAGTTTCCAAAAGATAAAAAGCATCAGTCATCCATCCACAGTTGAAGGAGCCATGGAAATCTTTTTGATCTGTTACTCTAAACGCAGAAATGTTCACAGCAGTTTTATGTTTGCAGTTTTTACGGTGAAATCTTAACCACAAACTTAAACCCACCGCGAAAAGCCGCTCCATCGTGTGACTAGCTCTACTATTGTTTCAAACGCGAACACAAAACCACCACAAAAACTTTTCTCCCTACCGCAAAATTAAATCCCTGCAAACATTTCTGCATTCATAGTACTTTGATGTCAAAGCTCAGGCATCATCAGATAATTACATGTAGGTGCGAGCAGACAGAAGGGATGGCAGGTTGCACCGGGGTTAAGAATGAATATTTATGACCTTGTTAGACGTGTAATTTATCTGGAGTAGCGAATGCGCCTTCATGATTGGGAGCACTTGTACATATCAGCATGTAGCTTCACTAATTATAAGGCCTTAATATTATCCTACTCACGTAGTCACGAACATACATGAACTCACTCATGTAATTGTATGATCATATGATCATACATTGACACTGATAACGTTTGATATGGGTGTTCTGGACAGGTCCATATTTTACGGTATTGCATGGGCTACGAAGTTGTATTGTACGGGCTTCCATTGAATGATAGTGCTTCGTGTGTGCCGCTTGCAAGTTGCTTTAAAAAATGCAAACACTGGATTGAGACATTGGAATTCGTGTTATCTCCTTTTTCAATCACTCACTCACTCACCTACTCACTCGCTCTCTCACTCACTCACTCACTCACTCACTCACTCACTCACTCACTCACTCACTCACTCACTCACTCACTCACTCACTCACTCACTCACTCACTTGCTCTCTCACTCACAAACTCACCCACCCAACCAACCATCCTGACCCACTCAATCACACACCCACGCACCCTCCTGCTTTTTTCTGCCTCCTTTAAACTCTATGAGTGATAGTTGCTGTATTGGAGACATGTACATTGTAATTTGTAGACAGCTGGTTTGGCAGTCTAGATCTCCCAGTGCTGATTACAATGTAGAACAATGACATCCCGTGGGAAAGTTTGTCTGAGATAGATGCAGCCTAGACTAACAAGAAGGGAGGATTGTAGGCTGTTGCCCTACTTAGTAAGTCTGCCGCATTGCAAAAAAAATAATCTGAACAAATCTACAATGCAGCATCAATAATTCCTGTGGTATATATGCACACTTTTGTCATACCTGATCTGCAAAAACGTTTGATATGGGTGTTCCGGACCAGGCGATAACTTTGGTCATCACACGGGCTTCTACTTTTATCACACAGACTTTCATAGAATAATTTTAGAATGCATTTCAAGTACGTAATGCGACACAACCCACAGTCGGGCCAGTACCTTGGGCGATACAGAACACACCGTGTTGTATTTTATTTTTTTATCCAGGACTGTTGAAGACATTTTGTAAGTCTTGTGTCACAGTGTAGGCCTTGATAAAACTCGTCTGTTTTTTTTTTTAATAGGGGCACCCAAAGGAATTATTAGAGTTTGTATTAGCTCATCATATATGCATCAAGTTCATGTAATAGGCTAGTTTGAAGGATGGTCAATTAATCAATTGTCATAATGTAATTACAAAAATAACAGACAAGGCCGATCCGTTGATTACACGACTGATTGAATTATCTGACAGTGATTGGGCCTCCAGGCGGCTCATTAAGTTCCAATGTGTTGTCAGGCTAGGGTTTAACAAGGTGATCTGGGCACGATTTAGGGTTGATGACCTGCCCTGAGGTGTAGACTTATACAGTGTGCAGTGTCTTTGCCAGGACTTTTTCACAGCGTAGGGGAATCTTTGCGTGGCAAAGCCGCATGGCGAGCGCTACAGGTGTGAGGATGAGGGCTGCAGGCAGGAATAATTTGTAGTGGAGTCCGGGGCATCCTCCCCCTGGAAATTTTGAGATTTAAAAGTCTCAAAGACACTACATGTACTTTCTGCAGTTTGAGGGCTAGAGTTTGTGAAATAAAGCCAAGTTTTTTTACTTTGGCATCAAAACAACAGAAAATTGCCCCTATGTTGATTAAAACACAGCATAGGAGCCAAAATCACTAGCCTGGAGTCCAGCCTTATTAGCTTTCCGTTCGCTACCCAGTCACATAATGCTGGACTGGGAGACCAACACGAAAACAGAGTGTGCATACCTTCAAGTTGGTACACAAAAATTAATATATATACATGCAAGATGCAAGCTTTCGATCATCCCATCCCTCCATGTTTTTATCTTGGCCTCTTCCTATAGCTAGCTCTTTACTCCAATTAGCATCCAGAAACCAAGGAAAGATATTGATGCGTCCGGACTCCGTACACTACTCAGATTTTCGACTGTGACCCCTTTGACCTTCCCGATTGTTTTCCCTCCTAACGGCCATGCTTTTCTCCTGATATTTGAACTTGAGGTTTTCACATTTTCTGAACCTTTCAATGATGTCAAAACCAATTTCCTTTGAATTCCCAAAGTTGATTTCATGCAAATTTGTTCCAAAGCAATCAATAAAGATGATAAAACAATATAGTTCCGCTCCTTTTGAAGTTGGTAAAGAATTGCAAAATTAATACAATTTTTTGTGTAACCAGAAAGGCAGCATTCACATGGCCTTAACAATATACTGATCTGTTTATTCTAACTGAAACACATTCATATGCATGGTGGCCAGTAACCATGGTGACAACCAGCCCCTCCAGCTCTGTCCTGCCAAATGCTACATAATGTAATCAAACACCACGGGGTGTTTTGCTATACGTCCAGTAACCATGGTGACAACCAGCCAGTTCAGCTCTGTCCTGCCACTTGCTACTTAGGCTACTACTTAATGTAACCAAACACCACAGGGTGTCTGCTACACCTCCAGTTACCATGGTAACAACCATTCGGTCCAGATCATTGACCATATTTGTTTGGAGAAGAAGAAAAAGAAACAGAGCAAAAACGAAATGATTCCCTTCCGTGAAATTAAACATGATATCAGCCCATTATTGACATAAAACAAAGAAGGCATCTCAAACTGCCCGACCCGAATATCTAGAAGAGCCAGTTGGGCACGGAATCAGCCATGGACAGCTAGCGCTCTCAGCAGGTAACGTTCCATTTTGTTACACTCGTTCGCTTACCCGTCCGTCCTCTGTATCTTTACACTGATAATGATACAACCAAAAGATGTACATTTCATGGTTCTTCGTTTGACATATGTTTAAAGCTTCTACTGGAGCTGAGCCCGTATATCTTTGATTCCAGATGGCTCGGGAATAGCCACTGGCTTTCATGTAGCTACCAAAGGGGCTAGATTTTATAGAGAATCATGCAATGTTTGAGCCAAGGAGCTTTATACATAATCCAGGGTATAAGGTGATAATCCTCTTAGCTTGCAGTATTGCGGTTAAGAAGAATTTTTACTCAATTCAATCACAGACTACAGAGATAAGTAGGATTATGGTAAAAACAACCGGGAATAATTAATGAGACAAAATACCGAAGAAGAAAAACATGCTATTTTTGTTTTAAGTTGATGAAGGTAAGTTCATGCAATGGGATATGCAAGGTACTAACAGTTATGACAAACAACTGTCAATGTTACCTTGCTTATTTTTCTTTCAGTTTTAAGTGAAAGAAATTTGGAATATCTAAAAAACATACCCCAAAAAATTATTTCTATTCAAGCTATGATACATGACAATAAACATTGGCAAGCCTAGTCTAAAACCTTCAGTCTTTGAACAGTCAATGCTAGCTGCTACAAAGAAGAGCAAGAAAAGGAGAGCATTATGTAATATGGTGATTTTCTGTTGCAGTTAGCATTAATTCTGTATGGTAAGATTTGACTTCGGCCAAAGGTGTTTTTCCTCTTAGCTTTTATTCCATCTATATTTGACTGGCAAATTTGTACCTTTTAAAATGCTTTTAAGGTATCCCTAATTTCAGCTTCCTGGCATTAAATTGTCAGTTGTCATCTTGGCCCCAGACAT
Organism: Branchiostoma lanceolatum; assembly: GCA_035149815.1. NCBI lineage: Eukaryota > Metazoa > Chordata > Leptocardii > Amphioxiformes > Branchiostomatidae > Branchiostoma > Branchiostoma lanceolatum. The sequence continues at coordinate 3,228,955 of CM068883.1, read as the reverse complement.
TATGTTATGGACTCAGTGCATTTCATAAGGGCATGATGCATTGTTGAGATCTATTCTGTTTGAAAAAAAATATGTACAGATTTCAAAAGATTTTTGACGGATGGAAATATTAACATATTGATACCTTCTATCAAAAAATAAAAAGAATTAACATATGACAAGACCTTTAAGAAAAGAAAGAAGTAATGCTACCAAATTCAAATCAAAGAATCGTTTTTCTGTTTTTAGAAAAAAAATACATATTTTTCGATAAAGAAGACTAAACAAAATTGTAAACGCCAAAACACATGTACAGACTTGAATAACAATAATGCTTGTTAGGTCACACAAATATTTTCCTTGTTCTTGGATTTAAAGAGAAAAGTCTTAAAGTCTTAAACAGAAAAGTACCACAAAAAGAGAGTCTGAAGGGAAAGCCTGCACCTTGCAATTGGTATGCACAGCTTAAAGGAGTGCATATAGTCATAGTCTTTTCCTAAATTCTTACTCTAAGATGTTCACATGCAGGAGTGTATGTAGTCAATAAGTTCTTTTCTAAATTCTTACCCTAAATTGAGAAGCAAGGAAATGAATTGATGTGGCCATATGATGATATACCGCGGGCTTATTTCCTCAATAGTTGTCTTTAATGACTTATACTTGATTTGTTTGCAAACCTGCGCTTATCGCTGCGTAGCCCTCAAAGGTCTTCTACACAATTCTTTCTTATGATTGCCATGCTCCTGAGTTCTCAGATTGCAAAACAACATCGCATGCCCAAGAGCAATTCAGTTCCATAGACGCTTTGTAATAGAAGGAATATTAGCTGTGTTTAAAGCAGTTTGCAAGTGGATTCGCACAGTATGTCCTGTATTGAGTGGCTGATTGGGGGCATTCATCTGGAATATTTGATTCATATCACTTCAAGCAACATCCGTTTTTTTTACTGTCACCGTTTTGTTGGAGTACTGTTGCATCGTAAAGCCACAGAAAGTAAATTCATGGATTGCATCAGCACCTACATTGATTCTCACCTGGTTACAGAAAAAACAAGAGTCTTAGGACCCAAAATCTCCATGAAACTTTTTTTTATTAAACCTGTTCCCCCCCATTCTATATCGCTCAATGGTATGACCCCCGGCCACATGTTGGGGGCTCAGGTTCCACAGTGACCCACGTTCGCTATCAATAGCTAGTAACAGCTGTTAGTAGTGCTACAATGGCCAAAACTGCAAATATAGATTTCCCCATTACTTAGGCAACTTAAGTCCAATTTGCATAATTTGCACTTCATTGTATACAACCCTCTCTAAGCTACTTGCATAGTAAATAACATGAAAATCTGTCGCTCCTTTCTTCAGTTATTCTCCTTTGAAGATTTTGACAAATACGCCTTTACAGTTCCAGTGACACATACCAGAGGGCTTAAAATCGACGTTGACCTTTCTCCTCCCCACACCTAGCCACATACCAAATATCATTACAATCCATCTACACGTTCTATAGTTATGCTGATTTTACGCATTCGGTGACACATACATACACACACGGTGACCAATTCATACACACACGCGCACACGCACGCAAACACACTAACTTTGCATGATTTGCACTTCAGTGTGTACATCTCTGTCCAACCTACCTGCGTACCAAATAACATGAAAATCTGTTGTTCCTCTCTTCAGTTATACCCCTTTGGAACATTTTTACAAATAGGCCATTGCAGTTCCAGGGACACAAACCAGGGGGCCCAAAATCGACCTTGACCATTCTCCTCCCAGCGCATACCCACATACCAAATATCATTACAATCCATCTACACGTTCTTCAGTTATGCTGACTTTAAGCATCCGACGACACCCATGCAAACGATTTACCTCCTTACTTATGCAAATTCGGTCTCATTTGCATAGTTTGCACTTAAGTGTGTACAACTTGGTCTAACCTACCTGTGTACCAAAGAACATGACGATCTGTCGATCCACTCTTCAGTTCTTCTACATTGAAGATTTTAACAAATACGCCATTGCAGTTCCAGTCACACATGCCAGGGGGCCCAAAATCGACCTTGACCTTCCTCCTCCTAACACCCACCCACATACCAAAAATCATTACAATCCATGTACAGGTTCTACAGTTATGGTGACTTTAAGTGTCCGGTGACACATACATACACACAAACACCAAACGCAAGCAAAACAGTATCTCCATGAAAAAGCCTTTTTCCATGGAGATAAAAAAAATTTTGTTACCAACTGGCAATGGTCAACATACCAAAAATCGGCAGTCAGGGAGAGTACTGTAATTCTTGTTTTTTTCACTATAACTTTATGTTCACCGTGAGAAAAAACCTGTTGTTATCATTTATGATTCGTTCACTTGCCACCAGCGTGAAGTTAAAGTTCAGGGGAAATGTCCATTTTCCTTAAACCCTGAAACTTTGCTACCATGAAGATAAAGTGAATTACAGTATATAGCTGGTATAACGGCCCTTTGGAGTAACATACCAACTTCGCAGGCACGCAGCACGGTAGTAGCTGGTTACTGTAAATGCAGAAATATTTGTGGTGGTTTTATGTTCGCAGTATTCGCAGTAAGCTCTTCACCGCGAACATCAAACCAACGCAATTTTTTTCCCTCTTACCCTCTTCTCTACTATTCTTTCAAATGCGAACTAACACTCCATTTTCTTCCTACTGCGAAATTAAAAACACGCGAACATGAAACATGGTATAGGCCTAATGTTCCCTTCAATGGAATATTCTAAATCATTGAGTCAGTGTTTTCAAATAAAATGGACATCAAAGACATGAGATAAGCCTGAAGCATAGCAGGATCAAAGAAAGAAACTTCAGATGCTTTTGGATCGCTTCTCTTTGACATTTCTAAGACCACTTGTTGGCTGGAAGGCATTACATAACAACAGTAGCATAATCAGCACCAGGGACAGGGGCATCAGAGCAGTTGAATTTTTCATGAATTTGAATTTTTTTTAATTGTACGAAAGATTGCCTCTGTAGCACAGCAAGAAGTCAATATTTATAAAGGGCACTTTATTCATTTATTAAACTTCACAGAATGAAATCTGAGAGGTGTTGGCAACAGGATTATTTGCTTTTGTAATGGAAAACATAATTATTTTGTATACTATAGTATAAGACCGCATTGGCTAATTCATCATTAAAGGCTTATCACTATCCTCTTCTTTCAAATTTCTGTCGGCGCCATTGTCCATGGACAGTGTCTTTTCAGGCTCTCTCTCTTTCAATCAATTCCATTCATTTACTCTTTTGTAGCTGAAGAGATGGATGACAAAGTAAGCCCATGTGTCCTTGACAAGATCTTTTATCAAACACAAATCACAAGTTTCCAGGGTACTCCATACAACCTGCAGGCTCAGCCACCCATTTTGTTGAAGCCGGATGTGTTAGGCTTTATGTTTCATAGCCTGTTGAGACTATTAAAGGGTATATCTTGTGGGTGTATGCATCATAGAATCGTTCCCATGGTGACATGTAATACAATATACCCCCACGCTTCTTTGTTGTGCCGGCTGCTGCTGCTTTATCCGTTTTTGAACAAATGATGCAGAGCTCAGCAAGATTGTAAAAGGCCCAAGGGAAGAAAGCAGCTGCCTCTCTACACTGCACAAAAGGGCCTTGGATCCTGACGTATCCTGAAAGGAAAGTAATCTCGATCCAGTTTTAGCTCACTGAAGAGCTAATCTTCCACTGGTCGTGACAGAGAAGAAGACAGACGCTATGTACAGTATTTACAGGTTCATTGTACCGGGAAATTCCCCTAGCTCTTTTCGAATAGCACAATGAACAGTGGACCACGGCTTAACGTCCCGTCCTAAGGACTGCGATCTTTTCCGGTAGCGTGCATGTCGGGTGAGCAACACAGCCGGGATCGAACCCCGGGCTTCTAGTTCCAGAGGCAAGATCGCTAACCACTGGACTACGCACGCTAAGTAGTCCACGCTGAAGTATCCTGACGTGATCCGGAACCTAAGATCCGGAAGAATCCGAACGGATCCGGGCCGCCTATTTCTCGGTATGCAATTGGCATCCAAATTTTGGAACTCAAGGTACGACTTGCACAGCTTGTGTAAGTACGTACTTACACAACTCAAATATGCAAGTGGTACCTTGAGTTCCAAAATCCGGAAGAATCCGAACGGATCCGGGGCCGTATATTTCTCGGCAGGCTCAAGGTACCACTTGCATATTTGAGTTGTGTAAGTACGTACTTACACAAGCTGTGCAAGTCGTACCTTGAGTCCCAATATTTGGATGCGCATTAGCCTGCCGAGAAATATACGGCCCCGGATCCGTTCGGATTCTTCCGGATCTTAGGTTCTGGATCACGTCAGGATCCAAGGCCATTTCGTGCAGTGTGCTTCTCTAGTTGCAAGCTTGTCGGTGAACTTCAAGGGTAGACATCCCGGTTGAACAGTACACGATACAAGATAAATCAAGGATGACAGGGTTTGAAATACGATAAGCAATTTGCAATTTGCAAGCTCTTTTCAAGAATTTTCAAGTACAAATGATATGAACTTGCAATTTTGCAAGTTGAAAACATCCATAGATTACTGACAAGGTTCTTTAAAGAGCTCGAGTCTGTATTCAGATTTTGCATTCATTATCTCCATGTAAAATGGAGGTATTGTTTTAGGTGTGTTTGTGTTATTCTGTTTGTATTTTGGTCAGCATAGCTTAAGAACCTCTGGATGGATTGTGATGGTATTTTGTATATGGGTAGCTCTTGGGAAGACTGAAAAATCCAGTTTAATTTTTGGCATCCTGGCTGCTCTCCTTGGTACTACAGACCCTCTGGTTTTGTATTTATTGTCTTGAATGTATGATATGGGCAGTTGGTCAGTCAGACAAATAATGCTGGTAGCAGCTACCAACAGAGATATCTTTACCTTGAATGAAGCTATTCACATAAGATTATGCACATTGTTAGCAGATATACAGCATTAATCATCACGAAATTAAATGTATTTACAGTGTATATTGCTCTGCCTTGGACACTCCATATTTTTCCTAACGCAGAATTAAATCTCCACGAATTGAATTGCATTTACAGTACATATGGCTCCATATGCTCACCTAACCAATTGTTTCAACCGCTTACTTAAAACCACCGTGAACACTCCGTTTTCTCTCTGCAGAAAAATCAAATCCCCACAAATTGAAAAGCATTTACAGTTATTGCTCTACTGTTGGATGGAAACTGCCCAGAAGGAAGCAACAAGTTCTCTTCTTGGAAAACAGTCCAGATTTAATACATTGTTGGATATCTATTGGCCTAACTATTGTTTCAACCGCTTACTTAAAACCCCCAGAACACTCCATTTTCTCTCTACCGAAAAATTAAATCCCCACGGATTGAAATGCATTTACAGTAAATATGGCTCCACTGTTGGATGGAAACTGCCCAGAAAGAAGCAATATGTTCTCTTCTTGGAAAACAGTCCAGAATTAATGCATTGTTGGATAGTTGCTTGTTTCAACCGCTTACTTAAAACCACCGTGAACACTCCATTTTCTCTCTGCGGAAAAATCAAATACCCACGAAATGAATTGCATTCACAGAACATATTGCTCTACTGTTGGATAAAAACTGCCTAAGCTAGAATAGAGCAATATATTCTCTACTTTGGAAACAATCTAGAATTAATGCATTGTTGCATATCTATTGGCCTAACCAATCGTTTCAACCACTTACACTCTATTTTCTCTCTACCAAAAAATTAAATTCCCACGTAATGACATGCATTTGCAGTACATGTTGCTCTGCCGTGAACACTCCATATTTTCCCTAACACAGAATTAAATCCCCATGAAATAAATTACATTCACACGGTACAGTACATATTGCTCCACTGTTGGATGGAAACTGCCCAGAAGAGAGCCATGTGTTTTGTTCTTGGAAATAGGCCAGAATCAATGCATCTTTTGATATCCTTCATGAAAACATGATCCTCCAACCTTTTCAAAGACCCTAACAGGAGGTGTAATTGTATCTCAGTGTCCAACAGGTGCTGTAGCATGCTGATCTAATTGAAAAGCTAATTTGGAGGGAGAAAACACATGGGTGGAACAGGCTGAGCAAAAGGTGGCCATTGGGTTTGGATTTCTTTGGATTTTTTTGTAGCTTGATCTGTACATGTATGGCTAAATGGAAAAAATATGAAGAGTGGTCCAAAATGGTGTGTCAAAAAGCAGTATTTTGTGAAGTCCCCCAAGGGTCAGTTCTATGGCCTATTTCATTTCTCATCTTTATAAATGGTGTGTCAAAAATCAGGAACTTGTGGAGGCCCTCAAGGGTTAGTTCTAGGGCCTGCTTTATCTCTCATCTTTATAACTAACCTGTATTAGTGTATAAGAGAATTAATTCTGGTGTTTTAGAATTTGCTGGTCGAGTAACTAGTGGAGAACCCCAAGGGTAAGTTCTAGGGCCTATTCTATTTGCCATCTTTATGAATGACCTGGATAAGAGAATCAGGTCTGGCGTTTTAGAATATGCTGGGCAACTATTGATGTATGCTTTTAATAGCCAGTGCTGTTCATGCATATTCTAGCTCTGATTTGCTCCTGTGGTTACTTCCTTGCCAAATATTCTGGTACTCATTTGCAGTATATGTTAGTATCTCATGGATCCATCAGTGCAACATGTGCTGTAGCATGCTGATCTAATTTAAAAGCTAATTTGGAGGGAGAAAACACATGGGTGGAACAGGCTGAGCAACAGGTGGTCATTGGGTCTGGCTTTCTTTGGATTTTTTTTTTAGCTTGATCTGTACATGTATGGTAGAATGGAAAAAATCCAAGGAGTGGTCAAAAATGGTGTGTCAAAAATCAGGAACTTGTAGAGTCCTCCAAGGGTCAGTTCTGGGGCCTATTCTATTTCTCATCTTTATAAATGAGCTGGAGAAGGGAAGCAGGTCTGGGGTTTTTACATTTTGCTTGGCGTCTCTGGATGTATGCTTGTTAGCCAGTGGTGTTCATCCATATTCTAGCTCTGATTTGCTCCTCTGGTTGCTTCCTCGCCGAATATTCTGGCACTCATTTGCAGCATATGTAAAGTGGCCCTTACAGTGCTTACTTATTGTATGCTCTGGAGAATTTCTTTTAGTGGAATATAGAGTGAATTACAGGCTACTAATCTGTTGTACATACAGTGCATTTTAAATAGCGTGAATGTGCCTCCTCTGTGGAAGAAATTATTATGATTCTTACCAATTTGACATCATTTTCACGTCTCTAATTTTTGGGGTTATCGAACTTTTAGTAAATGATTATTGCACACATGCACGCATGCACACATGCACTCATCCGTACACACACACACACACACACACACACACACACATATACCCACGTTGTTATATGGAGGGTTTAAGCAAGATTTAAATGCGTTTCAAAAAAATCTAGACCGAATGCAATACATGAGTGGACATAAACCACAAAATGGCATTTCTGTGGGCTGATGGCTTCACTGTTTATTCAACAAGACCAGTGATACATATCAAAGACTTCAAGAAATGAAAAATTCAATCTGAGCTTGGTTCTAGTGGGAAGTGACGTCAGTACGGAAATGAAATATTGAAGACCAGGCCTCAATGACAGGCAAAGCAAATCTAATGATTACTTTCTTGGATCAGTCTAGGAGTATGGCTTTCTCGCAACGTAGACATTATTTTCATAAAATGTGAAAAGATGTGCATCCTCAGGTTTGCCTACTGCATAACAACACTTTCAGAAGATCATGCACATTGGTCATGATTTTGCTAATGCAGCGATTTCTCTTGAAATTGTGAATAAAGAGAATGTTCTGAGCCATGAGACATTTTCAGTACCAGGGACAGCAATGTTTTCAGTACCAAGAACAGAGACATTTTCAGTACCTAGCACAGACAGAAACATTTTCAGTACCTAGCACAGACTGAGACAATTTCAGTACTAGAGACAAGCATTTTCAGTACCTAGCACAGACTGAGACATTTTCAGTACTAGAGACAGAAACGTTTCCAGTACCTAGCACACACTGAGACAGTTTCAGTACTAGAGACAGAAACATTTTCAGTACCTATAGCACAGATTGAAACATTTTCAGTACTAGAGACAGAAACATTTTCAGTACCTAGCACAGACTGAGACATTTTCAGTACCATGCAAGAATAGCAATGTTTTCAGTACCAAAAATATCATCACAATCCATTGAGAGGTTTTTGAGTTATGCTGACTACAAAAATCCGGAAACACAAACACACACACATGCAGACACTCCCAAAACTATATCTCCATTTTTCATGGAGGTGATAATAACAATGTTTTCAGTACTAAGGACAGAGACAGTGAGTTTTTGATAGTGCATTTTATATGGTCTGAGATTCAAGTTTTTCTCCCAGCCCTGTTTTTATTTTGTCTCTGATCTTTGTCTTCCTACAAAATCTTGACTATAGATATCCGAGAACCAAGTAAATAAATTGATGTGTCCTATCAAAATGAAACATTCCCAGACACTGAATGGAAAAAAAGATATGGTCATGTTTACCCATACAATGGGCCCCAGGCTATGAGATTGATACTCCAACATTTATACACAATGAGCAGGATATTACACCCACAGAGATGATATATTATTAAAGTCAAGGAGTTTTCCATTTTGCCTTAGGAAGAGAAAGTGTGAATGGAATACATAACGACTCTCAAGAAGCAGCGCTTGAAAGGCCGTATTGTATATCTTGAAATATTTGCAGTGGTTCTATGTTTTAGTACCAAAGACAAAACTATTTTCAGTAACAAGGACAGCAATGTTTTAGTACCAGGGACAGGGACATTTTCAGTACCGTTGTTTTCGAAAAATTATCACCCAGAAACAGTACATATTTTTGTCAGTAATGCACTCTGTGTACCAAACACGAACTCTAAACACTGTGAACGCATTCTTTTTTTTCTTTTTTTGTAGAATCAAGTCTCTTTATCTTAAATGAAATGCATTTTTACATATCTAGCTCTTATACTACAGAAGAAGAACTTTATTGCGCGACCATTGTAGCAGGTACAAAGTATGGCAACAACAGTAAACATAGAACAAGACATGAGTATGGAATAAAACTATTCACTACATCAAAATGACTATCTTAGGTTTTACATGATTCAAGTTTTCTAATTTTGAGTATCATTATTTTTTCTAATAACAAAACAATCTTTTATATATTTGCCTATTTTAACACTGTATGAGCTGTTGCATCTAAATATATAGTCAAATCTATCTGTGGTATTGAGTGTCTTAAAATCTGAAGTACTTGAATTGAGAAAGGTGAATAACTCAACTCGTAGGGCATCATATTTAGAGCATTCCATAATAAAGTGAAACTCATCTTCAATTCGATTAGGACAGAATGTGCAAAACCTTTGGTCGGGAGCTACATTAAAGTATCTACCTGTTTCTATATTCAATCTATGGCTACTAATTCTTAACTGTGTTATCGCTTTACGGATTTCAACACTATTCACATCATAAAGATATGTGAAGCAGCAGCATCAGGCTGAACTGTGGTTTTAACTATTGGTAAATGGCAAGCCAAATCTAAAAATAGCTCACAGTAAAAGCATTTCTATTGCATGGCATAAATTCTTTGAATACAGAATGATACATATACAACACGGTGTATTCCATACCGCCCGAGGTATCAGCCCGACCACGGGTAGGATTGGCCGACAGCTAAGGGTGATACAGAATACACTGCATTTCATTTATGCCATACCCATCCGAGAGAACACACATTTCACAAAGTTGAGAAAATTTGTCGTCGAAAAAAAGGGATAACAGCCAGAATTCCAATGTCCGAATCCAGTATTCCAATTTTGGAAAGCGGGGTACTCGAAATGCATTTAAAACATTCTATGGAAGCCCATGTGATAAAAGTAGAGGCCAGTGTGATAACCCAAATTAACCCCCGGTCCGTAACACCCGTATTGAATATTTTCGTGGCCCAGGTATGACATAGATAGAAATATAGACTGGTATCATACATCAGTTTTCTGAAAATAATTTCATCAGGTTGGTAGAACAAAGGATATTTGGAGTTTCTTTTTACACAACCAGGAATCTCACCTGCAGACACCAAAACGTCAGCAGGTGAGATTCCTGGTTGTGTAAAAAGAAACTCCAAATATACTGATATCATACAGTTTCGTAATAGCATGTTAGTTATTAATAGTTGCACGCTAGAGATCACAACCCGTGTTTAACCCAGTGTAACCCAGGTGCTATAATTCTTAGCCCCCTCTCTTGCCATTAGCCCCAAGCGTGCCATATCTCCCTGTTTTGTATGCAGAACCACATTTCTCAGTGCTATCAGGTGTTAAGACGTCAGAGGAACTCCTGTTTTTTGTAGATAAGATGTCAGGAGACTATAATTTGACATTTCAAGGATACATATTTCTTCTGCACCATTTCAAACCGCCGTCTTCTTAAATGCTATCAGTCATAAAGAAGTGACCCCAGAAGAGAGGAGGGGAGTCGTGCACTTACTAGGGATGCTTCCCGGAGGAAAAGGCAGTCTCCTGATGGTGTTAAAGTTGTAGAATACAACACGGTGTTGGGACTGAGGGTGATGTGGAATAAACTGTGTTGTATTTTATTCATGTCATATCCACACGAGAAAACACACTTCCACGGGCTTCCATAGTATATTTAGAATGCATTTCAAGCACGCTGGTTGCGCCGCTGTCAAAAATTCCAATGCCGGATTGGGAGGTCAGAATCGATGTTGTTACGATGTCTTTGCTCGAGGACACAAAACTCTCTCAACTTCAGGTGCATTTTGCATTGAAATGTGTGTTTTTTGGGGCAATACGACCCATGGTCGGGCCAGAACCTCAGGCGATACGGGATACATGTGTAGTGTTGTATTCTATATATATCACCCGGTCAGGAACACTCATATGGAATGTGATCACGTCCCATGTAGGGCATAAAAACAAACATACATGCATGTAGCTGCTAGCTATAAAAGAGGTGCTAAAAAGTTAGTACCTTAGCGTAACTGTGTTCTTACCACACTGGTTTAAGCTCAGGCCACAACTTTTTATGTCTATGGTTTTCAGAAATCTTAGAGTGAATCTTTATTAAGAGGTCCTGGCTGAAAATGCTGGTGCAACTCGTTTTCTAAATAATGATGATTTTTATGTCATACCTTAGCTGTGAAAAGATTTGATACAGGTGTTTCGGACGGGTAATATTTTACGGTATTGCACGGGCTTTGAAGTTTAATTGCACAGGTTTCCATGAAATGGTTCAAACGCCCTTTGCATGTGCCGCTGTCAAGAATTGAAACGCTGGATTCGGGTGATGCAAAATGTACCGCGTTGTGTTCTCAATATAAATATATATTATTGATTGTAAAGTGTAATTATGCAGAATTTTTCTTGTGATTTCTCTCCCTCTCTCCCCAAAAGCGACTGTGGTTTCATCGTTATATCAGTCTTCCCAATATGCAGTGTAACAGCATGTCGCGTACATGTCTAATGCTTTGAAATTAAATGTGTCATTACTAAATCTCTCTTCGCACCCAGACATTGACAGAATGTGTAACTGACAGTTGCAAGCGTAGCCTTTTAGATCATCTGTATAAATAATTTGACCTTATAGAAATAATTGAACCCAGAAATTATATATTGTAAAATCATGTATGATTGTATATATCAAGTGACTTAAAACGAAGATAGAAAAAACCTTTTATCATAATAAGGTTTATTTGTACCTCCTTTTTTTGAAAGTCTTTCGTTATATTCCCTTACATGCAGTGGATACTATTATCTTTTTTCATTTCGTTCTATCTAAATTTTCATGGGATAATTTTGAGACTTTTCTGAAAGCAAGCATGATTTGTAATATTGTGAGGGTTCAAAGGGTAAAACAGCTGCTTTTGTCAATTGCCTCCACTTACCATAATAGTGCCGATTTAGAAAGAAATTTTTTTTTTTTGAAATTGAGAATGCCCTCCTACCAACCCAATTTTTTCAGTTTTGTAACCATAAACACAACACTTTTCTCTTAGGCCTGAACTGAAATATAGACAAATTAGTCTGAGAGGAACACCTATACTTCGGTGTAAACTGGATCGACTATAATGTAACTGTCAGAGTCACGTTTTCCTTCCAGCCCTTTTTTTCATCTAGACCTCTTTTTGAATTTTGTCCTCCCAAAATATCAGAGAACCAAGAAAGTGATCAATTTGCTCATGTTTGTGGCGTTAAGAGATCACATCATACTGTCACTGAGCTTGCATCATGTCCCCGCTTAAAGAGAATGAACTCTCCCAGTCCCTGCGTGCTGTTTGTTATCAAAGGCCTCTCGCTGGGTTTCTCGTGAACACACATGCAGGGCCCTGATTGATGCTGCTTCCCACGATACAGTCTACAAATCAGGTAACGCAGTGTGTGTCATTAGTACTTGGGAGATGCTTCCTTGCACAGAGTTAATATTGACGTAACGTAAGTTGTGATATTAAATGATGGATTACTGTGTACCTGATATACATTTTATTATAGATTTTGAAGTCTCCTAAGGACTGAGTTAGTTGCTGCGCTGAATAACAGCCTGTCAGTTTGATTTTGGTTGAATGTACCTCTCAATTCCTATAGGAAATAATGTTTCTTTTTCATGTTATGATATCATGGATGGGTTGTACATTTGGGAGCAGTGTGTTTTGACATTGTTACGATGCTCATATGTTCTGATGCTTCAATGTTATACTAAGGGTTAGGGCGAAATTGTCGAAATATAGAAGTGTCGGAAAATAGGAGTGTCTGAACATACATGTAGCTGTGTCGAAACATAGGGGTGTCGGATCATAGGCCTTGGGTGTCAGAACAAAGAGGTGTTGGACATAGGGGTGTCGGAATATAGGGGTGTCGGAACATATGGGTGTCAGAACATAAGGTGTATCAGAACATAGGGGGTTTGGAACATAGGGGCGTCGGAACATATACTAGTAAGGGTGTTGGAACATTGTCGTTAGAACATAGGGATGTTGGAACATAGGGGTGTTGGAACATAGGGGTGTCAGAATATAGGGGTGTCAGAACATAGGGGTGTCAGGATATAGGGGTGTCAGAACATAGGGGTGTCAGAATATACATGTAGGGACTGTCAGAACATAGGGGTGTCAGAACATAGGGGTGTCCAAAAATGCCCGTAAGAGTGTCGGAATATATGAGTGTCGGAATATAGGTATATGGAAATATAGGCCTTGGGTACACTGTATAACAGTAAAATCATGGAGCTAGATAATCAATGTATATATGCATAACATTTTTTTTATGATAATCATGAATATTGACCCCTGGAGGTCATATGATGTTATCATGAATATCATGTTCTCAGCCCACCACCAATCTATTCTATTGATTCTCTATTCTATTGAGTTTTCAGGGTGTGTATATCACACTGATTCAGAAACTAAATTTTGTACTTTGATGCAAAAGCAACTTTTCTTTCTAGCCTTCTGTTTCCTCTTACATGATCCCTTGAACAGATTCTGAATTCATTTGTCTGACAGGTGCAACTTTTCCACAGAAAATTAGAAATCAAAACAGGCACAGGAGAAACTGCTCTCTCTTCTTCTCTTTCATCCCTTGGTCTAACTATTTGACCGTTTGACCGTTTGGTGCACCACAGAAAATCTGGCAATCCAGTTTTCTCCACCCTGCTTGGTTTCCTGTCAGTATCTGTTCTTCTTAGCATTTTAGTCAGTATCGTGCCAGAAACTTGCTACAGTTGCTTTTAATCAAAGAATGAATGTGTGAAATTACAAAGCAAAAAAGGAATTCAAAATGATCTGATCTTGCAGCACTCTTGTTCAATTTTTACTCTTAAGCTCCTATCTGTGAATATTCTAAATGTGTCCTTATTGACCTTTTCTCGTATTCTTTAGAGGTGGTGATGAAAGACTATCCAATCATCTGCAAAATGTCAATGGTGGATCCACGTAATATGATATGATGATCATATATCATATTCCTGTCATATTCCTTGTATCAGCATCTCATTACAATAAAAGCCCAGTCACTTGTCTTTTGCCCTACGATCGTCAAACAATCATTGCAAACCGAGAGCATTCTTTGGATGGCTGAGCATGTGTCATACAAAATTTTGTCTTGTTGCCAAAAGGCAGTCTTACATGTAGATCCTTGTCGGCATTTTTCCTATATCACATCCTGCTTAAGAATTCTTCAACATCAAAATCGTATGACAACCTGCGACGAATGTGGTAAAAAAGGTATAGTGCCGTAGCCTTTTTGATGTTGTTGTACATCTTTGCAATTGTAGCCTTTTTGATGTTGTTGTACGCCTTTTGAGGCCGTAGGGGCTAATATTGGAAGGTGGAGTCTATTACTCACGAGCTCCTTCCACCACCTTTTTATTCCACAACTGAAGTCAGGTACCCATTTTTACACATAGGTGGAGTGAGGAAACTCAATTGTAAAGTGCCTTTCCCGGGCATTGGTGGCATGTCAGGGGATTCGAACCCAGGACCTCTGGGTTCTGGACCAAACACCCTATTCGCCAACATGACACCACTTACGCCAACCACTTAATGTGACTGCGCAGTAAGTATAACTTATATGTTATTGCTTGTTTCAGACAATCATCTGACGGAGAGAAACGATGAAACGGTACGGATCGCGAACAGCCGTGTCTACGGCATCACTTGTCTTGATGCTGGCTCTCTGTTTGGAACCGTCGCTGGGAGAGGGAGATGGCGGAAAAGTCAACCCAAAGCCCAACTTTCTTCTATTCATGGTGGACGATCTAGGGATAGGAGATGTGGGCTGCTTTGGAAACACATCTATAAGGTAATTAAAAGTTTTTCCCCTATTTGTTGATATTCAACATAGATAAACATTAAATACTGTAACGCAGAATTGTTCGGGGGGATTTAATTTTGCGGAAGAAGAAAATGGAGTGTTCACGGCAGTTTTAAGTTCGCGTTTGAAACAATAGTAGCACTACAGTCACATAATGGAAACACATTATGCCGGTGGTACTATAAATGCAGAAATGTTTGCAGTGGTTTTAAGTTTGCGGTAAAGAGTTCACCACAAAAAAACGCAAACATAAAACCACCGCAGACATTTCTGCATTTACAGTCTGTACCACCTGCATTTGTGCAGGCAAAATTAACCCTAACTTGTCTAGGATTGCCTTGAATTCTTCACAGAACTACCTGCTGTACAGCAAATTCATGGCACCTTAAATACGTCTCCCTTCTATGACTACTGTACTAAAGAATTGTTTCAACCGCAAATTTAAACCATTGTGAAAACCTATTTTTCCCTCCTGCAAAATGAAACCTCAGTCTGTGAATTCCAAGTAAGATGAAATTACAGTCTCCAATAATTTAAACGGTGACACTGACTGTCCTTGCAGATGGTACATGTATATCACCTAATATTCCAGTTTTAAAGAAACAATTGGCAGTTCTTAGATTGTAGTAGACTTGAAATTAAGTTAAAATCCTTTGACCTTTTGGAAAATCATGGGCTTCGTATGTTGCCATGACAACATTACAGACTGACTAATGGCATGCAAGCAAATTGATTGGAAGAAAGCAGCTATAGAAGCCCTGGCTCCAGCATACTTTATTTCATCAGCATACAATTCAGGATGATAATTTGGCTTATTATTCAGCATACACCATACAAAACCCTTGCAGGCAACCGCTGGTAGAATGAATATTTTACTCTCTGTATACTTAGTTTACGGCTTAATTGTATTATTACAATTTATTCTAATACAAGCCTTACTGAAACATTACTCAAACATTAAAGTATGTATAGCAATCACTTGTAAATCGAGTTAGATGACCGTGTCAGTTCCTACACCTAAGTGAGGAGGGTTGACACGGTAGCCTTCGCGTGAATTTATTTAAGGTGGATGACAGGTTGCGAATCTGAGACCCACACACTTCAGGCATCCGTCTTCGCCAGCGGAAACCAATTTGAGGGAGACGTGCTGGTTCTGGTTGGGATGCTTGCAGCGAGCTGCAGGATGACTTGGTTACGCTGAAGCTTAAGCAACATTATTAGCACATAACTGATTAAAAGGATCTCTCGGAAAATTCACATTTTTAGAGTTAGGTCACACTATGTCTGTCATTGGTTCCTGTATACAGTTTAAACAATGTATGCAGTTAGATATATGCAAAGGTTAGACGTGACAGGTCGTTTGGTGTAACATAACCAGCTGCTGCTGTGCTGCGTGCCTGCAAAGCTGGTGTGTTATGCGGAAGGGCGGTTATAAAAATATTATGAAGTATTACCAGCTTTGTATTCCTGTGGTTTTGACATTTCTGCAGCATCTTGTATTTGCTAGTCATTATTTTTTTCCCTGTCACTTTGATTTTCCAGAGGATGTCATCCATAATATTAAATCAGTGTGGCATTAAGCTTTAGTATGGAAAGCTGTCACAGTGATAGAAATGGCCTTGAGGCACACAAAATGGCACAATTTTAAGGCAATATCTAGTACAAGATATGATTCCTTGCTGTAGGCATACTTTTCCACCAGGGAAATTTCTACCTACCCAAGTGAGTACTGTCTGACAAAGAAATTGATGGATTCTTGTATCAACAGGAAGAACCTCGGATCCTGGCATTCAATCAGAAAATGACTGGGTTTAAAGTCTGGGTATAATTTGATTATTTTTTGGCAGACTTCCTAACATAATTGAAGTATTTCCAGCCTTGCCAAATCCATGAGGAACAAGTCAAGGTAGAATTTTTTAGTCTATTAGATTTTACAGGTTCTTTTTCAAGAAGAAAATTGAATGGGGGTATTGTGAGCGTGCAAAGAGACTGAGCAGGGCACTGGTGTGGATATTCCTCCTTTCAAAAGTTTGGAGTTTTAGAGAATTCAAAGCTAAAATTGGATGGCTCCTTGTGGAGGGAGGTAAAATGCTGCCAGTCAGCTCACAGTTGAAGACTGTGGCCATGTGTTACCTAGTGGCATCTCTGGTCAATCTAAATTTTATGCTTTTCAGAGGATCTTCTCCCTTGGGTAAGGGGGTGTATGGTTAGGGCATAGTGGTACGGTCCCCCTCTTTAGAAAATGCCTTCCTTTTTATATTGCATGATGTCATCTTGGTTGTCATTCTTAAATCAATTTTTGCCACCAAGATGTTTCGCCGTCAGACAATTTGCTTTCGCCAGTACAGCTGGTCTATGAAGTTCCTACAAACCGCTATGACATTTAGAAATTCCCAAGAACGCTACATATCTCATAGAGATATTTGATCTTCTATTTCATGCTTCTCTTTGAAATTCTTTAGTCGGTGTTTTCAAACAGAAAGAACATAAAGATAAGGAATTAAAGCCTAAAGCATAACAGGATGAAACAAAATCACTCCAGGTGCTTTTGACTTGCTATTCTTTGATGTTTCTGAAACCACATGTTAAGCAACTGCAAAATCCAATGCAGAAATATTTTCAGTGGTTTTATGTTTGCAGTTTTCGTGGTGAACCCTTTACTGCAAACTTAAAACCACAGCAAAAAGCCATTCCAATGTGTGACTGTAGCGCTACGTTTGCTTCAAACACGAGTACAAAACCACCACGAACACTCCATTTTCTCGATAGCCCGAAATTAAATTCCCGGGAACATTTCTGCATTTACAGTACTTCATACATAACAACTGCAGAAAAATCAGCACTAGGGACAGGGTCATCAGGGTTGTTAAGTTTCCTATAAATTTGCATTCAAAAAAATAAAAGTTTGAATAAAAGATAATCCTTGTAGCATAGCAAGATAAGGGCAACTATATGGTGCTTTTGTAATGGAGGGCTGTATTTCACTGACGTACCAGATCTTTTTTATTCCTCGTTTTTCTTGTTGCAGGACGCCCAACATTGACCGCATTGCCAAAAATGGTGTGAAACTGACGCAGCACCTTGCTGCTGCCGCGGTCTGCACACCCAGTCGAGCAGCCTTCCTGACGGGGCGCTACCCCATACGCTCAGGTACGTGTGCTTGTTATCATCTTCATGAAAAATGGAGGTATTGTTCTTGGTGTGTCTGTGTGTGTGTCTGTGTGAATGTGTGCGATTCTGGATATCAAGCATCAGCATAACTTCAGAATCTCTGGATGGATTGCAGTGACATTTGGCATGTGGGTAGGTGTTAGGAAGATGAAGGTTAAGATCGATTTTTGGCCCCCTTGTGTAGAACCTTGGTACCGCAGGAGAACTTTGAGTTTTTGTATCTTGCGCCTTGATAAGTGTGGTGGGTTCTTTAACATGCTTTAGGTGTGGATCTCCTCAAACATGGGACCTCCATTCAACATCCTTAACAAGGGAGATCTATACAAAATGTAGGTACCCATTTACAAATGTTGATGTTGCCCCCCCCCCCCAGTGTGTGACCTTGGTACTTCAGCAGAGGTTCCAGTTTTTGTATCTTGCGCCTTGATAAGTGTGGTGGGTTCTTTAACATGCTTGAGGTGTGGATCTCCACAAACACGGGACCTCCATTTAACGTCCTAAACAAGGGAGATGCATACAAAATGTAGGTACAGTCAAACCTGCCTAGGCGACCACCTTTTCAACGCGACCACCTGGCCACGGCGACCGCTTTTTCTCGGTCCCGAAAATTTTCCCCATAGGCACAAGCATTAAGCTGCCTGCCCAAGGCGACCACCCGTCCAACGCGACCGCGACCGCCACGAATTGGGACCGCACAGAGCACAATCCCTGCCCATGGCGGCCGCCTAATTTTTAAGCGTGTGGTGACATCAGATCCTTTTGCTGTCGGATTTCACGGAAATGTTTTCAAGACTGTAAAGGACAAAAATATATGGAATAGCAATGTTATAGTATCGATTCCTCCATGAAGTGTTAAATAAAACGTTCCCCCTATAAACATTGTAAAGACAAATGTTTGTGATGTTGTTGTGCCTATCGTAATCTTATAGTTTAACGCAAACTCAGTTCCGTTTAAACTCAGTTTTCAAAACGAATACGTAGTGCATGGCGTCAAAAAGTCAGATTTCACAGGAATTACTATCTATTTCTCGTATTTTCAACAAAAATGTGTCTGTGTCTTGCTAAATTCCGCCGAAAAATGACTTCGCGGTGGGCAAAACATCGGGAGAGAAATGTTGTTCCTTGGTTCCCGACGCCATCTTGGATTTGGGGCGGCCCGGATTTGGCGTACCGCTGACTTTTCTAAAACACGATGCTTTTGTGTATGAACATTTACGAATACTCTAGTTATTGGTGAAAATTAGGATTCTTATTTTCTTTTTATTCCCATGAATCTCACAAATGTTTATTGGACTCTGTGCGTTCTGCTGCACTGACTTACCTTTCGTACGGTCGCACAGAGCTTGGCGGCGCGGCGCGACGAAATCACACCGTTCCGTTTTCATCTTTAGTTGTCAGATCGAAAACTTTTTGACCTTTTCATCCAGCGGTCGGCGCCCTAAAAAAAGGCTGGGACCAGCAGGCGTTTTCTAGGGATCTGTCTTAGTCCTTAAAACTTCGATGATGTGCGTGTGTGTGTGTACTATTTAATGTAACATGTGAATGCGGGAGGGCGCTGCAAGATCATCGAGGCAACCATTGTTTTGTAGTAAAAATTATGACGAAAATTTGTACACGATGTAGCGTTATACAATTATTACATCGATAACGGAAAATGCAATTTTTTTAGGGTCTTTCTGTCAATCAGAATTGAACCTGGTGGGGGTCATGCTGTCTAAATTCACATAATTTTCCATCCATTTACGTACTGTATTTGAAAACCTCGACCTGGAAACATGTGAGTGGAATCCTCTTCATGGCGACCACCTGTCCATCGCGACCGTTTTTGCTCGGTCCGCCGGGTGGTCGCCTTGGGCAGGTTTGACTGTACTCATTTATGAATGAGGAAATTGTGTCAAGTACCTTTCCCAAGGGCACAACATCGTGACCTGTCAGGGATTGAAACTCATTACCTCCGGGTTCTGAGTCAACAACTCTAACCTCAAGGTCACTGTGCCACCTTGAAAACACTAAAAGCATTTTAAACACTACAGATGGAATTGTGGCTTTTACCAAACAGATAATTTGGTAAAATTTGGACGGAGTAAAAAAAGAGGACACGTTACTCATTTGTACGTCATTACCAATATAATTTTGCAATCAATTTCATTTTGTTGATTAGACAGTTCTGCAGTCAGGAATGCCCAATAAGCTACGGGAATTAGAAATAGATTATAAAGAAGTAAATTGATTGTAGATTATAGCTCAAATGTTAAATGTTGCACCAAAATATGTCACATTAAATCAGGGCTTTCTCCAGCTTTAAATTTGTTTGCATCCCACTTAAAGTTAAAGAGTTAGTTAAAGACCTCCTGCGCCACTTGGTGGAACATATGACTGTGCCCATCTCTGATTTGCAGCCCTTGGCCACACAACTTTGTGCAAGTCTCTACAGCAGGGGGCTAGTCTGCTGGCAGTGGTGTGTGTTTAACTGCCATACTCTTTTCCAAATACTGAGTGCTAAGCAGTGAAACAGTATGTACCATTTTGGTATGACCCAGCCGGGGATCGAACTCACGACCTACCATGTACAAGGCAACCACTCTACCCATTAGGCCATTGCACTAGTTCTTGAGACATGCAGCCCTGCATGAGATCAAAGACAGCTGTTATTTGTGCCCACAAAACGTGTTAGCTACTGTCAAGCTTGCCATATTTGGATATAAATCTGTTCCAAAGCTCCCTTTGATGAGACATCAAGCCTTTAAGTGGGCCAATTTTAGTCAGGTAATGGTGGCAGTCATCACATGTACATGTAAGTGTTGTCATGTTCCATTACTAGGGGTGGGTACCGGTACATAAAATTCAGGTCTGGTCCAGGTCCAGGTCCAGAGGGTCAGGTCCAGGTCCGGACCTGTACCTGTACCTGATTATAGTAGGGAAGCAGTACATCATATTTTGGAGAGCGAGACACACGTAAAACTCTCCAAACGTCATGTCTGGAACGATATAATTTCTTAGGTTTGCACTTTGTCTGAAAATTATAACTACACTCTCCTCGCCATCTGTTTACTCATCCTTTAAGTGTTTCTAGATATGATTCACAGCTAACGTCTTCGAAAACGACTCGTTAAATCTGCTGTTTTGTATTTTCTTAGTAGTGAGACCAGTTATGTGACCGCCTGCTGGTAGCCTGGTACTATGAATTTTCTAGTCGGTCCATAGGCCGGTCCACTGATTTTTTACGGACCGGTTTTTTTGGACCGGTCCATTAAGAAATACCGGTTTTGTACCGGTACCCATCCCTATCCATTACTGTACTACTGGGGTAATGATTTTTTCCTGCTGATGCGTTTACAATAATTATTATAATTGGTCACACTGAAAGGCTGTCATCAAAATACCCACCTTCACCTAAAAGTGCTAATGAGATCTACATGTAAGTACAACACTGGCATATTATCTTCAAAAATAAGTATTACAATATTATTCAACAAACATACTACACCCTTCTGATATCATTGAACATTGGACCATGAAATAAAGCCTTACCCACTTAGATACTATACACTACTTCTCAAACATCTGATTGTTTCAAAATCTTATCCAGTTGCTTGAGTAACTATTTTTGGCGTACTGTATATTACGATATGTACGGTTGAAAGGGATTGCATGTCTATAGCGCCCGTCCTGAGAAGATGTGAGGCCGTGACCTTAGCTGTCTTGGCATCTGACTGGCTCTTCGTAATGTCGCCAGTGTTACCATTATGTGACTTTAGCGCTACTGCTGTTTCAAACACAAACTTAAAACACCGCGAACACTCAATTTTCTCCCTAACGAGGCATCAAACCCCTGAGAACTTAAATGCATTCACAGTATTCCTGAGATGAAGTCACAGTGAACACGGCAGATGATTCAGAACCTGGCATATCGGCTTGCAAAGAACTCGCTTTGAGAAGCAAAAAGTGCTACATCATCACATATATGGTTGCATGTAATACCAGCCCTACAGCATTGGCTATATGGCATATCAGTCATGATCATCAGTGTAGCTTCTCCTGACTTTAGCTGCCGGAACAGTGTACACCTTGAGCTGTCAGTTTCATCGATCTCTCGCACCATTGAATTTGATCACATCAGATGTATGCTTCACTATCAACAATTATTTCAACCATACATATGATAGATTTGTTTTTGTTTTTGTCAGCAGGGCCCTTTGTAATAGCCACAGGCTAGTTGTGCAACCTTGGTTGTGTGTCCTAAACAGCCAAACCAATAGATAAATTCTAAAAAATCCATCGAATTCGACCAGAATTGGCCACCCTTTTGTGAATTTGTTGATGTAAGTGATGGGAAACTGAATTTGTATTGGTGGTGCCAGGATGGCCTGTTTCATAACAATGACTGATTGGATAATGTCCGTGGTGCTGATCTCTAGCTGTTATTGCATATCAGGTTTTCGCCCACATATGTTTCAGCTTGATTAGGTATAAATGGGATGGATGGGTGTGAAATGATCTTGTGGGTGGCTAACTGTTGCAAATTGTCATCATCTTTTTTAGCTTTCCTTTGTGAGCAGAAATATATGAAGGCTGTCCAAATTTGCTAGGATACCAGACTGTTTCCAGGGCCTACACAGGCCAGCTCCTTGGTTCTAAGGCCGCAACATGCCCCCAAGGAAATTTTACCACAGCACCCTCAGAGTTAAACCCCAACAAACAGTCTGGTCGGATGACATAGAACATAGTTATTCTTAGTAGGAGGAGAAGCTGTGATTGATGTTGGCCATAGACCCAAGGAGCTGGCCTGTGTAGGCCCTGGATACAGTCTGGCATCTAGGCTAGTCCACATTGACTACAGGCCTAAGCTGGCCTTATATCTAGTGGTTTGATTCCAGGAAAAGAACGTAAATCCTGAAAAATTAGTGGTGGTTTTATTTTTGCAGTGTTTACGTTGAGCTCTCTTATGTTAGAGTGGCGTGAAGTTGAGACCACTAATTTCCAATTTATCAAATTGTAATGTGTTTACAGGAGTCATGTTTCAGAAATCATGAACCAAATGTCAGGGCTTCAATTTCTGGTTCTCTGATTAGTAAACAGGTTAGTCCAAACCTCATTTGCATGATTAATTAATTACAATCAAGTAAGAGACATACCAGAAACTCTAGTAGATATTTCCTTGGGTGTGTGACATCTTCAAACTCTTTATTTTCTAGTTGGTATGCAACTCTGAGAGAAGTGCTGATGGTAGGGATCAAAGGATTTAAAGATTTAAGACAATATTTCTATTCTGTAGTTTCTCCAGAGATTTACTATAAGCCCTGTACGTGCTCTTTCATGTTTGAGTGTAAATTGAAAACCTGGATTTAATAGAATAAGTTAGTTTCAAGAATTAAGTTGAGATCCAGTATCTACAAAAGTTCAGAAACATCCTGTCTAATGCCATAAATCTATCCTGCTGGGTACCTCTCGGTGTTTGCACAATTAGTTCACAGTGTCTAATTGTTATCTGGTCCCGGGTTGATTTTAAGTCCAAGTGAAAGTCACCCCGGGGCCAGATCTTACCCCAAAATAGACCGATAGCTGCAGGGTGTCCCATGGGGCCAGGTAGGGTTCACCCCCGAAAGAACAATAAAAAACAGCCCGTAACCTACCCGGTGGGCCCCTTTTATCATCTGTCTACTTTTATCAACTATATTCCTCAAGTTCCGAAAATTGTCTTATATGTAGCTAGGCATAACAATTGAGAACAATTCCCATGGCCATAATATCCAATGTTTCAGTGTGTTAATCTCAAATCCAACACCGTTTGAATGATTGTTAATTGCATAGTTTGGATGATTTATATATTTTAAGATGACAAAAGCAACTTGCTTATTACTGACTGCATGCACAGTCCCAAAAGGACGATCATTAGACATCGGCAATTAATTCCTTATTTTCATTAAGAGGTGCTTTAATTGGAAAGTGTCTGGAAATCATGGTAATGTTGCGTGAATAAAGAAGGCAAATTTTTTATAAATTATCTGTGTCTATATTTCAGGGTTGTCTCCAGCTTTGATTTTTTCTGCTGTTCCACTCATTGTTTTTAGAGCCCACGTTGTTGATTTATATTGTTAAATCTGTCATTCAAGCTCATGAAAATACATTTTCATCCCTTTTATGTTGTGAAATTCAGATTCTTTTACCGACAGGGTGAAATTTTTGTCTGTCCCAACATTAGGCAACAAATAGATTTGCATTCCAATTTCTATTCCATTCATTACGAAATATGTATTCATAGTCAGTGTCTTTATACCGCACTACCTAATCACATGCGTGATGAATAGAGAAGGATATCTATTTTTTGCAGCAAGGTCAGATTGTAATGACTACGTGTTACACCCACGTTTCCTGATTACCAGTGAACTGTGAGTTCTCAAGGCCTCAGATGAGGGATACTGTAAATGCATGTTAGGCCACAGCAATTTTTTTGTTGCTTCTCGAAATAGCGTCTCCTGTTTTCCCCATTTTGAAAAAAAATAAAAAATTGGGTCGCTATTCCCATTCACAAATTTTTACTCATGATATTATTATTTGTTCAGTTGTAAAACTCATTAGCCACCAAATAGATTATAAGGGCCTCCACATGTACATACCTTAAAAGTGTGGTCACATGTTATCATAAGTTATATAATTTTTCATTTATCAAAACTAAAATGAGCCATACAAAGCTGAAACTTGAATAGTCCTCTTATTCTTTATGTTATGTAAACCCTTATCTCCACCCCAGACTATATGCAAAAAATTATTTTCATTTTTTTTCCCTGTCGCTTCAATTTTTTTCTGAAAAAAATCTGAGAATCAACAAATAAAATTGGTTTAGCCTTGGGATGGAAAAAAAACTAAACTACATCCTTCCAAAAATTGTGAATCGTGTAATGTATTTTCATTCAAAATCACAGTATGTACCGACAAAAAGAGATCACATGGGGTTGCTAACAATGCATGAGAGGGATGGGAAAATATTCAAAGCTGCTGACAGCCCTACCACATGTATATCGTTATCGCAAACTCAAAGCCACCACAAACATTCCATGACCGTGAAAACGGTGAACATAAAGTTACAGTGAAAGAAACAAGAATTACAGTATATTATTTTTATGCATCGTTACAGGTATGGCACCATCAGGACAAATGAGGGTCATACCATTCCTCGCCTCACCAGGGGGGTTACCTGCAAATGAAACCACCTTCGCAACCGTGCTGAAACAAGCTGGCTATGACACAGCCCTTGTAGGTAAGTATGCAGGGTAATGAATTCCAAGTTTTCCCATTCATTTTAAGACTATATCTTAGGCCACATTGACTGGATTATATGGATGACATCTGCAAGACAG
Organism: Branchiostoma lanceolatum; assembly: GCA_035149815.1. Taxonomy (NCBI): domain Eukaryota; kingdom Metazoa; phylum Chordata; class Leptocardii; order Amphioxiformes; family Branchiostomatidae; genus Branchiostoma; species Branchiostoma lanceolatum. The sequence continues at coordinate 3,203,550 of CM068883.1, read as the reverse complement.
TTAGTTCATCAATTTTCATCCGTTTAAAAGAAAAAAGGAGGTTTGCGACCATACTATAAATGGTATACAAAGAAGCTACAAAATGAGAAAATATATACCGTAACTTGCAAAACAATTTCGGAAAAGGGTTCTAATGTTGTAGAATGTCTTATTTCCTATTGTGATTTTTTTGCCATGTGTATCAATACAACTTTGTTAAAGAATGTATTTTGAGATCTGAGCAAAGTCTTCCAAAGAAGAAGATGATAAGGACCAAACGAAAGAAGCCATTGCCTTTTATCCCAAGTCAGTGTGTTCAGTCATTTTTTCAACCTTCATGACCACATAGATGTCATGATAAAGGCAACTTTTGTTGGCCCAACTTTTTTTGCACGATTGCATCAGTTTTTGGAAGTCCACAGAATTTCATCCATATTATCAATCTGGCATTTTAGAATAAAGATGAAATGTACAGTGAAGACGCACATAAATCTGTCCCTTTTTTGTTGAAGGAAAGTGGCATCTGGGAGTGAGCTGCTCCAACAGGAATGACTTCTGCCACCACCCGCTGAACCACGGCTTCGACTACTTCTACGGCCTGCCGCTCGGTAACGTACGCGACTGCGGAGTCAACGCCGGCACCGTCATGCGAACCAAACCCACCGAACAAATCATCAGCGTCGTCATAGCGATCACCGTGCTCATCCTATCAGTGGCCTTCCTGAAGTTGTACGGCGTCGTGTACTACAACTGGCGGAGTTACTGTAACTTCGTCGGGCTCTGGGTGGGGCTGATTCTCCTCAGCTTCATCTTCTTGAGAAGTTTCCGCACCTTGAACTGCGTCTTGATGAGGAACAACGACGTCGTCGAGCAGCCTTTCGACTTGGAAACCTTGACTCCGCGATTCACGGAAGAAGCCGTTGCATATCTACAGGAGAAAAAGGACGTTCCGTTCTTGCTGTACGTGGCATATTCAAAGGTTCACACGGCGCTGGCCACAACGGAAAGATTTCGCGGGACAAGTCAGCACGGCAGCTACGGTGATAACGTAGAAGAGATGGATTGGAGCGTCGGGGAGATCATGAAAACGCTGGATGAACTGGGGCTGACGGAAAACACGTTTGTGTACTTGTCATCCGATAACGGAGGGCATATAGAGGAGGTATCAGCCCAGGGGGAGGTGCACGGTGGATGGAACGGCATTTATAAAGGTTAGCCTACCATTAGTATTGCTTTTTTGACACACCAATTCATTTCTTGTTTTTCCAACATTTTGAAGACCAAATTTAAAAAGAGATCGAAATGACAACCGAAAATTTGAAGGAAAACAAAAATTGTGGCAATGTAATAGTATGTACATACATTTCCCTCAAACCTAGTTAAATGTTTTCATATGGATTTTCTCTAGTTCAGTAGCATTTTTTCAAACATGAAAACCAACAAATGAATTTGTAATTGGCTTTACTTTAATTGTCATGGTTGCATCCTGTCTTCCTGCTTCTTCTCTTGTAGATACACTTGACTTTGAGCAAGATCATATCACATCTATTTTTAGAAAGTAAAGATGAAAGTACTTGATTGAGTGTTAGTGCAGCACTGTAGTCAAGATGACTGAGTTGTTCAAGCCCACGCATTTAAAGTTTGCATGTTTTATCTTCATTTTGCTTCAATATGAGTTGCTCTCTTATATGTGGTCTATTGTATGCTGTAAATTCCTCTACTTTTGCGCTGGTTTTATTTCGCAGAAGGAGGGAAAAGAGGGTTTGGCAGTGTTTAAATTTGTGGTTGAAACAATTTTGTTCAATAGTCATACAAAGGAGACATCTTTGTAGGTTTATGAATTTGCAGTGGAGAGGTCACAGCAAAAAAAACATGAAAAAATACTGGAAAAGTTTCATGATTTACAGTATTTACTTGATATTTTTATATCTACCTGTCCCTGGTGCTGAACTTATAGCTGCTGCCTTTTGCTTTTTCCATTAGGATTCTTTTTTGTGATACGCTTTAAAAGGGAGCAAAAAATAGAGTTTTAACTAGAGTTTACTAGAGTCTGTATCTCTGTTGTTTTGTGATGCAGTTTTTTTTCCTTAAGAGGGGAACAGGGGCGTGGCGCCCCCATGCTCTAACCATGCACCCCCTTACCCAGTGGAGTAGATTCTTCGACAAGCATAAAATTAAGACTTACCAGGGATGCTGCTACTACTAGTACTAGGTCATATGTGGCCGCAGTCTTCAACTATGACCTGCCTGACCATAATTTACCCCCTCAAGAAGCCTCAAAATACCTTGTTTTAACTTAAAATTCTCTGAAACTCCACACCATTGTAGGGGGAAAATCCACACCATCCCCGATTTCCTTGCTCTGCTCCCTCATACCCCATACGACTTTTGTCTGGAAAAATCTCTGGAAAAATCACTGCGATGTATACATAAAATTAAAATTTCAAGTTGATTATGGCTCACCTCTGATTGCAAATAGTTAAGACTCCACACCAATTGGTTCCTTACAAATATGAAAATAGAGAGAATACTAAATCAGAGTATAAACTAAATCTGAGGGGAATGTCTGAATCTTGGCACACTCAGTTTTAGGAAGTGAATTTCAAATTTTTTCACAGCCCTCTTCTTTCATCTTGAACTTGCATTTTAAAATGTCACAGACCCCAAAAAATAGACTCATGAGGCTTAAAAGGCAGACAGTGTAGCGTGCTCAGTTGCGTTGCGTGCTGCCGCTCAATTACGTGGAACTATCTGACGGGCACACGGTAGAGAGAGGTCGGTGAGGTTATCAGGAACTGACACATCACACCGAGGGAGCGCGCCTCATGCATTACTCTTACATCTGTGATCAGCTCATTTCGAAGACCAAGCTGCCAATCAGATACGCCCGGGGAAAAGATAGTGTCAGGACTCTTGTGATCTTTTATAACCTAGTCAGGCTCCAATTCCTTGTGACTAATAAGGCTCCAAAACCGTAGTTCTTGTTTCTTTCACAGTGACTGTAACTGTTTTACTGTTTTTACGGTCACCTCCGTACCACAAACTTATTATCACCGTGAAAAAACCTGTTATTAATTATGATTCGTTCACTTGCGGCCACCGTGAAGTTAAAGTTCAGTGAAAATGTCCATTTTCCTTACACCGTGAAATTTTGCTACCTTGAAGATAAAGTGAATTACAGTAATTTGTTGTCTAGGGGTTGAGATATTTCGTGGTAAAGAAAATGATCAAAAGGGAAAGAAGACAGAAAGTTGGAAAGAAATCTTGAATATTACTAAGGCCATGTTTATTTGATTGATATATATATATAAAGATGACATCTTCTTCAAACCATGAAACTGATGCAACCGTGCAAAAAAAAACAATTATGGCACAGAAAAAGTTGCCTTCATTATGAAATCTACGTGGTCAAGAAGTTAAGTTAGCGTAACGTTGTTCTTAAATCTTAAACCTGACAACCTGCAACTACTGTAAATGCATTCAAGTTTGCGTGATTTTAATTTCGCGCTAAGGGGAAATTGGAGTGTTCGCGGCTGTTTTAAGTTTGCAGCTGCGCTATAGTCACATACTGCTATAGTATTGGACAAAAATGTTTGCTGTGGTTTTATGTTTGCGGTAAAACAGTCACCATTGAAACAGCAAACCTAAAACCACCGCGAACATTTCTGCATAACCGTAACGTTCAGTATATTCAAAAGATGTTGTGGTCTACCGGTAGCAAGCATTTGTTGATGCACAATATAGATTATGTACTATCTGAATCAGACGGTAACTTTGATCCCTATACAATATATTTCATTATTAGTTTTGCTAGCTTAGAAAAGCAAGTTGTCTGCAAAATTCTAACCTTCTTTCTTTTACTATAAAAAATATCTGCCATCGCCGCCGCTCATTCTTAAATCAACCTGTTGAGGTATTTTGCATTAAATAATACAAGATTTCACGCTGCCTATTTTTTTGCTTTAAGACTGCACTAGCTACATGTAGTCCCATTGGGGCCCAAATAAGTAACAAAGATCCATTCAGCAATGAAAAATTGCCGTTGGCTAACCTTAATAGAGAAAAGCCTCTTATCCCGACCAGAATACGTACTTAGTATTCTCAATGTCAGGCCTTAGAAAGATAAGCCCCTTCAGCAAGTGCACTCCATAAAACAGATAACAGTATGACCTTCGCTTGCTGTGGCGGGTTTAATCATGACGAATACCTGTAAACCCGATTAACCATGGTCCTGCTGTACTCTGAGGATAAGGGAAGACTGCTACTATTCATTAACCCTCAACGTACTAAGGTAGCCATTTGGTAGCCTCCACCAGGCCTGCCTATGGGGGTATAGTTCGTAGAATTCAGCGAAATAAAGGAATAATTGGCCAGTAGAGTCAGTCCACGGTAAGTTATACATTTCACTCGGCTGCAAATGAAACCCTCTGGTGGCCAAACTTCCCCGGCAAATATTCTCCCTATAGCCGGCGTAGTTTGTCTGGTTAGCAGTTTGGTACTGAGTTGAACTTGCAGAGAAAATCTAAGAAGTGCTAAGACTCTCTTGAATATTTGGAGTTTCTCACAAGGGGGTGTCTGTTGCTCTAGCTTTACCAGTGAACTCCAGCTTTACCAGCAGAACTTCAGTAGCAAGCTCTAGATTTGGGTTTATCACGATTAAACAAGAAAGTTTATAAAATATGCAACCAAGAAAGCAACATATAGCCTCTTGATGGGTGATTGTTGTGTTTTTTATTGATTGATTGATTGGGTGGCGGCCTACGCCGAAAACGTTGGCTGTTGATTGCATGTTTTTTTAATCCTGGTTGTGATTAAGGAATCTTGTTATCCAGCACCCTGGCTATGTATTTTGCCTGATGTATTTATGCTGTTTTTTTGTTTTGAATTTCTTTTTGCACACAGGAGGAAAGGCGCAGGGTGGGATGGAGGGAGGAATCCGTGTTCCAACAGTCTTACAGTGGCCTGGGTAAGGAATAATTTGTATCCTTTGTTTGTATCATATATTGTTGACCAAGTTCAGGGTGCAGGGCTCCAGACTACTACAGCAGCAGCAGAACACAGTGGACTACAACTGCATGTAAGTTTAGGGTGTGTCTGCTGTTTTTTGAGTGACAGCTAGTGAGTTTGAAAATGACTGTAATGGTCAGACTTGCTTGAATAACAGGAAGTACAGGAAATACAGGTCAGATGTGGTAGAACTAGTCATAAGTCAGACATAGACTAGGTTATGGAAGGGGATACTAATTCTTGGGAAGCTGATTGTTTTTGGTCTGTCTGTTTTTCTGTGATTTTGCAGCAATGATTTCCATATGCTAGTTTTACTTCGTCTAACAATTCAGATCCACTTCTAATAATCAAAATACCTTTGTTAGATTCAAGATTCCTCTTAGGCCACTGTTTTTATCTAGGCCTCTTTTGCTAAGATTTGACTGAAAATGTCTAATAAGAACCTTGTATACAAGTTAGTGATGTGGCCTTATTCATTGAATAAAAAGTAACACATTTTTTGTGATTGACAGCAAACTGCCAGCAGGATCAGAGATCTCGGAACCCACCAGTCAGATGGACGTCTTTACAACGGTGGTGGAACTAGCCAATCAGAAAGCGCCGCAGAACAGAGTCATCGACGGGAAGAACCTCTGGCCCCTCCTAACGGGGAAGGAGACGGCGTCCCCTCACGAGTTCCTCTTCCACTACTGTGGGACCTGGATACATGCCGCCAGGTACAGGCCCAGGCAAGGTAAGGAACTTTTCATTTTCAACTTAGAGCATAAATAGGCGGTAGACCAACAAGTTTTTTTTTGAATCTGTATTACTTTGCTGTAATCGCTCATTTTTTTTAAGTTAGCAAAGATGGGACCTTGATAGTTCTACAGTTTCAAACAATTGGTTCGCAAACACATTCGAAGTGAATCCTCCTTCAGTGGACCATAGTAGTAGTACAGTTAATTAGTGTTCAAACAAAGCACCAGCGATGTCAACAAAAACTTGGTGGGCGTATCGCCCATATCGAGATAGGAGACAGTAGTTGAAATATTGAGAGAATAATAACTATTGATTCAGAAGTTAAACTGTTGGAGTGACTTTTTTGTTAGCAATCTAGCAAAACTTCAAGTAGATAACTGTGGCTTCAGCGTTTAGTAACTCGGCAGTACTGAAACACCAACTAGTGATTCATGACGGTACTGCACACTTACAATATTAGGGGACTGAAAGCTGTATGACAGAATCCAAGGATTGCAGTGCCTGTCAATGCAGGCGAGTTTTCATGTGAAACATGTTATGCCTTCATGAAAAAAAAATGATGAAAACACTGCCTGGCATGGGGTAAAAATTTGGATTCAGCTTTATTTACTTCAATGTAATATGATAAAATGTTTGAACTAAGTAACAAACTTTCAAACTCTGTTATCATGTTAATCTTGCAGTCCATCTTTAAGATTCTTTCTAACTTTGAGGAAAATGAAGTCTACTGCTTTGGTAAACAAACTTAGAGGATACATTTGTGTAAAAATGAATTATGATATTTGATAATTGCAGCAATTCTAAACTCAATAAAAGTCTTTTTCATCATCACTTAATGATAATTGCATTTTAAGAAAACCTGCATAACAGTTTGCATAAATTATACATAATACTGTAATTTCAAAATGTCTAATGCTGTGTCTTTAAATCAAGTATTCATCTGTTTTGTACTGTAACAGGTAACAGCACGTGGAAAGTCCACTTCACCACTCCCAACTGGACCCAGGGAACCATGGGATGCTTTGACACGCTGGTCTGCTACTGTTACGAAGGTTTCGTCACCCACCACGACCCTCCGCTTCTCTACGACATCGCTCACGACCCGACCGAAGACAACCTCATCGATGTTTCCTCCGACAAAAAATACCAGCACATCGTCAGTATTGTCAAAAACGCAGTAGAGGCACACAGAAGGTCTGTTAGTCCCGCGCCAAACCAGTTTGCGCCGTCGAAGATGATATTTGTTCCGTGGTTGCAACACTGCTGTAACCTACCGTACTGTTCATGTCAGGAAGAAACAAGAGGAGCTCGCTCATGAAGCCTACAGTTACTGTAGAAAAGTCCTGTCCACGAAAAACATAGGACGTTGACATACGTTTTAGAGCATTATTTTTACCTGATTTGGTAAATTGCATAGAAGGCCACACCAATCTAATTTCTTGGTTAACGGATTTTTTAATAAATTTTAGCAACAAAAAAAAATCATGAAAACAGAAGGCTGGGGTGAACCTGACCCTGTTCACACCCTGAAACCGTATGCACCGAAGTACAGACTTTCCTCTGAGATTCTGTTTTCCGGTTGATTTTCCAATGTAGCATTTTTTTTAAATTCCGTTACAAAGAAATTAAAATGGTGTGGCTTAAGATAAATATAAATACATGGTTATGACAGAGGTGTTTACAAGTGCATGTATACCACCATACGCATCAGTCAAAAAGCCAATACAAATCTTTTTAAACGATTTAAATAAGTGATGTGGAAACGAGAAGTTTGCCGCAGAACCAAAAAAGTAGTCTTTACCAGTTTGAGACTCCATAGATCTCAGACCTGTGGAGAAATAGCAATAGATAGTACGGTTTGCATACTGCCCTGCAGGCTAACCCCACTGGTATATGATATTTGTCTTTTCACCCAATTTCAACCAGTTTTTTAACGACTTATGGAGTCTGGTAAAAATTCTTTACATCCATTTGCTTTAAATCATTGGTGTTAAACCACAAGCACACACAACCAAAAATGTAACGATCTTGTCAAAGGAGGAAAAAAGAATTACAGAAATGCAGAAATGTACGCTGTGGAGAAGCATCATCGGTGGCCTATGCCCTGGCAGGGGCGAAGGGCCAAAGTAAAAAAGTAAGTAAAGAAATGTACGCTGGGATTTATTTTTGCAGTAGGGAGAAAATGGAGTGTTCATGGTGGTTTTGAATTTGTGTTTGAAACCATAGTAGTGCTACAGTCACACTATGGAATGGCTATTTGTGATGGTTTTAAGTTCCCGGTAAAGATTTTACCGCAAATACCATGAACATAAAAACAATGCAAACATTTCGGCATTTACAGTAGATCATAGCAGCCTTTCCTTGAAAATTAAGTTCCCACCTTAGTCAGGATATTGTTACACATATCATCTGGAATACAGCCATGCAACTGCAAGGACTTAAAAAAGAGTTATAGATTTTCTTACCCACAAACTTATCCTTCACATTGCCAGTTCCAGGTAATAGATTGATATTAGATATTTTGTGTAATGCTTATTAATATCAAGGAAATCTTTCTAGTAGATCAAAGTGTAAAATGCACCACAGATGAAGTAAAAAGGAGAAAAGCAGATGTGACTGTCAGTTACGAGAACATTCTTCGAACAGTGACTTAGAAAATGGTAGCGAAAATACGCACCTCCAAATTTTCGACGACTCCTGTCCGTCTTGTTCACGGAGTGGCCTAGTCTCGCGAGAACACGAGACTAGGCCGAGACTTGTGATGATAGACTAGGCCACTCCATGAACAAGACGGACAGGAGTCGTCGAAAATTTGGAGGTGCGTATTTTCGCTACCATTTTCTAAGTCACTGTTCGAAGAATGTTCTCGTAACTGTCAAGAAAACGTGACTGATGAATTTATTCAAAGATGTGACTGTGTCATTCACTGCAAACAATTCAGCTCACATCCCATTGTCCAAGTACTAGACTAAGTGCGGGTTAAGTTGTATTATTCATGAGGTATTTTGTCAATGTGCAATATCGTAATTATGATAAATATTGTAATCTTGTGTTGTGATGTAAATGTTTTGATCTGTTTCAGAATTATCAAGAACATTTTGAAGAGTGATGTAAGATGAGAATAGTTCTAATATAAACTTTATGATATATATGTTTATAAGTCTTTTGCTTTAGCAAATTTGGTCATTCTGATACAATTTGTAAAATGTAACGAAGCCCATACATGTATCTGGATACAAATTTACGACATACCCTGTAGTCTGTCCTTGCACAAATCTCAACCCTACTTTACCTTGCTCACAGCTTTAGCTGTCTTGTTGACCCTTTATGGAACTTTTCCACTTTGTATGCAATCAGTCAATTTCTTCAAGTTTTGGCAGATTTTGAACCAACGTGATCAGCATAACGGGCACTTACAGCAGAAATATTAGGAACCTGCCAAAATGAATGTTGAATTAAGAAAATATTATGATGGATATGCATTGCATTATGCCATGCATCAACTCCTATCATTAGTTGTAAGACATATTGATGTACAAATTTGGAAAGAGGTCATTATAAAGATGTGAACAAAGGGCTGAGGAAAACTTGCATGTTACTTTATTCACTCACTAAGAAACTGTGTACCAAGGTGTAGACTTTCCCTTCGGACACTATTTTCATTGCAATCTTCTCAGAACAAAGTAGATTGGTTTGTTCGTTTGTTTATTCGTGAAAAATTCAAACAGGCCGGCTGGCTGCTATTTATAAAAAAATCATAAAAGGTAAGGGTCAGACAAAATATGGCAAGATATAAATGACATGATTGAAATCCTCATAAATTGCCTTTTTTTGACAAATTTATCAGTGAAACGATTTTATCAATTTGAAATTACAGGATCTATTAGATGTTCTTTTATTCTAAGAACACTTCTTGACTGTGTTTATTCTTAATATTAATAATACAGTAGCTGCATTTAAATGTTAAGGGGACCAAGAGTGTAAAATTGTTCAGTCAAGAATATTGTAGGTATTTCACACAGAAGTGCTTGTACAGTGTGTTTTCAAAATTATACTATTAAACTTTGTGGAACTGTATATAACCATTGGTTGCTGTAATTTGTCTGGAATATTTTGAAATATTTGTGGGTTTCTTTTGTGGTGATACCAAAATAACACTGTACTAAAGACTTGCATTGGAAGGCGGAGCCCATCCCTTTCCTTCCACCACCTCTGCGACCGAATTCAGGTGTCCATTTTTACACCTGGGTGGAGTGAGGAAAGTTGTGTAAACTGCCTTTCCAAAGGACACTATGTCCTTACGTGGTGGCGCAGTGGCAGGGTGTTTTGCCCCAGAACCCAGAGGTACTGAGTTCGAATCCGGGGTGCCCTGATTTGTCCCGTTCACGTTGAGCCCTTGGGAAAGGCACTTAACACGACTTTCCTCACTTCACTCAGGTGAAAATGAGTACCTAGCTTCGGTAAGGGTTGTCCCTCGAATAGTACATTAAATGGAGGTTCCGTGTTTGATGAGAGCCACACCTCGAACACATAAAAGAACCCACCACACTCATCGAAAAGAGCAGGGGTCCTTCCCGGTGCAAGTGGATCATATAAATCTGTCCAGATATGCAGCTCGTACTGTTCAGTACAAACTTGGTGTGTTACGCCATGAGGCGGTTTACCGGGTATGCAATACAAACAAACGAATGTCTAGCCACAATTGCCAGGAATGAAACCCATGACCAACTGGTCTTGTATATTTAAGTATACATAAAAATAGCATTTATACCCAACAACTGATCTGTTAGATATTTTATTTTCTCATATATATTTACATCTTTATTGGACATAAATTGGTTCAACATTTCTCTTATGAAACCCTCTACTACAATGTTCTATCTCAATATGAGAAATAATTTCACTTACAGATAATATTACACCAAAGTATCTTCAATTATGGAGACATCTCATATCAAATAATGTAGTTTTCCTTGGTTACAGTTTATACTGAAGAATTCTTGTGAGAAAACTCTTAAAAGCAACAAGTGCACATAAAAATCAGAACGAAATATTCCATATGAAACTGCATATGATCATTTTATGCTGATTATTCATGGTTAAATCAGGATGTATATGTAGGTTATATTTTTCCTATGCAGTCTTCTTGTCATTCGATTTATGATGAATCAAAATTGCTGATAAAAGATACTGCAAGTTCTAATGCTCTCCCTGCCAAGGTAGCTTTTAAGCACCAAATTTCTCTTGCATATTGGGTAGTTAGCAGGAAGAGGGTTAACCAAATGCTGTTCAATTAACTACTTCCTTCACATCCTAGTCTAGGAGCTTTTTAAACCCTTTGATCGGCCAACCAGCAGCCAAGAAAGAAACAGAACCTGTCTTGCTGGCCAATCAGTAGCAAGGAAAGGATCAAGACCTGTCTTGCTGTCCAATCAGCACAAAGGAAAGGAACAGAACCTGTCTGCTGGTTGGCCAATCAGCACCAAGGACAGGAGCAGAACCAGTCTGATTGGCCAATCAGCACCAAGGACAGGAGCAGAACCAGTCTGATTGGCCAATCAGCACCCAAGGACAGGAGCAGAACCAGTCTGTTTGGCCAATCAGCAACACACTTTACTACAGAATCTGTCTTGTCGGCCAATCAGCACCAAGGACAGGAACACAAAAATAGTCTGCAACATCTTGCAACATTCCACAAGATTGCACTGGATTTTCTCTTTTTCAATTCTTTTTTGGACAGTATATTTAAGATCTACAGAGTATCTTTAAGATCTACACAGTATTTCTAAGATCTACTATTGACTTTAAAGAAATATGCACTCATTTACGTTGTGCATGTTTAGAATGTGTGAATGGAACATACTACTGAAGACTTTCATCAGTCAGATGAAATATGTCTTGACCTAAAAAAAAAGGCTAGGGTCTGCCAGGTTTTTGCTAGTGTCGGTCAGGTAACCCAGAAACACAGCTTTTTTTCTAGACCTAAGACCATGTTTATTAGATTATATGGATTGCATCCTCTGGAAACCCCAAAACTGAAGAAAAAAATAGTTTGGCCAAAAAAAGGTTGTCTTCATATGAAATCTAAGTGGTCAGGAGAGTTGACCAAACACACCTGCATAACATGGTATACCGAACAATTGTCTTCTTCATTTTTGTTCTTTTACATCTTCTACTTGGCATACCATGACATTAGTATCTGTTGTACAATTTTTTTCATTAATTATGGCAACTATTTGCTCATTTTGCAGCTGGTTTGCACTACTTACAGTAAAACTTTTCTGTATTTTAGGAAACGAAGGAAAATGAATGCATGCACATAACTGAATCAACATGGCCGCTCTAGCAGAGCATGTAGGGGGGAGATGGGTGGTTCAGAAAGTTGGCTTGTTCTTCTTGACCTCGACCATGACGTGGTGTATGTTAATGAGCTCGCCGCGGACCTGGAGACCCTTGAAGGGCGCCTGGGACAGAACCTTCTGGAAACGGTGGTAGTACTGGATCAGCTGGGTCAAGGTCACCTGCAAGGTCAAGGTTACTGTTAGTCAATGCAAACCAATCCAATTGACCAATCAGCACCAAGGACAGGAGCAGAACCAATCCAATTGGCCAATCAGCACCAAGGACAGGAGCAGAGCCAGTCTGGCCAATCAGCACCAAGGAAAGGTACAGAACTAGTCTGATTGGCCAATCAGCACCAGGAGCAGAGCCAGTCGCACTATATACTATGTATCAATAATTGCATTGAAATCAATCTTCCTTTGATTGTTAAACGATTCCAATACCTGTAAAATCTGTGTCCCATTTTTAAAGTTGGTGAAGGAGCGCATGACCTCCTGGTTGATGACGTCGATGGCCTGTTTCCAGTTGACGGCGAACCCCCTGACCAGTTTGGTGATGCGTGCATCCTGGTTCTTGACCTGCTCCGTCTGACCTCTCTCCAGGGCTCCCTCCGTCTCCTTCACGAAAGCGATCATGCCTCCGAAGTGCGGCGCCAGAATCTCTTCAACAAATTCCTGCATACAAAATCATCAAAATATCTATCATCAGAACTATGGCCACAACAATTTATTTCCTTCAGTTACTGACGAAGGACAGCGGATGCTGTCTGAAACGTCTGACTGTTTCAAAATTTTATCCAGCTGCTTGAGTAACTATTTTTGGCGAATCTTACTACCTGGATGTGTAAAATTCATCAACGTAATTTATTTCCTTGTTTCTTACACATTTGGAAGTAGGTATCTCACAAGTGTTCTGGCTAGCAACTACTACTGGAAGTCTCTCACCTGCGTTCTTGCTAGAAGCTTCTGCTGGAGCTATCTTACCTATGTTCTGGCTTGTAGCTAGTGCTGGAGATCTCTGACCTGTGTTCTGGCTAGAAGCTACTGTTGGGGATCTCTCACCTACATTCCAACTAGAAGCTAATGCTGGAGGAATCTCACCTATATTCTACCTAAAAAGCTACTGTTGGAGGTCTCTCACCTGTGTTCTGGCTAAAGGATATTGTTGAAGGTCACCTGATAGATTTAAGATATTGCTGGACGTCTCCTGGCCAGAGGTTATTTTAAGAGGTCTCTTACTTATGTTCTGGCTTGAAACTATTGTTAGAGATTTCTCACCTGTGTTCTGGCTTGAAGCTACTACTGGAGGTCTCTCAACTATGTTCTACCTAAAAAGCTACTGTTGGAGGTCTCTCACCTGTGTTCTGGCTAATGGATTTTTGTGAGGTTATTGTTAGAGGTACCTGGCTTGCAGCTTCACCTCAAAATCTCTCACCTGTGTGAAGTATGAAGTATGAAGCTACTGTTGGAGGTCTCTCACCTGTGTTCTTGCTTGGAGCAGCTGTTGGAAGCTCTCGGTCTCCTTGGACTCCTCGCTGGTGCGTTCCATCAGGACCCCTAGCATCATGTCGTAGTTGTTGATCAGGAAGACCAGCTGTTCCTTACGCAGCGGAAACTCCGCCGCCATGCGCAGGATGAAATTCTCAACCTGCATCAAAACAAGACAACAGATTCATGTTTAAACTGAACTTTAGTAATCTTAGGATAAAAACAACACAGTAAGATGAGAGACTTAGTTAAAAGTTAAAATCCTCCCACGCTATAAGGTGTATACTAGTAGGGCAGTGCCCATCCCCGTTTCATAGCCCTGGGCCACACTGTGCAATCACTGCAGCAGGGGGCTAGTCCACTGGCAGTGGAGTGTGTTTAACTTCCATAAGGTTTCATAAGTATGTACCATTTTTATAAAGTCTTTGGTATGACTCAATGAGCCTCTTGTCCAGAGGTGTCCTACCCAGGAGTTGAACTCCGGCCTTCTGGTTCCAAGTAATCAGAACCAGATGTGGTAAGTAACAGAAGCGCAGACCACTACACCACAGGGAAACCCCAGATGAGAGACTTATACCACATAAAAGGCCTTATCAGTCTAGTATGATTAGAATGTGTTGTATGTAAATAGCAAATCAAACAAAGTTGGCCCTACAGAGGAGTAACTGTACTGTACTTCAAAAATCATTTAGGTATACCAGGTCCAAAATCATCAAATTGAACAATGTACTGGTATGGGTACTGCACCTGAATAGGCTTACACTAAAGTCTAACTATTTGACTTAATAATATGTAATATGTTGATAAGAAAAATGTGTTGTACCTATCACAAAGATGGAAATTTAGCACTTCAAAAAGATGAAAACATTGTAAGGGGGTGATATAGATCATAAAGACTACAAGTTACTTTATCAAATTGTTCAGGCCCAGGTAAAGACCTGCACTTAAACCTCTGTTTCGGTACCCATGTCTGATGTTACGTTTAGGTACACATTCCTAGTTGGCAGAGTATCAAATGAATAAATCTTATAAAACGTTAACCAAAAACTTTGAAAGAACAATCATATTATAATGTACCTCTGCTTGTAGCTGGGCCAGCAGTTGGTCGACACGTTCATCAGGGAACGTCTGGTTCAGACTGATCAGGGCCGACGAGAACTCGGCGTACCGTCGCGTGATGTAATGCGGTCTCACGTCGATCGATCCCAGCTTCTGTGGATCACAGTCTCTGATACTCTGAATGTTCAGGTCCAAGATGTACGAGAATCGGGGCCACAGAACTTCCAGTAATGTTTCCCAGTATTTGTCCAGCGCGGGAACGATTCTCTTGTGCATCAAGACTTGGTAGCGATAGATTATGTGTATGCACAGATAGATGGCGATGGCGTCGAAACAGTCGCTCGTGTAAACGTCCATGTGTTTCAGAAACATCGACAAAGTCTTACCAAACACAGCGTTGAACAAGTCCTGCGCCGGCGACCCCTGAACCAAATAGAACTCCACCGAAAACAAATACTCGCAACACGCGTTGTCAACGAGAGCGAAGTGCTGGCTGCGGAACAGGCTTTCGAAGGAGTACCGCGTCTCGGATTTCTGAGCGGCGTGCGGTACGATGATCGGGGCCTCTAGTTCCGTTGTGATGACGTTGCCTCTGTTTCCGAGGGTGAAAATTGTGGAGCGATTTTTCAGCGAAGGTTTGGAGAAGAAGCCCTTCTTGGCAGTGTCTTCGACACCCATTAGATCGTCTTTGTCCGCTACTTCCTCATACTGTAGTTTCATCAGCCTACTGGTGTAACCCTGTGATGTAACAACAGATACATTGATGAAGGTTAGACATCCAGGTAATAAAATACATAAGGGAACAGTTACTAAAGCAACTGGATAGATTTAGGAGACAGTCAGACTTTTCACATAGCATCCACTACGGTTTGTCAGTCACTGACGAAAGGTAGTGGATGCTTCCTGAACTGTCTGATTCTTCCCTAAATCTAAATCTATCTAGTTACTTGCAAGTGAGTAACTGTTACCTTGCATAGCAAATGATTAATTTTTAACTACAATTGCAAAGGGGTGCTGGTGTGACCAAAATCAGAATAAATCTACAGTGGATGTCACTCAAAAACAGAAGAAAAAATGTAAGACTTTGCATGATATACAAGATGACTAATAAAGTGGAAGACAACTGCTACTATATAATATTCATTATGAGCTTAGAAAAGAACAAGAAATAGTCATGGCATGCCTTTAAGTACCTAAGTTATCAACACAGCATTGATGTGTTCAAAACTTCTTCTTTTTTCCTAGAACTGTTTTATAGAGTGGAACTTGTTGCCACCAAGTACATCATCATTAGCTTTAAACAACACTTGCAGCTAGATATGCGAAGGTTATGTGTGACAGGTCGTTCAGCGTAATATAACCAGCTGCTGCCGCGCCGTGTGCCTGTGAAGCTGGTGTGTTATGCCGAAGGGCGGTTAAACTGGCTATACAGATACAGGTATATTCTTCTGCAAATTGTATGTGATAAAGGGTTGTAAAGATGTCTTAGAAAATACCTTGAAGTAGGAGTAGTACATCTTGCTCATGGTGTCGATGTACTCGTCTCGACATTCCTTGGCCACGTGGCGCTCGTTTGCCAATAGGAACTCGTAAAAGAAACGGAACTTCAACATGGCATTCTGTGGAACCTGCAAAACACAAATATACATAGAGGATGGCTTCATCATACTTAACATAGTATCAATTGTTCTGAGCTTCTCAAACATAAAAACACTACAACATTTTGAAGTGCACATTTCCAAAAATCAACAGATCCCAAAATTGAGTGCACATTACATACATGTAAAACAAAAGTAGAATGTCACCAAACCTAACAGTTTTGAAATTCAAGTGCAAAAACTATGATGCACCCAAATTCTATTATGTGATTAACTTCACATTACAAATCAATGTACAAATCTACATCTACACCTACACCTACCAAAGTACCTTTCCCATGGACACAACGTCTAGCAGGGAATGCCAGGATTCAAACCCGTAACCTCTCGATCTCGCATCCACTTACATATGTATCTAGCCATTCAGCCAATTGGCACCCCTTCTCTTTAGTACATCATACAACCCAGAAAGTAGTTTGTAAACCGACCTGATAGTTTGTCATAGGTTTCCTAAACTGGTAGATCTTTTGCAGCAGAAACTCTCGGATCTTGGTGATGGCCTTGAGCTTGAGTTTTTCCAAGATGTCCTGAACGTCACGACAGGCCACTGCCTCCTTGAAAGACTGCTCCTTTACAAAGTTGATCTAAGAAAAAAGGTACAAGTTCACATGCCAAGTACATTTGAAGTTCACTGTAAGTAAATGTGACTGCTTGTATACAGTAAATTCATGCAGATCATATCATAGGAACCATGCCAACATGATTAAAATTTGAGAGACATTTGTATATCCGATCCTTCCCTTTAGTCACTGACGAAAGACAGCTGTCAGCGGATGCTGTCTGAAACGTCTGACTGTTTCCAAATCAAATCCAGTTGCTTGAGAAACTGTTTTTTTGGTGTATCTTATTACCTGGATGTCTAAACGTCATCGACGTATAAAGTATATGCAGCATGTCAGTAAAACCTATAGCTAATATATGATAACATTTGTTTCCGTACTCTGATAACATAACGGTGGTCTTAAGTTCATGTTTGAGACAATAGTAGACAATGGGGTAGCAGACTGAAGTGATGATACAAGAAGAAGAAGAAAGAAAGAAGAAGGGGGTAGGAGGGCAAAAAATGTTCATGGTGGTTTTAAGTTTGCAGCGAAAAGCTTACCGCAAAAAACGTGAACATAAAACTACCGTGAACATTACTGCATTTACAGTAGTATTACAGGAAACCTAATACAACTACATTTTTTTTTCCAGTACTTTGATAACATAGACGTGCGCTGACCTTGTGGTTGAGTTCATGCAGCTGCTCCAGGAACTGTCTCTGAGTGACCGGAGCGTCCAGGATGGCATTGACCATGACCTCTGGCACCACCAGTTCATCCACAAACTGACTCAACTCTCCACGGACCGCCTGTGGGAATAGATAATAACATTGATCTTATAGGATATCGGAGTTTTCATGAACACATCATTATGATTTTTGACCTGCATATGTATCAGTAGCCTTTGAGAATGACTACTACTGTTACTGTACTACATGATCATGTAGTGCTTCATTCTGCAGGGCAGCCTCGCACTGCTATATGTCACGCTGCAGCGGGAATGCTGTTAAAAAAAATGACAGAGAAGTAGCTTCAGTTGTTCAAGCAGGCAGTGGTAGTCATTGCACCTAAGTGAATCCTAGAGGATAGTTGCTTAACCTGTTTTTAAAAAGGTAAAGCAACTGTCTTAAAATAATCAACCTTACAGGGATCTCCCCAGAAATATAGAGCAGGATGAGGGGGGTGCTAAGTATAGGGGTGAGGTCTTGAGGGGGTGAGCACCCCCCAAGAGGAGAGCAGCTGTTGTTGCATTTTGCCTTCTCCAGACTCAAACGGTCATTTCCTGCAACTTCAGCTTTGTATCTTGTCTACAATTAACGAAATCTCGAGTTTTGAGCAAAATTAGAGACTTGGCAGGGTAAATATTGGAAGAAATACCCTCCCCTAAAACAGGATGGAGGAGCGCCACTGTTCCATTCTTTAGGGAGATCCCTGCCTCATCTCCATGCTAGCCTTACCTGTCTGTTCTTGAGCTTGATGTTCATGGACAGTGATTGGTCCTGGAGACTCTGGATCTCGGAGCTGATGGAGCTTAGGTCCGTCTGGAACCCGCTCAGCATCTGCTCCATCCGCTCCAAGATGGAGTCACACGCCGTGATCTGGTTGTGCAGGCTGGCGATGTTATGGGCTTCCTTGATGTAGTCCTGGTCATGAATAATAACAACAACATATAACTAGAGCTGTGTACAGGTACAGTGTACCGATACAGTACCGGGTACAATCAATTAGGTACAGGTCCAAAATACCGGTACCTGACCCTGCTGTATTGGCACTGGACTTGACTCAGGGGATGGCCACTTTGACAGATAAAATTACTATGAAATTGCCTTGGCAGTGCTCTAAAGCCACTCTAAAGCACAGAAAACACATTTGCATGGCTGGAGTCAAATTTTCATCTGTGTTTTCATAAAGATAATACCTAGCACAATCAGATATTATGTTTTTACCAGTTCAAACATGCTTTTGTCCTTATTGAAAATCTAGCATTTTCCGAAAAAGGAGTTCAGGTACAGGTTCAGGTCTGGACCTGTACCTTAACCCGTGTACCTGTACCTGTACTTGTACCTAAAATTTGCTTAGGTACACATCTCTACATATAACATTTACAAATGAAACACATATAGCATAATTTCATTTTCATTTAAGATGTCTTTTATCTCACTTCGCAGTTGGAGGGAAAAGGAGGATTTTGCAGGGTTTTGAATTCGCAATTTTGTAGTGAGGTAGTCGTACATTTAAAATACACATTCAGTGTCATGAATTTGCAGTGGGGAGGTCACCGCGAAAATCACGAAAATGAAACCACTGCTTAACTTTCAAGATTTACAATATACTTAATACTTTATTAATAATATAACAAGATGGAATAATCGGGACTATTGTGTCTCTCGACCAAGAGGTTGGAAGATCAAATTCTGGTTGTTGTCGCTCACCCGACATTCACGCTACTGGAAAGAGTCATAGTCGTCAGAATGAGACAGAATTATTTTATTTTTTTTACGCCATGGTCCACTGTTCAGTGTACTTGTCAAAAAGAGCTACTAGTTGGAGAATTTCCCCGGTACAATGAACCTGTAAAAACTGTACATAGCGTCTGCCTTCTCTGTCACGACCAGTGGAAGAATAGCTCTTCCGTGAGATAAACTGGTTCAAGATCACTTTTACTTTTTAATTTCAAGATGGAAAATCAACCCCAATGCCCTGATGTATACACCTGTGTTTCTCACCTGTATGGAGGCGTTTTCCACCTGCTGCAGTTCCTTCTCCACCTGTCGGGAGTAGTGTCTTAAATCCACACCCGTCTTAAGGGCCTCCTTAACCAACTCATCTTCCAAGTTTTCCTACATGTTCAAGGTAAGAAATAAGATTATTCAAAAGAAAACGTCAACGTCATACTTTCAAACATGTTATCAATGTATAACATCCATTAACATTAATCCGCCAGGTTACATAAATCCGCCACTTTGAAAAAAAGGTGGGTTTGAGAGGTCTCTAGTGCAGCACTCCCAGGTATGCACAATTTAGATACAGGAGTGCATTATACTGGGGGACGTTGGGTTGGAGATCAGTTTGGAAGTATTTTTTCAGGGTGGCGGAATTATGTACCCTGGTCCCTGGTAGAATTATGTTAGTAGATGTTATTCTTTCCTGTCAAACCCTCATGACCCCTCCCCCCAAATTTTGATGAATCGGAAATCGGAAAAGTCGATGTACTTTACCTGAATATGCGTGTCAACCTCGTCCAAAATGAACTCATCCGAGGTCAGGTCTAGTTCCCCGAGATTTAATTCCACCAGCTCGTTGTCCAGATTGTCTCCGGAGTTGTCGTTCAGCTCGGTTTTCTTCATGCCGAGTTCTAAACCCGGATTTTTCACCTGTTCCGCCGCCATCTTGGAGGACAACACTACACCTGAGCGGTGCATGGCGGGAAAACGGAGAAACCACTAGGTAACTTAAAAAGGGGTGCTTTCTTATCTTTTACATTTAGAAATATTAAAAGTTCTTAATTGATAATAAACAAAAAAATGATTTTATCAAAGCTAGAACATTAACAGAAGTTATGTGTTAACTAAAGAAAACTCCCCTTTTCTAAGAAATATATAGTAATAATTTCACTTGACTAGATTTCTTGGTTCCTGCAAAATAATAGTGTGGTGTGGTATGGTCTAGTTTAGGGCCATACAATGAAAATGACAGGGGAAATTATTTTAGAATATGAACAACAAAGCAGTAAAACAAATTCACAGTTAAACTATGAGGCAATATAAAAAATGAATTATATCTATAAGACGTATGTGTATGAATATGATTTAAAAAATAGTCTCTATTGCTGTATAATTTAGAGAAAATTATTATCGTTCACCCTTTAAATGCTGAATGGTGGTATAGTCCTCCCCAAGACGATCAGAGCCATTTTTGTGGGACCAGAAAAATTTGTGCAGCTGCGAGAAACATCGCGACATTCTTACGGTGTCGGGCACGGAACCGGCAGGTTTGGGCGCTGTTGACCTACTCTTACCGTAAACAAGGCTATAGAGGCCTCTCTAAGCGCATTAGCGGCGGTGGGAACCCGCTGACCGCCCGTTTAAAGCCGAAGGGGTGAGCCGATCGTACAGGTGTTTTAGTAGAGTGCCCCCGATCGACGTCCAAGTACAAACCTTAAGAAAATCGGACTTTAACCTTAACGAACATGTAAGGAGAGCAAATTCCGCCCCCCAACAACTGGAAAATAGCTGGTAAGTGTTGTATTTATTTCTCACTTATTACATCCTGTGTAAAATGATATCACTGTATCGTTTTTACTAGGAATAAGTTAAGCAAAATTTGATATGTTTGTGTTTCATGATTTTTAGGGTTACTCAAACGTAACATTCCCAAATTTGTTTGTATTTATCACACCTCAAGTTTTTTGTTGTTGACAGAAATATTTTGTTTGTTTCACTCGAGTTATGCGCGCTTAAAATCGTTACCTTGATATTCGTCAATATTGTGACCACAAAGTTAAACAGAGATGGCATACTTCACCCCGATTAACGAAGCAAAACACACGACACATAAAGACATAACGTTACACACATAATACATAGACACACGCATGTACATACACACACACACACACGCATGCAAACAAACATACACATGTACACATACAAACAGACATGCTACAAATTTAACTCCCTTGGGGATATGTTATAGCAACAAATGTTAGTTGTTTATTTACTAGTGAATTAAGCCAGCGTGATTTGACTAGACAATGTAAACACAAACAGGGTGGTACTAGTATACATGTAAGAATTGAATGGCTACATACATACGGAAATCAAGGAACGGAATGTTGCAAAAGCGTTTCCGCACCGCTAATCGTGTTTTGGGTATGCAAAAAGGAAATTCTTACAAGTACGTACTACGGTAGCAGTCAAAAAGCTATTCTCTCACTGGCAATTTTTAAAAAATAACTGCTCATTGTTGGACACAATGTTCAAATTTGTAACTAAGAATTGTGACATGCCAACTAGTCGAACAAGTTTATTTAGAGTAAAATGTTTGTCGTAAAACTTGGATCAACAACAAAAACAACAGTTTAACGAGCGACAACTTTGTCCTTAGCAATATGTTTCATTCTACTAAGTATACAATCAAACGTCAAAGAAGTTAAATAAAGAGTTTTTTCTCTACCCCAATCCAGTTTAATTATCTATAAGTTGTTATTAACTGAAACGCAGTCATTGCACAGGATGCTAATTTGCAAAATACAAAATTAGTGTTTTAACAAAATAGATTATACCAACCAATTGTCCAAAGAATGGGTACTGTCGTCTTAAAAGCATACTTTAGTTTTAAAGGGTATGTTTTGCTTAAGCTCTTAAAGATGGAGATAAATAGGTTTGATAAGCCTCAAGTTCTGAAGTGACCTTTTGTTTTCCTACTCCATTCAGAAGTCTCTGTTGTTGCAAACTCTAAAGGTGAAACCTTCAAGAAGAAGAGGGTTTAACTTAGTAAATAGCTATAGGCCACAGTAATGTGTTTCCTTTGGCCTTGTATATTTTTAACTGAAGTTTTTGCAAATATATGAGAAAAAACCCATCTAGCTAGGTTGCTTCTCAGAGTATCTGACTATAATTCAATTGCGTGCACCAAGATACAGCCCTTCCTTTTGGCTATGTATTCCACAATTGTATACTCTATATGTCTAGAAATACTTTGAGTCTTGAAATGTTCGCAGTGGTTGTATTTTCTCGGTTTTCTAGAATTTTTATGCGTTTGTATTTGTTTTGCCACTATACTACAAAACACTTTCAGAGAAAGCCTCCTTTACCTTGTAGTTATATTATTTAATTAAGTCTCTTAATTAAATTAAATTAAAAATGGATGGCACACAAAACATGTTAATACTCAAAATCCTTTTTAACCACCGTATTAGAATCTGATAGAGAATATAGCCAGGGCTGAACAATTACTTTTTACATTTTGTGTGTTTTGTTGTCTTTTAAATCATACTTCTAGATCTTGCATCATATTCCAATTATGAAATAAAGGGCTAGTACTAGTACACAAATTTAATTTTGGTCCCAGTACATTTCATTCGAGCTAATGTTGGATGTTTTTATCCTGAACCGTTGTTGACCTATATGTGCACTGGTAAATGCTATGAAGAGGTTTTTTCGAGTGCCATTAGAGTTAGTCTGTTTTTGTTCACAAAAGCTTTAGGAGGCAAAACAAGAAAACAGGGGTCTTATCTGATTTGTATATTTGCACTCCTGGTGGTGAGATGTTAGTAGTGTACATTAAAAAAATTCCAAACACTAAAATGCAGACTTAAAGTAATGCAAAAAGTAGAAAGTTGATTTAAACTTAGACTATTCATAGTAAGTTGAAGTTAGTAAAACATAACTATTTTATTGTGTCCCATTATATGTATATGTGCACAGCAAATCTTTCTTTAAGTGCATACAAAGCATTTAGCTACTACACAGTGTTTACATCCACATTTGTTTACTTACGGCATCAATGACGACAGGAATTTTTCTTTTTACGACATAGGACAATAGTTTCCCGTCAGTCAAATGTCTATAGTAGATTTTTGTTTGGCTGGTTATCGGAGGAAATTGTTGATTGCGCAAAAAAAGTGAACGATCATGATCCCAATACTGAAAATCATATACTAGTTGCATAGAGACTTACTAGTAAGTTAATGCCTTAACTTGCTTAAGTACGTCAAAGGGGAAGGGCTTGGATTTATAATACCCATCCCTATAAGAATATACCTGCAGACAGCTACTGAAACAGCATTAGGAAACTTGCTACTCTATATGCCAAGTACTAAATAGTACTAGACAAGTAGGCAGTTACAAGGGTCTGAAAGAACGAACGATGCAAATGATTTGTGCTTTAGGTCCAGGAGTCTAGGGTGTAGTTCAACTCGCCTAAAAGTTGTTCTCACAGTCACATAGCTGCAGGTTAGGTTTAACCCCCGTTGACGTGAATGCGGCGACCCGTGACATTCCAACAATCATTGTGGGACCACATTTTTGTACATTCTGATTGTGAAGTGCCAACAATGAGCTCGCAAAACCAGCTGAAGACTGGTCCATTTCAATCCTTCAGGGGGAATTAATTTCTTTTTTAAACTTAGTTGTAAATGCTTCTTTTGATTAGCAAGCTTTAGATTATTTGTGTTTGTCTGCTGTATTGTTTTTTTCTTCAATTCATGGATACAAATATTACCAATATGACAAGTGATTAATTGCTACACAAGTTGTTGTACTCGTTTATCAAAATGCAGACAGCTTGTATTGACATAAATGTGGGACTGTAATAGATACACAGTACCGCTGTAAGTTGTTCAAGTTAATTAGGTTAGTCAGCTGTGTCTGACTATTTTTGTACCTAGTTGGACTTCTCTGTAATCCTTTGTACCTGATCATTCAGGTGTGAAAAGTGGTTTGTAACTGTAACACTGTACTACATTTTTTTTATTATGTGATTTTCTCAATTTCTGGTGCGTTTCACATTGAAAAAAGGAAATATGTTGTGTTTTCCGGGTGGGTATGACCAGAAAAAAATACTTAGTACAGCACAGTGTATTCCGCCCTCAGTCCCAGCCCTAGCCTCCTACATGTGTGGATCTGGGTACTGTACATGTGTGTATTAACCTAAATTAGCACTTTGAAGTAGCCGTTTGGCACCCAATTCCCTATTGACGATATTGGTTACAGAGTTGGGCAGCAAGGAGAAGGTTAATAATGTGCAAACTCTAGATCTATCACTCTGTCTTTTCATGTTGATCTTCCAATCCAGCATTTTTCTTAACCAGAGAATCAATACATTGGATTTATTACTTCTAAGCATAATGTTTACTGCGTATACACAACCAAAATAGTAATCAAATGTGTAAATATTTACTCTTTCAGAACCCTCGCTACGCTCCCAGTAGCGCCATGCAGCGGCAACTCAGCCAGCCTGGTGCTGTCGACAATGATCTCTCTGACTATTGGACGGAGATCAGAGATATCGAAGAGAACTCGGAAAGTTTCGGTAGCGAGGAAGATCTCTGTAAAACCCCAGATGGTATGTTTTTCGTGCAAGATTTTTCTTTAGGACCGCAAACAGATTAATTTTGCATAATATCAATGTTGGTTTGTTGATGAAGGTTAGACATCCAGGTAATAAGATTACGCAAAACGACTGTTGAGTCCAGTTGCTTGAGTAACGGTCTTTTGGCATAATGTTGGTTTTGATTTTGTGTTTCTCTGAATATTTCTGCAAAGAAAGTAGCCTTCACGATTTTGTTATGATTTTGTTATCAATGGCTAGCTGTAATTTTTCTTCTTTATATTTAGATCATGAATAATTATGGTATATATTTTCTAAACCAAATGTCACCATTGTATTATATAATATTGATAATGATATGTGTTTTGTGGACAGAATTCGAACACAACACAGAGTGGCTAAAGGACTCAGGACTTACCGGTGTGGCCTCAAAGTTTTCAGGTAAGATTTTACTTTTAGTCAAACATGTACAAGGGACCACCTGAATCTACATATAAGGACCACCAGGACAATTTTTTGTGGTCTCTTAGATAATTCTTCCCAAGCATTAGGAATCCTGTCTATATAGTGACCACCTGTTAACATAGACCAGATTTTATCAGTTCCTTAAGTGTTCTTAGAATGGAAGGGGGAAACCCGCCCTCCATATACCATGCTGCCACTTAGTCGCTCCGTTGCAATTTTTCCCAGGAAAATCCCTGATACAGTACATTTTGTACAGTCTGACAAAGAAAATATTGGGTAACTATACTGTACAATGTATTTGGCAAATGGCTGTGTGAGATTTTCTCTCTTACTCTTAGTGCTGTTTAGAGTAATATTACTAATATTCACTTTGTCTTCCCAGTAGCAAAATTTCACGGTGTAAGGAAAATGGACATTTTCACTGAACTTTAACTTCACGGTGGCGGCAAGTGATTTACAGAACGGATGTCTGAAGGAATCATAAATGATTACAACAGGTTCTTTCACGGTGATGATACAGAGGTGACCGTGAAAACAGTGAACATAAAGTTACAGTGAAAGAAACAAGAATTACAGTATGTACATTTTATTTTCTACTTTTAGCTGGGAACGAGGTTCATAATGTGTACGGGGAGGTTGACGAGGTTTTGATGTCGACTCTGACGCGGACGCAAGCGGCGGCCGTGGAGCGTCGCGTTTCAAACCTGAACCAGACGCTGCGGATGAAGGGTCGGCCGCAGCCACGTGACGTCCGGGACATCTTCCAGCCGCCGTCCTCGCCGACCAGTCCCACAATGCCTCAGGAGGATGCGCAGAGGGTAAGGGCAGTTCCATTCATGAAATAGGGGGGATTGCAGGATGCGCAGAGGGTAAGGGCAGTTCCATTCATAAAATAGGGGGGATGGTAGGTTGCACAGAGGGTAAGGACAGTTCCATTCATGAAAAAGGGGGGATTATGATTAAATTCTGTAGCAGCTGTCTTCGCATATAAGTCCAACAATGCCTCAGGAGACATGCAAAGGGTATGGTCAGTTCCAATCATGAAATAGGTTGGATTATAATGAACATTTTTAGTCGCCATCCTTGCATACAAGTCCCATACTACATCAAGAGGATGCACAAAGGGTCAGGACAGTTCCATTCGTTAAAAAGGAGGTAATCAACATTTATCCGTCATTAAACAACTTGACTTGCGATTGGTTAGGATCCGGAGTTAATTGCCTACACTACAGTGTGGTGTTTTTTAAAATGGTTACTTTTATATATTAAGCAACATAAGCCTACTAGCATTCAAATTCATAAATTTTCCTCTCGTGTTCTTTATGTAGGGAAATGCGAATACTATTTCTCCTCTACAAACCTTTCCATTCCCAACAACAAATTGCAGACATTAGAAAAAAAAAGCACAAGCCCTTTGCAAAGCCCAAAATAAGCTTTCCTAAGGGCTTTAAAAAATAGCGCAGTTAAGGGTTATTGTGACATGTGCCCACTTAAGGTGACATCGGGTCATTTGCCGCTTGTAAGGTCTTCTTATACTGATTTCAATTGTCCTCCTGAGTAACTGGGAAGTTAAGGTATCCTGGTAACATGAAGCCAATGGTAGAGAAATGGACTATTAAAAGTGTGGCCCAGACAAAAGAATACGTGTTTGAACAAAGGTGTTGTATAGTGAATACTGGAGTTTGTAAAACATGACGTCTGTGGCATTCAGGGAAACCACGGAAATGCTGTTGTACTAGGAGGTTAATTAGTTGTGTTTTTGTTGAAAGTCAGGGCTCAAAATAACACCTGCATTATATATACAGGTTAGTGCAGGTAAAATTGGAGCTGTGCAGGTATTTCTGATGTCTACCTGCACCTAACCTGCACTGGTCCATGTACTGGGTATATACAGGTTAGTGCAGGTATCATTGGAGCTGTGCTTGCCACGTATTTCTGATGTCTACCTGTACCTACATCATGTATTCTGGTCCTTGATGAAACTACAAAATTGATGTATTACCCACAAAATGGCCTTAGATTCTTCACAAATGATGAATATTAACCCATGTATCATTTTTTTCCTCAGGGGGCTGAGGGAAGAGAGATCATTCCGAGCCCATTCCTCCCCTCCCCCCGGGAGATCATCCCCAGCCCCCCGCGGAGCATCAGCCCCCCTCCCACGTCCCCTGTGGAGGACCCCAGACACCCCATCGTCCGTCGGAGGTTCTCCTCCTCTTCTTCCATCAACACTGGAGTTACAGATGCTGCAACCGGTAATTATTATATATATCAAAATAACCTTTAGCACACTAAAGTAGACATTTGGCACCCCATTCTCCATTGGTTACAGATTTAGGCAGCAGGGAGAAGGTTAAAGATTCCTGACCAGAAGATCGCGTTGTCAAATTTATAGAAGTATGGTCAAATCTGCCGCAAGCAACCATCCTATTCACATTGAAACAGTCCTGTTAATTTTTACATTAAAACACATATATTGAGATTTTCTTCTTCCATCAACACTGGAGTTACAGATGCTGCAACTGGTAACTTCATTTGTTAACCATTCCTGAGGCCACAACAATTTAATTTCTTGGTTAACGGAATTTATTTTTAAATGCGAGATTGGAAAATCAACATGAATACAGAATCCCAGAGGAAAGTTTGTACTTTGGTAAACACAGTTTCAGGGAGGGGACAGGGTCAGGTGCAAGTTTTCACACCAGCCTTCTGTTTAATGATGTCCTCGTGCTAAATTTAAAAAAAAAATCTGTTAACCAAGATTAAACTGGTCACCCCAACCAATCGAATCACGTGAATCTCATTGAAACTCAGAATCGTATCAGCCATTTCCCGACAGATTGCTTTCTAACTTGCGTTAACGACTTCATCTGACCAAACAAACTCGCCAGTGAGATGGTGGAAGGTGTCAGCTTCCAAAAGACGTTTTCAGATTGACAATTTTGGCACGTTGGAAGTGATTGAAAGTGACCACGATTTAACGTTTAGAGAAAAGTAGTAGAAACTAGACTGCCCTAAGGCTTTTAGTTACCTCTTGCAGACTCTTCAAGCAAGTTATTCCTGCTGTGTGACCCTGCTTCTTTATAGATCATCATTCTAGTATTGTAGCGTTATATTGAAATCATGATCACAGTCTCAGAGCTTATTTATGTCTACTAGACACATTCGGAATTCACAAACATTCAGTTTTTTAATTAATTTTTGTTTTCAGGTGTGCGAACGATGAGTGTTCAAGCCAAGTCCCAAGGAACTCACAAGGAACTCTCAAGAAAAGTGTCCAACCAGGAACTCGTATCTGATACAGACATATCCTTAGACTTTTCTTCAGATGCAAAACTGGTAAATGAAAACACCTTCTTCTCTGTTTTGTGGTTCTTGTATAATAGTTTTTCGTATGATTTATTTATCAATTCTTACACATTGAAACAGGGTGCAAAAATGAAAAAAAATCAATTGAAAGATATTACATGTAATTCAGAGAAAGAAGACTAAAAAGACTTCTTTTAACATTGTACAAAATTATTTTTTCTCTCCGATTGTAGGAAGTTGGGGCAAAGTCTGATGATGAATACAGTGCCGATCAGTTACCGGTAAGTTACTTGTTATATATGGTGTAAATACAAATCTTCAGTAACTGTAACATGTTTGTACAGTACTTGCTATGGAAGTGATAGAAGTACTTGTGATGGAAGAAAAAGATCCAAAGAGAAGTATTTGTGCTTTTAGAGAGTTTAGATCAAGTCTTCAAGAAAAATTATAAAACTATTTAAGAGGAGAGAAAAAAGATATTTCATAAACTTTTTATGTTAACTTTGTTACCATTCCCATAAGATAGTTTGCAATATGGTTTTGAGGCTAAACCCTGATGTGACACCTTTCTGCACAGGCCTACTAAAAATTTTATTCTTATTTTTTAGAATTTTACTCTAGTGAAAGACAAACTTGGGGTGACAAAGGTAGGCGACTTGTCAGAGCGGGACATGAAGAAGGTACGATCGCTAGCGCTCATCGAACTGACGGCACTCTTTGACACACACAACATTGAACTCAAGAGAAGACGGCCAGGGAAGGTCAAGTTGAAAGGTCAGTATACTGTAAATGCATTAACGTTCCCAGTAATTTAATTCTGCGGTAAGAGGAAATTGAGTGTTTGCGTAGGTTTTAGGTTCGCAATAGTGCTATAGTCACAAACTGTACAAGAAACAAATGCAAAATAAACAAAAAGATGATTTTGTGACAGGATATTAATTTAAATGTTTTTTTCCCTCTATAACTGCAGAATCCGGAGTGTTCAGTGTCCCACTGGAGGTTCTTGTAGAGCAAGACCAGAAGAAAAGACCTGGAATCAAGACCCCTCTCATATTACAATCTGTAAGTATTGACAGTCTAAACTAGACTTCTGATTGGTACACATATTGATTGCTTCAATCTGTATTGATCTCTGATTGGTCAACTTGTTCATTGTTTTATCTGGACAAGACTTCTGATTGGTTGATGTATTGTTTGTATCAATATGTACTGATCTCTGATTGGTCTACTTGTTTGTTTCATCTGGACAAGACTTCTGGTTGGTTCACATATCGACTGTATCATTCTATATTGATGACTGATTGGTCCACTTATTCTTAACTTTAATATGTAACTTGATAGATTAGTAGTGCATAGAATCTCTCAATGTGTTTACATCACTTGCACAAAAGTATTCCTCATGATGTTAGTATACAGAAGAATATGATAGTAAATGTAATTTCTTGGACAAGCAAGTCATTTACATGTAAAGTCTTCATGAATTGGTATGATAGATGAAATAGAGCTTATTATGATAAGTAAAAGACTCTAAGCCTTCTTTTTTTTTCTTTCTAAGGTCATTCTTTTCCTGGAGGAAAACGCCTTAAATATTGAGGGGATTCTCAGAGTTCCTGGTTCGGCAGCTAGAATAAAAGTAAGTAATCATCCATTTCAACACTTGCACTTAGTCTCATAATCGGGTTTGTATTTTTGTATCATAATTGTTAAACCTGTCCCTTGTATTTCTGTCTTACCTTTACATTGAAAATTACTTATCACTGAATTTTTAAGAAAGATGTGGTATGTGTAAAGAATTATCATTTATTATACACAACAAATTTTGGAACATGATAAAACTGTAGTTGTAACCTGTACAAAGTATTTGATGTAAAATAATTTTTTTTCTATAACATGCTGTTGTGAACAATAGCACTATAATCATGAATGCTAAAGATAGAAACTCAATATAGCGATCCAGTTCAGCGACCAATCAGTGATTCACCAAGTTTTCTTGCTTTTTTAAGAGATAGGGATGGGCACAAGTCTTAAAGGATTGAAGGTCACATTCACTAATGTCTCAGACCACACTGTCCACTCTTAAATACTTTTCCATGTCTTCAGAATCTCAGGAAAGATATAGAGGAGAGGTTCAACAACGGAGACTTTACGTGGGACCGAGTACGGCCCAATGACGTAGCAGCGCTACTGAAACAGTTCCTACGAGAGTTGCCCACCCCTCTGCTAACGTACGAGTACCTCTCTGCCTTCGTATCTGTGGAACGTAAGTGGTTTGTTTGTTTGTATCGCATGCTGTCAATTCATTTGTTTTTGCTTAATTTGGTAATAGAAGGGGTAAGGATGTTTTCGTTGTGGTTTAAATGCAAGGAATTGAAACAAATCTGTTGTACAGTTACTGTTAGTAATACGCACATTTCTAGTGACGTGATTTGTTGTGGAGTAGGCGCCATGAAAAAACTGACAGTAAAACGACTGCAAATATTTCAAGATTTACAGTAACTAGTAAGACAAAACATCTCAAGGCATAACACTCCAGTTTTTTACAATAAACACAGCCTTGGACTGATTGCAATTCGTTTGATCCATTCACACTGGGATATGTACATGCACCGACTCCAAATTGTGTGGAAACTTGTAGGTTTGCGCCTGTTTTAAATTAAAGAATAACGGTCACAACAAAAAACTGAATGTCCTGGTTTGTTACAGACATCCCTGACAGGAGGCAACAGCTCCAAGCACTCAACCTGCTCATCCTGCTGTTGCCTACTGTACATAGAGACTCCCTCAAGGTATGGTACTGGGACCACTTTAAAAAAACTGCTAAGCCTTGCATTTGAGTATGTGTTTTCCATTGGAAAAGCTTCAGTCTGTGAATCATTTCTACTATCCTTTGATGACACTTTATACTCTTATATCACTATACCTATAGACTAATCCCACAAAGTAAAATACTTGGACCACTTTTAAAAACTGCTTGCATTTGAGTATGTGTTTTCCATTGAAAATGCTTCTGTTAATCATTTCTGCTATCATTTGATGACACTTTTAACTCTTACGCACTGTACATACATGTAGAGACTCCCACAAGGTATGGTACTAGGACCACTTTTTAAAAGAATATCATTCACGTTTTCCAAAGAACATGCTTCTGTTAGTCATTTCAACTGTCACTTCTGACACTTTAAACTTACACCTAATGTACATTTAGACTCCCTCAAGGTAGAATACAAGGCCCACTTTTCAAATTATATGTACGTGTATTTGAGAGTATACATGTATTTTCCATAGACCTCTCTTCTGTTAAATCTTTCTGCCGCCCTTTTAGGACATCTCAAAATGCTTGAAAATTCATTTGCATGTTTTATTTTTCGTATCTCAGTTGTTGCTGAAGTTCCTTTCCAAAGTGGTGTCCAAAGAGAAAGAGAACAAAATGAACATCAACAACGTGGCCATGATCATGGCGCCCAACATGTTCCTGGTCAAGTCGGGATCGAAGAACGTCAACTTCAACGAGGTCAAGATGGCGGCTGGGACGTCCGAGATTGTCAGAATGTTGATCAAGTACCACAAGATTCTATGGACAGTACGTTTTGGTCCATAATTTTTTTTCTTATTTGCACCATAAAGGCTCCAGAATGTAAGGGGAATCATGCTCTTTCAAATGACATGTGAATTTAGTTAACTGTATGTTCAGTAGAAAAAATTGAAAAATTGGATTTCCAAGATGGCCGCCTTGAAATCCGGAAGATGAACGACCCTAAGTGAACTGACCAGTGTTATATTCAAGGCTAAACTGAATTTTTCATAAAGGGCTATTTCTATTAAAAAAAATTGTATGGGGGCATTGCGAGGAATGGGAGGGACCAAACACTAGGGATGGTGTTCATACCGGGCCCTTCCATAGTGTGGAGTTTTAGATATTCACATTTAAGTTTTAGATTTTAAGTTGAAAGGAGGCTTTCTCTTAGGCTTTAAAATTACTTTTAGCATCTCTGGCCAATCAAAAATTTATGGCTGTATGGAGGATCCAGTGTTCTCACCAGAATCTTTTCACAGCATAGGGGTCAGGTAAAGGAGGCCAACTTTATGCAACGCAAGTCATGCACAGAGTGCTGAAGACAATTGACAAGAGCAGGGAGTCTGGCATGCTCCCAAGGAAAATCTTTAAATTCATAACCCAATGAGACACTATTTTCTACATTTTGAGGGATAAATTTGGTGAAGTAAAGTGTTTCCTCTGTCACAGCCTTATTCTAAAGCCAAATATGAACTTTTTATAAGATTTATGAAGGGTCACAAGGTTCTCCCCAGAAAGAAACACCCCTATGCTGGTTGAAACACAGCATAGGGGTCCAGATCACAGCATAGGGGGTCCAAATCACCGCATAGGGGGCCTCTATGCTGAAAAGGCCTGGCGAGAACACTGGGATCATTTCCCAAGGGTAAGTGTAGACTCTACCAGACTGACTTCGCTGGGTTAGAGAGAATAATTTGCCAGGGGAGTTTGGCTACCAAAGGGGTTGACTGGACCCAAAATGTAACCTTACCTTGGACTGACTCTCCTGACCAATTATTCCCCTTTTTTGCTGAATTCTACAATCCGTACCCCAACAAGAAGACCTAGTGGAGGCTAGCTTAAGGGGGCGCCTTGATAGGGCATGGGTGTGCAGCGCCCTTGTTCCCCTCTTTAGAAATAAACCTTGTTCATCATTATGTAAAATAAACTCTCGATAAGAAGGAAATCACTTCTGCATTCTAATTGTAGTTTTGTAATCAGTAAGTCGCTTATGACAGGTGCGTTGTGTTTTCAGGTGCCTTCGTTTATGGTGATGCAGGTTCGTCACCTCTACCAGGTGGAGAGCAGGAAAACAAAGGACTCAAAAGGGGTAAGACCTGTTCTGTTTCCCCACTCTGCTGTTTTAGTTACCCACATCCTTACATATATGTCCACACCAATTTAATTTCTTGGTTAACGGAATTCTTTAATGCTAGATTGGAAAATCAACATGAAAACAGAATCTCAGAGGAATATTTTTACTTTGGTGCACACAGTTTCAGGAAGTGAACAGGGTCTGGTGCTAAAATTATTTTTTTTAAATCCGTTAACCAAGAAATTAAATTGGTGAGGCCTAATGTACATGTAGCAGACCCTCCTCAGCTTGTTTGTCTTCAATATGCAATTCCTATGCAGAAAAATGCAGAAATTATTGCAGTGGTTTTATTTTTCGCGGTGACCGTTTCATCACAAACTTAAAATCACAGTGAACATTTTTGTCTAATACTGTCATTAGCAGTATGTGACTATAGCGCTGCCGTGAACTTAAAACCACCGCGAACACTCCATTTTCCCCTTAGTGCAAAATATGAACCAGGCGAACTTAAATGCATTTAGTAACAGTATTGTGGGGGCTCCCATGTGCAATTGAAAATCATGCCAGAAAATACCAGTCAATCACATTGCTTCACACACAGGCAGGAGGAGTATCTGATTGGCTGACAGTTGACCAATTGTAACCCCCCAGAAGGGTAGATTGCTTGCACATTTGCCGGTGACCCTTGCTAAGGGGTTTTCTTTATACCTAATATGTTAGTAGAATAAATGTAGATTACATGGGATTAAAAATGTACTACATTGTATGTATCTAATCTTAACCTTTATCGTGCTTTACCTCTTCTTGTAGCTGATGAAGATGTTGGGCAGACACAAAGAGAAGAAACCTACCATCCCACCTGCTGGCCAGGAGGTAGGAAACTTGTCACACATTTGAATATAAATATATACTAGAAGTATAGATATAAATTTAAGACTCAGACATTTTTTACCTGATTACACTGTCAAGTTCATTTTAAACCGTAGGACGATTTTCATAGTGATGGGATTTTCAAGTACAGTGTAGGCTTTGAAAAAAACAGAAGGTACTGCTAACAAATTCTTTAGTTAGCCTTTTCTATAACAAGACAGCTGAATTTTTATATATATATATATATATATATATATATATATATATATTTTTTCATTTTAATATATATGACTATCCCAAGGAGGCCCTCAATTTGTAATTATACAACCGTGAACTCTAGCCAGATCGTTTCTTTATTTTGTCAAGTTGTCTGTTCCCTTCTTGAAGGATCCTTTGCCTGAAGGAGTGATTCGCGTGGTGGCCCCTCATCTTACGAAAACGGCCATGTTGCTTGACCTTGACCCACAACTGACGGCGGGAGACGTCGTCAGAAGGTTCAGCCAAGGAAGATCTGGCAGCCAAGACAAGTGAGTAGAATCTTAAAATTTCTTTCAGCACAGTTACTAAGTGTTAGTAGCTTCAGTCTAACCTTCTTATTACACCTATGCATGCACCACAATTACTTAGTAAAGCTATATTTAGCATGTTTTGATTGGTCTTTTAGTTTGTTTGTTTTTTGTTTGGTTGTTGATTTGTTTGTTTTGTGGCATTAAATGACCGATTGGCTTTAATTATAAGGCTAGCGGACAAGAGATTGAGATGTCATAGGTTCCATTCCTGGCTAGACGTTGTGTCCTTCTGAAAGGCAGTTTATATGATTAACTTTCCTCACTCCACCAAGGTGTAAAAATGGTTTCCTGACTTCGGTTTGGGACTTGGTAAAAGGCGGGGGAAGGAGAGGGTTGTACTCCTTCTTCCAATACTGTACCCTATAGCTAGACACAGTGGATAACAACCCACAGCCCCTACGGCCTCATAAAGGCTTTGGGAATACTTTACCTTACTGTTTTTACCTTTGCTCAC
Source organism: Branchiostoma lanceolatum (assembly GCA_035149815.1). NCBI lineage: Eukaryota > Metazoa > Chordata > Leptocardii > Amphioxiformes > Branchiostomatidae > Branchiostoma > Branchiostoma lanceolatum. Next base: position 3,168,151 of record CM068883.1, on the reverse strand, counting down.
ATTCTCAGTTCCCACGGACCTGGGAATGCGCCGCCAGGCTGTATCAACCCTCGACAGTCAGCAGTGTACGCCAGGAACAACACGTACTTGTACGAGAAAGGCGGAAACATTGGTAGGTAGTACTAACATACTCGTGATCAGGTACAGTGTGTAGTACAAAATTAGATCTTTACCTGCCATCACTTGGCATACTGTAAATGCAGAAATGTTTAGATCTTTACCTGCCATCACTTGGCATACTGTAAATTGCAGAAATGTTTGCGGTGGTTTTATATTCACGGTTTTCACTGTGAACTCTTTATCGCGACCTTAAAACCACCACGAAAAGCCGTTCCATTGTGTGACTGTATCGCTACTATTGTTTCAAACACAAACTCTAAACCATGCACTGCAAACACTCCATTTTCTCCCTACAGTGAAATTAAATCCCCGCGATCATTTCTGCATTAAAGTAATGCTAAGGGTGTTTGGGCCAGAACCCTTCGAATTTTTTTCCAAGCAGAGTTTTCAATCGTGGGGCTACAAAGGCCGCGATTTTTCAATATTACCCTCGTAAAAATCGTAGCCACTCTTAGGCCACACCAATTTGATTTCTTGGTTAACGGATTTTTTTTTAATTTGAGCACACAAAAAAAACATGAAAACAGAAGGCTGGGGTGAAAACTTGCACCTGACCCTGTTCACTCCCTGAAATTGTGTGCACCAAAGTACAAACTTTCCTCTGAAGTTCTGTTTTCATGTTGATTTTCCAATCTAGCATTTTTTTTTAAAATCCGTTAACCAAGAAATTAAGATGGTGTGGCCTTAGCCCTCCAAACCGAAACCTTTCCTTGGAGATTGGTTTGTTTCGGACTGGCAGGGCCCCAGCAGCTTTTATGCTTTGTGCTATCTGTAGTTCATTTATACATGTATATATTAGGTATTACATTTTTCATTTAAAATCTTTCAGCAAAATATGTTTCGGAGTTCTGGTATAAAACCTGGAGGTTTTTCAGTTCTTCCCTTTAGTCACTGACGAAAGATGCTGTCTGAAATGTCTGACTGTTCCAGAACCATATCTAGTTGTTTGAGTAACTGTTTTTGGGCATATCAATGACATACTTGTTGTCCTCAGAGCCACTGCACAAAATAGCAGAAAATAGCTTTGCTAATGTTGTATTTAGATTTTATTGTTTTTATGTTGAAATTTTTCTCACACTTTGTTCATGACTTTTCACAGGTGAACGCTGTTTGGACATGGACACCAACATTGCGACGGTGATCAAGGTCAACCCACAAGCAGAGTGGGTCTTAAAACCAAAAAGTCATTAAGTGTCCTTCCTTATACTTCTTAGGTTCAAGTTCGTTTGTCTTATGGGTTTAAACTTCAGTCAGTTTTATGCACTGAATTTTATCGTATGACGACAATTGTGTTGAAAAAGAAATTCGCCTCATTGTTGATAGATGAAAGAAAGCTTATTTTATGATACAAGTAGTTCTTTCAATTGAAGCTAAAAATTGAATTTTGAATCTAAAGTCGTTTTATGGTAATATCCTGTGCATAGCATATAAACATTGAATGTCTGTTTGAACAAGAAAGACTCCACAACTAAATGATTGTGAATGAATTATACAATATCAGCACTAATACAAACTAAAGGGAACTGAAACATATCAAGCAGTCTACCTGTTTATTGTACATGAAAGTTATACAACAGTTCTGAAATTATAGCGTGGATGCAAAAATGACAAAATAACCTCAATATTTATCTTTTTTTAATGGACCGATCTCATAGAGCCCTGCCCACTTCCAACAAAATAGAAATAAAAACATGAAAATGCAAACATTTGACCGAAATGCAGCCACTCTAATTGGTTAAACCGCTAACTGCCATGCTCTCATTGGTTAAACTGCTTAAATTGTAATGGTTACTCAGTATCGCTCCAAAACCTTGATCCAAAACTTAAACAGACTCTCAGAAAGTTGCCTTCTATTATTCTGCTTGAGGAAATAACCTTGTTTTATCTTGTTGTTGCTGTAACTAGAATGTGGATATTGGAGTTCATGTGGCCTTTGAATGAAACCAAATACTGTTTCCAGTATTCTGTGAAACCCTTCCGCACCCTTTGATGTCTTGGTTCTCAATATGTCGCTTCCATTTTTTGGCGAGGCCTCAGGGGCTAGCCTGATAGTTTGTGTTTCATTCAAAGAAACTGCTTCCATTGATTCATTTTTACACAAATTTTAAAATATTTTTCTTGTTGCATCTTTTAATCATGTAAGTCACATGATTGCTATGGACCAATCAGGAAGTGCCTAACGCTCTATCTTTACTCAAAATGGGTTTTGCTTTTTTTTATATTCAATAACTTTTTTGAAAATTTTATTCAATTGTTTGAAAAGCCAGCACCCAGTTTTTGTATAATATCTTTTAATTCCCAGTTTGTAAAAGAAAACAAACAACAGCTAAGAAACCAAGTTGTTGTAGCCCTATATAATGTAGAACAATGTAGGTGCCTTTTGTAGGTTGTTGCTGGTAGTGAATCATTGTAAAAAGAAAAATGTAAGTATTATATGAATGCAGCTGATCATGATCAGGTAATGTCCTTGATAGCAAAAACAGATGTTTGTACATAATATTCAATAACGTAAATTTCAAAACCCTGCCAGTGTACTTATGTGACAAAAATCATGCCTTAAATGTGTGGTTTACAGCGTTGAAAGTTGTCTTAAGCCTCTCTTGAAGCAGAGATTCTTATTATTTTTTTCTTGAGTTAGTGCTTTCTATGTGACCAAAAGCATGGTGGCTATTTTCTAAGGTTGTTTAAAATCTTTATCTGGTGTCTTTATATAGATAAATCGTCATCCAGAAATGAAGTCACCTGGCCTTACGACATAGCTAGATGAAAAAGCCACCATTTTTTTGCCACCAGTAAGCACTGTTTCCTTTTTTATAATTGTATCAATCTCGAGCTCACTGCCATAATCTATTGTCTGTTTGTACTAGTACTTAAAGATTACAAGTTTAGGAATTTGAAGGGGCTGTAGTATTAGTCAAGTTCAAGATTTTGAAATTAAAGAAAAGGGTGAAGACGCAAGACTTCTATATCTAGGGCTCATCAACAAGAAGTCATTGTCATTGGAGCACCTTTACCTAAACTTGTTCAGGGCTGTCTCCAGCTTTCCATTTTTTCCGACCCACTCATTTGTGAGCCCATGTCGTTAATTTTCGTTGTTAAAGCTGTCATTTTGAGCTTACAAAAAATACATTTTCCTCAATATCAAGGCATGAAGTTCAGATATTTTGGATGGACTGTGTTTCTTCCTGCCCCAATAAGCAAATTTCTGTCCCAGGATGGAGGGTTGGGTCCTGGAGTCCCTTGCCAAACTGTTGTCTAATGTAGCTAGCATTAATGCCAGAAATACATATGCAGCACTAATGCTTGGTTAGTGCACACTGCCATGGTAATTTCATGGTAATTATGGCTGTCCAAATACCAGTCCCCCAATGTCCTAGCAGGGGAAAGGGTTTCCACTTCCCCTTCAGTCCAAGAAGAAAGGGTGATTAATGATGATTAATGGACAGGGTGTATGCTGGCATTAATGCTCTGTTCCAAAGGGAGCAGAGGGAATCAAGCATTGATGCCCAATGTGCTCTGTTAAGGAGCGTGTAGTGCGGCATTAATGTTACATTAGACAACAGTTGTGTGCAGCAAGTGCCCTACCTGCTTTTATTGATAGAAAAGGCATGGGATATATGGTTGCAGTGTATGTGGAAGTGTTTGCCATTAGTAGCAGTTCCCTCAATTTATTTAGAGTGTATTTTTGATGGAGCTTTAGGAGAGGGTCTGGTTCTTGTTGTAAACTATGATGGTAGAATATCTTTCAAATTGTGTCTTATTATGATAACTAGAATTCCTACAAGTAAGGCCACACCTGCATGGTTTTCTTAGTTAACAGATTTTTTTTTTAATTTTAGCAGGAAGAAAAATCATGAAAACAGAAGGCTGGGGTGAAAACTTGCACCTGACCATGTTCACTCCCTGAAATTGTGTGCACCAAAGTACACACTTTCCTCTGAGATTCTGTTTTCCTGTTGTTTTTTTTTAATCTAGCATTTTTTTTTTTGAAGTTCCGTTAACCAAGAAATTAGAATGGTGTGGCCTTACTATGAAATAATAATAGTATACATGATGTACTATGTACTATAGAAACTTGACTGTGCCTTGTATTGTTCATCCATTGATAATCAGGCCCAAATCTTGTAAAAGAAAAGGCAGCTTTTTACTGTAAATTGTATAATTTTACCGCAGTTCAAAGTTCAAAGAAAGGACAGGGATACTATGAAGTGACTATCTCTGGTAATTGTTCTGCAAATATTCTTCTAATTTAAACCTAAAAAATTCAGAACTCGAAACAATTGTGATGCAAATCCAAGCCAATGAGTTTCCACAATTTCTCAGATCTGCACTGTGATTGGTTGGTTTCTCAAGTCTGCACTGTGATTGGTTGATTTCTCAAAACTGCAGTGTGATTTGTTGATTTCTCAGATCTGCACTGTTTTCTCAGACCTACACTGTGATTGGTTAGTATATTATAATCTGTCAGTTGGCTTCCACAATGACTTCAAATTTAATGAAACATTGACACTGCACTTCTGTAAACCCATACAAGCACTATAGTTGCAAAATGATAATCAGAGAGTCTCTTCAACAACCCTGGAATATTTGAAAAGAAAATAACATGAAATATATAATATGCTTGATGTATTTTAATCATTTTGAACTTTTGATTTGCAAAGGAATATGCTTGGATCATACTCTTTCCCTCTAAAGAGAACAAGCTATGTTTTGTGTACATCCTACAAAATTATGTGATTTTTACTAACTTGTACCATATACTTGAAATGTCTCTTAGGAATTTTTGATTCAATCTCGGAATCAGAAAAAAAGTTTAGCAAATTTTGCCATCCATATGTATTCTAATGCTTGTATATACTTCCACTGACAATGTTGTATGACATATTTAAATGTTAGATTGAAATCAAGACGTATTATTTATTGCCATAGCCATGAGGAATTAAGCCACTTTGATCATCAGTTGTATTTTGCGTAGGAGTCTCTGGTTGTATTATATCATTTCCCTGAGAAAGAGTTGTTGAATGATGTTGAAAATACTTGACAATTAAAGTGCAGTATAAAATTGCTTGCTGTATTGTGTTAAACTTTGTATTTTCATTACATGTAATTGACTCCATATATATAAAGAGTCTTTGTTTTTGGTGTTTGTATGTTCTTAGTTATTTCAATACGATCAGTGGAGTGGCTAGCCTGGAAACCATACCATCGGGGGCTCCCCGATATCTCTACGGGAGTGATCCCACCCCGCCCAGACAGCTTAGTCCGCTCAGGGTGTTTTTACGGCCTTGGATCTAGGGCGGCGGCGAAAGTAGGGTGGCGGCGAAAGTAGGGTGGCAGCCGAGAAGAAAGGCTGGAAATTCTATATGACAGCTAATAAGTAGACAGGCTATCAGAAACGGCTCAATAAAGCAGACTGGGCCCCGGTAAAACACCCCTAAGCCGACCCCTAGAGACTGGAACTTATATTGACACGGGGGGGGGGGGGATAATGGAGAGTATAAGACATAACAAGAAGCAAGAGATGACACCAGATAAGTCTTTATTGTTAATCTATAGCCGTTTGTTTCAGAGGAAAATAATTTTCACCTTATTCAATTACAATAATTCCTTCCTACACACCCCTGGAATCCACTATTGCACCATGACAAAGTCTACTCTAATTAAGGGAAGGGAGTTACTGTAAATTCAGTTACTTTTGCGCTGGCTTTATTTTGCAGAATGAGGGAAAAGGGGCTTTTGCCGAGGTTTGATTTGCGGTTGTTATAATTCTGCAGTACAGTAAGTCATACAAGAGAGACATATTCACAGTGGAAAGGTCACCATGAAAGCTGCTAAAAATAAAACCAGCACAAAAGTTTCAAGATTTACGGTATTTAGTAATAGATAGAGACTTGACAAATCCAATATCAGACATGCGTTGGAAGAAACAGTATTGACTGTTTAAAATCTGTTTTCATAATGACTTCTAACAACACATAATTATGTACTTTCAGGCTATCATCCAAAACTTAGAGTCGGTTGTACAGAAATACAGAGACTGTAGACATCAGACAGCTTTACCTGAGACTGAAATGATTGACACTATTTTGTAAGCCACCATCTACATCCCTACATCATAGGCAGCACTGCCCCCTAGTGACTTTTGTATGAACTGCACTTAAGCAGTCGGTAAGCCATTTTCCAAATCGTTTAGGTGTGGAACTGTCAAAAAAGCCTACATTTTGATCTTTCATCCTAACATCTGCTTGGAGATTACATAGTTATACAAGCATGTATTTCTGTATGATAGACATTGTAGAGAAACAATACATTGGACAACTGTTAAACATGTAGAAAATATGGCCACATTTTTTTACTAATAGATATATCTTTGTGCACTAGAACTTCCACTAGACATTACACTACAATTTTGTCTTTGTTCTTAACATGCCTTGGCCAAGCAAACAACATTCAAGCTGTTACTGTTTCAAAAAGGAAGGATACTTTCTGTATGAGGGAATATGCTTTTGTAAAACCCTACGGAAAATGTTCTAGTTCTTTTTAAAGTTTCAAAATGTTTTCAAATTTAAAACTTTTGTGGAAGTATTTTCAATTGGTTAATTGTTCGGGTAAGAACCTCATTTTGTCACAAAACTTCACAGACAGAAGTCAATGTTGGGTCCCAAAGTTGTAGATTGACATGTCAGTTTCTCATTACTTTGCCACTCCCTTTTTCGGAAATCAATTTGCACCATCTAAGTCCCTATATCATAAGAAGCACTGCCACCTGCTGACTTTCACATGAACAGCACTTTATCTTTACTGGTGGCCTGGGCAAAAATTGCTTGGATGCTTGCGAAGACAATGTCAGGGCTCTGTGCGGCGTCGACTTTAGCGTGGAGGTTCTTCTGCTGGTAGTAGTCCACGAGCGGTTTGGTCTGAGTGTGGTACGCTTCCAGACGCTTCGTTAGCGTCTCCGCGTTGTCATCCGACCGGCGTATCAATGGTTCACCAGTCACCTGGTAAAAAGTATTCAATGTCAATTTGACCTGTTTTTGAAAACCAGTTATATGAGGCAAACTTAGGTAACATCTACCAATCAAATCAAATTGGTGACAGTAACGTCTTCAAATAAAAATACAAAATCTGACAGTCCCCAAAACTTCTGCTACAGTACCATAACAAGCTGCTAGAGAGCCCAAAATCTAATCATTCTTAAGTCGCTTCAAGGACTACATGTAACCATGTGCCACAATACAACAAGACATTCTTGAGTTATTCCGTTCACAGACACCAAAAACTGATTCTTATGAAGACTTTTTAAACAAAACATCAAAACCTGTAAATAGTTGTCTCTCAGCCATCATCATTCAGATGCCACATCAACAAACCAACCAAAAACATAACCTTTTGGCGAAAATAACAACACTACAAAGAAGGCCCCGACCCTGGGGCTTTGCCAAAAAAGTCCTTGCATTTGCAATACAGGTCAAAATCAACCTCTGCCCTGCTGTAATTAGATGGCAGAAATATGGTGCATGATTGTATAAACTTGGGAGTGCAAAAGCGTTCATAGCCTGAAGAAGGTTAAAGAAACTGTTGGACTCACATCATCGGTCATCTCCACCTTTGGAGGGTTAAACTCTTCATGGTACGATCTCCCGCTGGGTTTATGGATCAGCCTGAAAAAAAGTACATTCATGATAGATATGAAGTTGTGACATCAGTCGCCTGAGCTGGACTGTGGGAGTCAGAATCAAGAGGTCTAAATTTGTACTAAAAAATAGACCTTTCAAACTTGTTTGTTTGTATTCAGTACCCAGTAAACCGCCTCATGGCGTAACACACCAAGTTTGTATATACTGAAGAGCACAAGCTGCAAATCCGGACAGATTTGTTTGATATGGCATGGACCCCTACTCTTTTCAATAAGTGTGGTGGGTTATTTGACATGCTTGAGGTGTGGCTCTCCTCAAATATGGGACCTCCTTTCAACCAAAGTTAGGTATTCATTTTCACCCAAGTGAAGTGAGGAATAGTGTTAAGTACCTTTCCCAAGGACGCAACGCCGGGGCATGTCAGAAGATTCGAACCAAGGACCTCTGGGTTCTTGGCCGAAATACGCCGTGTGACATCACATCTTTACCCGACAATGTGATCTTACGACAAATAAGCACACAAACAACTTTCAACGTGTCTGACCTGCCACAGATCCTCCTGACCAGGAGAGAGTCGTCGATCCCAAACTCCACCACAGAGTCCAGCTTGGACTGCCTGGTGTCCAGCAGATCATCCAGCTGGGCAGGTCACAGGTCAAGGGGTGGAGGTCAACGTTTGTTAGATACTAGTACATAAGTAACAATTCATTTTTGTTCATCCTAAAAGGCCTATGAATCATTTTTATACCTACTAGTAAATAGATAATCTATACTCAAACCAGCTAACTGGTTTTCAAATCAGGTTTAAAACAAACAGAAACATTGTAGAACAAAATCAGTAACCACTGGCTAAACAAATCCATGTAATACTAAAAGGCAGATTTTTTAAGGAGCTCTTCATTCACTCCTTTATTCTTTCATTTCTTTGTCTCATTTAGGCATTACTTTTATTTAATTTTAATCCTTTCTTCATTCACCCAATCATTTCTTCTTTGATGTCTTCATTTACACTCCTTTCCTCCCTTCCTTTATTCATTCATTCACTCCTTCATTTGTCAGTTTTTACCTTCTTGGCCTGTGTGACATTACAAGGGAAGCCGTTCTTACACTTCATTTACAATCCATTCCTCCCTTCCTTCATTCCTCCATTCATTCCTCCATTCACTCCTTCATTTTTCAGTTGTTACCTTCTTGGCCTGAGTGACAGTACGAGGGAACCCGTCCAGAAGGAAGCCGTTCTTACACTCAGGTTTGTCCAGGTTGTTGTCAATCATCTCAACCACCATCTCATCACTAACCAGTTTACCTGGGAGAGAGGATCATGATTTTTGAGTGGTAGATAGCTTTGGCATTTCATGGCGAGACCATGTTACAAATGAATTATGTATTATTATGTATTATTATGTATGTTAATAAAGTTTGAAAAAAAATAATGTTACAAATGAAGAGCTTATGCAAAGAGCAAAAGTCCCCCCTCTTAGCACAATTGTAATGAAAAGAAGATTAACTTTTGCCGGACATGCGTGGAGGCTACCCGTGCACAGAACAACTAGAATCGCCATGACCTGGAAACCGCAAGGCACACGTCCGAGAGGACGGCCTTATAGGTCACTCTCAGGCAAACACTGCAAAACTACGGGAAGAAGCTGGGATTACATTCACTGGAGGAAATGGCAGTAGTGGCACAAGACCGCAACCTTTGGAGGAGAAGCAGCCGAAGCCAAGTTGACCTATGCAACAAAGTTGCGGGAGGATCTAAGGTCTTAAGGTCTAAGGTAAGGTAAGGGCCCCGCCCCCTAGCAGCTTTTTTCGAACTACAGGAGCCGAATTTGTTTCAAACATTGAAAGATAATAACTCAAGAAGGGGTTGACAGATAGTCATCATTTTTGGTACTAGTATGTAGATAGCTTACATGATGATTGAAAAGGCCAATGCTAATTATGCAAATCAGAAACCAATTTGCCTAATGAATGAGAAAAGTTTATTGCAATGTCTTTCAGTGCCACTTACCTTGGTCCATTGTTTCTTTCAGCTTTTTTCCAAGCTCAGATCCAGAGGCCACAACAGCACGGAGCATATCACCTGAACAGAAAAGAACATATATATATTATATATATATATATAACCGCTATGCATGATCTTAATAAGACACAAATTTTGATACGTATTTCTAACGTTTTTTCACAGAACCAAGTCACAAAAATATCAGTGAAAGTCTCTTACTGGCATTGCTTATTCTTGAGATTTCATACTATTTTAATTATGACGGTTGAAAATAAAACAAACATCTTGTTCGTGCAGCTTTCCTTACCTGTGGCAAGATGACATACACAATACTTCTCCGCTAACTTGGGAGCCTGTATGATGAAATGCACAGATTTTGGCAAATTTCATGTTGATACATATACTAGTAACGTTATATGCATGTCATACATCAATAACATATAGTGAAATCTATTGCCCCATGTTTGATACTGACTGTGAGTGAGAAAAGACAATGGGAATCACTTTTAAAATTATCTACATGTCGAAATGCTGTCTTCCATACACTATTACCCCCAAGCAGATCCTCTACATGTGTAAACGCTTCTACAATAATTGTGAGAAACATTATTGAAGAAATATTCCATAAAAGATCTGACCAAGGAGGTTATAAGTTTAACCTCCTTGATCTGACATGAACATTATAAATAAGGTGGTCATCATTGTCAAAGGACACTAGCTATAGATCTCTATAGGAATCTAGCACCACTATTACTTCATGAAATTATGTTAATTTTCTCCCTTACCCCCCATATGTAAAAGAACCCACCACACTTATCGAAAAGAGGGAGTCCTTCCCGGTGTGAGTGGATCAATTAAGAAACAGTCTAGTCAGTGTTGACATCTTGAAAAGGTGATAGTCACCCGTTAAGTCAATCCTTTCATAGATGATTAAATATTGCTTAGTATCACTATCAGTATTACATCTAGATCTTTTGTGTGATGAGTTGTCTGACAGGTACCAGGTAGTAAATCTCAAAGCAGATGTGGGGTGGAAGCTCGTAACGTGATCTTTAAATTTTAATACTCCGGGCTTCTCAAGCAACCAATTTTCTTAGTCTAACAGCCATCCATCAAAACTACTGCCAGAGGAGCCCAGCAGTCTAACAAATTATGTCACGATCTTTCACCCAAACATCTGCTTGGAAAGGTAAAAGTAGGTGGATTTTTTAAAACCTTACCTGAGTGCCTTTTCCTGCACCGGGCGGTCCGAGTAGGATCGCTCGGATGCCGGTTGGCTGCTCCTCCGCCGCCGGTTGGGCCTTCGGTACGGGCGCCATGGGTTATGTTGTGAGTGGGTCCGGTTGGTGATGTATAGGGGAGTTTTTAGAGGAGTTTCTGTCCTTGGTTTGTGCACCGGTGTTGGTCTTGCTGTCTGTCCCACGCGTTAGGTCAGAGGTCACAACATGGCGGCGCCCACCACGTGTCAAGAGCATCACGGGAAATTCAAGGGCGTGTATGGAAAGTTCCATGAACCAGTTTTAGAGGGCAGGGCCGCAGATGTTTCCATGAGTTTGGTTTAGGAACCTAGCTCTGCCTAGTGTAAGCTTCCAATATCTAAGGCAAGCAAAGGGCAAGATAACTGGTCCATCTTGAGCCTTGCCCTGTAACTCGGGATATTGAAGACCCCATATGGAGTCCCCGCTGAAAATTTTGCCGGGATACTAGAACCATATAAAACCTCATTGCTATAACCAAGGAGGTTTTATATATAAAACCTCCTTGCTATAACCAGTAACGTTATATCTTACTTTTTTTATTGTGGTCTAGTCATCAAAAATAGTTCCTCTGGGTTTTGTAATTCTTAATTAAGTAGAACAGGGATCTATTTCACCACCATATTTTACCGATTGTGTACTTTGGCTTTTTACATTTTACTGCTCATTTCGGCGTCAAACCACAAACCACCTGTTAGTGTTAGTGATGTTTCATTATATATTCTTCCACCTCAACACCATGAAAAAGTGTTTTTAATCTAAAAATGTTTCCTCATGAAAATGTGCCCCCATTTAAAAAGTGTCCCCATTAAAAATTGTCCCCCATGAAAAAATTGTCCCCCATGAAAAATTGTCCCTGATGAAAAATTGCCCCTCCTGAAATTTTGTCCCCTATGAAAAATTGTCCCCCATGGAAGTTCAGCGATGTCTTTTTTTTTTTCTTTTCAATATTTATAACGTGTGTTATCATGATGTACATCTCTCGATAACTTACAAGACTGAATTTAATAGAAATACAACAAACGGTATTTTCTGGATAAGCTTTATTCAAACTTCCATTTGCTATGCATCATTCACATTTTATCATGCATTTCCCATATACGTAGTTATAACGTAGCGCTGCTATATCTCGTGCACTACACAATTTCGTCCACTTCGTGTATCATTAAAGAAAGTCTATTCTCATGAGAAATTGAATGAAGAATCACTAAAACATGATCCATAGTAATGTCTGGCTAGAAATACTTCTGACTCCGGGGATAGACGAGAATGCCCTGTGGTAGTTATGCATGGCGTAATCTATATTTGATTCGACGCTGAGTATATTTCGTTTCCTTTTTCTAAATTGCACGAACGCTAATGACTTGTCCGCTAGTTGTTTTTTTACCCTGTTTGATTGGCAGACTACTTTTGCCATTTTAATGTAGGAAAACTGATTTGCCGAGTCTATATACGTCTTTTAAGTTGAGTCGCTAGAAGGAGAAAAACTCTAGCATATATCAAAATTCATCAATCTAGATCTCAGCATGCTCGCACGGTGTCAAACAGGCGGAGAAAAAGTTACAGACCATGCAAGGTTCTTTGTAGAAGTGCTGATATTTATTCCCCTGGGTTAAACATTGGCTCCGTCAGTGCGTCTTTAAGAACATGACACTATAAATAAATTAGGCGGCATTGGGTAGTACACTACGTAAGCTGGTGACTAAAATGTAATGCTAAAATGAGTTGCTTAAGTTTTTACCCTATGATGAAAAAAGTATTGGTTACAAAATCATGTCTATAACCGTTATCTATGGACTAATTGGGGAATGCAAGCTTGACAACTAACCTAACTGCATACGGTTTGAAATGATGACGATGTGAAGTTTGGCATTGCGATAGGCCTCTTTCCAGTTACGGCGACCAAATTTTAATTCCCCGGGGTCAGCTAGGGGTCATGCACCAAAACGAGGCTTAAGTTGAGTGATCCTACTATAAGCCTGTATAGCCATATAGGTATACCATCTTCGGTGTTTTGGTACGTTTACACAACTAACCTGTATTGCCTTTGATAATGACAATAACAATTGTTGTACAATTGTGTTCTACTTGGCTATGTACATACAAAATACAAAAGTAGTAATAATAAAGACC